>KK502512.1:275552-312662 GCA_000688735.1 Glossina austeni
TTAATTATTTAAAACATAGCCTGCCGATCTTGTTTAAACGAACGAACGTTTCAAAGTAAAAAGTTGTCCACTTGACAAACCACAAATTTCGTAATATTAATACCCTATGATTATATATATTATAATACGATTACTAACTCACTACGACTGATTTTCTAATCAATTCGATAGTCTGCGCGCATACAGCTCACAAGAGGCGCGCCTGTAGTTCCATAAAAAGCTAAGCTGTAGGACAATGGAAACGTGTAAAATTAAAGCGTGGTGCACAACATAGGAAGCACTGAAACTTGCATTGCGGCAAATCTTGGGTAACATACACCTACAGCGAATGTGTACAAGTCACAACTCATTCTGCTAACTGGGAGCATAGTCGGAATTTCCATCAGGATTGCCCCGTGCTCTTTTTAAGCCTTGAGTCATGATCATCACATAAAGGTGTCAATTGTTGCGAGTGTCACAATCGGAAACCAAAGAGAAATGAATACAATTACCGTGAGCTAGAATTTTACGCTGATCTATAAGGAATATATACCGTATAGCGCTTCTAAAGCGCACTTTTACAATCAGGAAAAAAAAAAATTTGCTATACCGGCATTCTACGTTGGTTTATATAATATATGGAGTGTTGTTGTCGCTGGAACATTTATTAATTTCAATTTTCAAAACGTACGGAAACAATTTCTCGCTTGAAGAATGAAAAACACTATTCTTTTTAAGCACGTACTTTATGCCAGAGAAAATATACGCGTTCGAAAAGTTTTTCTCATGCATTCTGCAAATGCAAGCGTATAAATAAATACGTGGAACTTTTAAATTTGCTTAAGAACACTTAATGTTTGCTTAACGGTAATGCGATATGCATTCTTATAAAATCCTTATTAATTTGTTATCTAAATTTGAGTGAAAAATTTGAGTGCATTTTAAAATATTTTACAAATTTTTAAAATAAACTTTATATCCTCCACTCTCTCGACAAGATAATCTTTCTTAAATGCAATTTAAAACTATTTCCCATGAAGACATGAAAAAATAACCACTGCCTTAAATTGAGAAAGTTAGAAAACTGTTTTCGTGGTTAATTTCTCGAGTTAAAAGTGTACTTGTCGCGGGCGAATCGAAAACATCAAAACTCCTATGCTGTCGAAGAGACGTGCAATCGTTAGTGCCGCGCCGTACTGAAGCAATGTTACTCAGCCATAAATAATGAACGCAAACTGTATTACCACAAACGCTGTACTTTCTTACAAGTTTATGCATTAAATTTCACAATTTCCTAGTAATTCTATGAGTTTGCGGAGTAATGCAGTAGATTTTTTTTATGCAAATTTTGTATTGTTTTAAATTTTTAGAAAAATACGCGACAAAAGGTAGAAAAATATTATAGTCGGCCACGGCCGATCTTTGAACACTTTGCAATACTTCGCTTAATAATGACTTTTCAAAAAAAAAGGTCTTATAGGAAAAGTGACCGAGAAAGTGGTCCGATTTGAACAATTTTCAACAGCGTTCGATGTGGGCCCAAAACATAGCTGTGTACCAAATGTCATCAATGTGTCCAAAAAATTCCGGTCTGTAGATTCAACATAAGAATGCATGAAGAGACACTAGAGGGACAGAGGGACGGACAAGCTCAAAATTATTCTTTAAATCCATCGGTACAGTAAAGGGTGGATGTATTCCTAGTCCTTCCGGGTGTTGCGCACATCCGTACGTACTGTACTGTCCGACATGTACTGTACCCCAAGTGGCGTAGCGTATGAAAATCCAGGAAAAAATCGCTAAGAAATTATAATAGTTGAAGGAGAAGAAGTACTTGTTTAAATTGTTTTTTTTCTTTTTAAAGCGGTTTGTTAGAGTTTTATGAAAAAATTGCAATCTTAAGGGGAAGCGCAAGCTACTTAAAATGAAGCGTTACACGGCAGTACTTTTTAAATGTTAATTTGTTGTGATGTCTAAGCTGTTACTGAGGAAAAATCAAAGTCTCCTGCCCATACGCTACGTAGCGCTACGTAGCAGGCAACGGGATAAAATAATGAAGAGGTAGTCATACACATACTATGAGCAAAAATTTTTAATTTTAAAAATATTTTTATTACGGGGAATGAAAGTAGGAGGAAAATGATAAAGCCAGGCAAAAATTCCAGGCCGTAATCGTGTTCTTGACAGACGAACGGAGTACAAAGAAACACAAATTATCGATCGTCACTTGCTTTTCGAACGCTATCCCAATGCGTTATAAAATAAGGCAATAGATGCACACCCAGACACACCTTATTTTATAAAGGAGGAGAGTTAGGTTCAAAATAAGCAAAGTTTTGCACAAAAGATTTGTTTTTTAAATTAATTTGGGAAAAAATTCAGTTATAAAAGTTTTGTGGTTTCCTTAGAAAGCGTTTCAAGAATTCATGCTTTCCGCCTTTTGAAAAATTTAAAATCTATATGTAGATACATGTATACATATACACACATACATGCATAAACATATATAAGGCAGAACGCGCAGTGGATTAAAAGGACAGACGTACGCATTTAATGGTAGATAAACCTACTACAGAGGCTGGCCACTAAAGGGTCAGGCGATACGTAACGGATAACTATCTGAGTTATGACGGATGGTCATATGTTTATTTCGCTCCTCTTTTGTGTCTTTTTCTTTCTGTTATTTTGTAATGTGCTCTCTGGCACGACATTTTATTTATTATTTAGTGTTGCTCATACGCAACGGCGGGGTTATGATAGTGCAAAGAAGTAGTTGTAGTACCACGTCAAGTGCATGTCGGTCTATCTCTCCATCAACATTTTACTCTATCGCTTTACTTTATCGATTTTAAAAGAGTTCGTCAAGTCGTCGCTTTGGCAAACAGCTTTTCTGCTTTCTGTACCCTTGCCTTTTTATTTATCGGGTAATTGTAAAATGTTATCCCAATCGAAAAACATTTAAAAATCCATGGCGTTATCACTAAAAAAGTTGTTGTGAAATCTCAAAACCAAGATAATCCGTTCGACTTACTGATTTGGAAATAATTTCAGTTCTCCAATTCAATTCTTCTTTATTTGCGGGCGAATGTAACTGTTTTCAACATGACAATGGACTTGGGAAATAACTTAACCTGACCTCAGTCAGAAGCGTCGACATGAAATATTTATGAGGTAGATTTGTCCTAAGGTAAACAAAGTGTTGTTTAAGGATAAAAAATGGCGGCCATAAGCGATTCACCTTAACCTCGATGAAGCGTTTCTATGTTCAGAATAAAATATTGAAAATATTTCACTTTAGTGCTTAACATAGAGAATTTTTTTTTTTTTTAATAAAAATTTAACAAATATCACATTTTTATGAAGGGATTGTTTGTTGTAATATATCTGTACACATGTATATGTTTTTTCTTATCTATTATTAAGGCAAGTAGAAACTTTCAAAAATTGAAGTATAGTTTTCTTTTCCTATAAATTATAAATATTTCTATAAGTGGTTGTAGGAAACGCTGACGATAAAACGGAATTTGAACAAACATAAATAAAAAACAATTCTTATAATAAAGCCTTAAACTCTTAAGCCTTAAAGGAAAATACTACAAAGAAAAGGAAAAAAAATGTCTTTCAAAATGTACGTAAGTTGAACTTTATGTGTACACAGGGCACAGCACAATAGAAAGCGATGAAGATACACATTTTTTTCATTATTTTTTAATAACTAAAATATTAGTAACTGCAGCAATATGGACTAAAATGCGAACCCTTTGCGCTTATACCTACGTTGTCACTTGGATTTATTTAGAAAATTCTTGTGTTCGAGTAGGAAGCTTTTCTTCTTCTTCGTTGGAAGAATGCTTTTACCATATTTCATAAGCATTTTAAAGATTGGGAAATAATCTCTATCTCGAGTACTTTTCTGGCCAAATGGAATAAACTTATAGTTGCAGGCGCATTTAAATGTCGCTTAAAATTTTGCCTTGACTGTAAGATGAGTAAAAACATAAAACATTTCGGAATTCGGTACACTTTAAAACTAACAGGTATCACTGGGACGATATGCTCTTTTCGAATAAGATCAGTGCCCTCCGTATGATGTGTAACAATAATCTTTATTTGCACGATCGATTATAATGCCAGTAAGAGTGCTGCTCTACGAGTGCGCTGCTAGTGTCCTGTTTAGATCTTTAAATTGAAGCAGATCGTATCTGCAAATGACAATTTCATTTACTCGTATTATTTAATGAATTCGTTCATAAAACACTTTATGGAGATTTCCCTTTGCTGCCATTGTCCCTACTACCGTTATGATTCCCTTCATTTTGCTCCATTAAATCGTGGTATGTTCCTTTTTTGCTTTACTTTGCCAAAATTTTATGTGTTCATTTAATTAATTGAACCGTACGTACGAACGTACGTTCGTTGCAGTGCAGTACACGTTACTTCATTTCTCATCACTATTGCCCGAATTTGTATAATTTGTATTCGTAGTTGGGTAAATAAATAAGTAAATGGATAAATGGGTAAATAAATAAAAAAGTGAATAAATAAATAAGTAAATAAAAAAGAAAAAGAACGAAAAAAAAATCAGATGGCGTCAGTTAACAAGAAGATCAATCGCTGCATTATAGAAATTCCGAAATATAAACTAATTGTGTCAGAGGGCGCTCATTTAAAAAGAAAATAAAAAGGATTCCCGAAAAAGTTAAGCCAGATCAGCCTGTAGAAAAACATTTTGTCATGTCAAAGTTCTTCGAAAAAAAAGCGGAAAAAAGAAACGAAAGATGCTTTCGTATAAGTAATACCTCAAAATTGGTGACTTGTAGGTTGAAGACAAAAAGAAAAAAGGCGGACAGATGGACAGAAATACTTTTATTGAACTAAAAAGCGATTCTGAAGGTGAATCGATCTCAAGTCTTTCTGGGTGTTGCTTGCATTCGCACGAACTTAATACATCCTTGCCACAGCACACAGCAGTACGATAGTGATGCAGGGTACAATAAATTGAAAATGTTTTAGAAGATTGAGACTCCCTGAGAGATTTCTAGTATCACGTCCGTCTAGAAAGTTTCCAATTTGCGTTATTGAGATGATTCGTATTACAAAGATAAACCCCACGTTATGGAAAGTCAGTCACACTGAAAATATGCACGGTTTACGATACCACTTCATACTCCATTTAATCCTTGACTTTCTTACCCTTTTAGAAAATCATCATTTAATAAAATGAATATTAATTTTTCGTAATCCGTTGTAAATTACCGAACCACTTATAAATACTACTGCATATATATATATATATATATATATATATATATTTGTAATATGTAGATGTGTATACATATGAAAGTGTATTTAGATTTCTTTTCAGTGATATATTTTTAACTTCTTTATTAACTTTTTTCATTCTTTATTTGCAGTTAAAACCCTTAATGGACTTAATGAAAGACTATAAATGATGGCGTGTCAACATAGGACCGAGAGTGAAAGAGAGACCGATGTTGAAACTTGAATGTATAACAAATGGCAAGAAAGGAAATCAAATGTGTACGCAGATAACGACAGCAAAAAGAATCACATAAACAAACAGATACTTCATCAGAGTACAGGACATAAAACTAAGTGAAAATTAAAAAAAAAAAAAAAAAAGAACAGAAAACGAAAGCGAAAACAAAAAATACACAAAATAATAAAACAAATAAGAAAAGAAAGAATGTAAAAAAAAAAAAGAAAAAAAATCAGGAATTTTTTTCTTGCATTCTGCTATTAGGTAGAGAGGAAGAAAGAGCGATAGAGAAATCTACAAAAGCAATAAAAGTAATCCAGAATATGAATTGAAAAAGAACGAACGCAAAGGCAGAAAAAAGAAAGCACGACAGAGAAAAACATCAAAACAAATTTTAAGACTTACGGGCGCCTAGCAAATGACTGAGTGACAGAAGTGCGGTAATGGTAAATTGGAAAATAAAAAAAAAGAAAAGAATGCAAGACAATCTGGGTTGTACGTGTTGCCAGTGAATAGTTAAAAGCACCGCTATAAGGAGAAAAGAAGCATAAGAACTAAATAGAAGCAAAAAAAAAACAATGATTACAAAAATCACGGAATACATAGCAGTACGAAAGTTGAAATGACAGCAGCACAAGGAAACCAACATCGAGTTGTACAAAACGACTGCTATTTGTTATAAAGGCTTTCTTCACTTGCTTCAGTTGTTGTTGTTGTTGTTGTTGCTGCTGTTGTTGTCTTTGAAATATTTCATGCACATTTATAAAAGTATAACATTCGATAGCCAAAGTACTTAGATAAGCGCAATATCAAAAGCAATAGCAGTCATTCAAGCAGAAAAAGAAATATGTAGAAAAACGAGAAAAAGAACGAGAACGAGAACGAGAACGAGAACGTCCAGCATTCCAGTTGACAGCGCGCTCTGATTGTCAAATGAATCTATTTAAATCTATAGATAAAAAGCCTTAAGGGATTTACACAAGTGATACGCGCTGAAGAGTGAGAAAACGTAGCAAAGCATTAGAAGACTAATCGAGAGCCTCGTCACAAAAATATTCGTATAAAATAGATTGAAATTGATAGGTGGATAGGCAAGGAAGGAAAAAAACAAATAACATTTAAAGAAAGCAAAAAAAAAAAGAAGGAGAACAAGCAAAACTCGTAACATTTATATCGCCCTGAATGCCTACCTAATTGTGAGAAGATTTTTTATACAACCCTATATAGATGGCGCTTTTGGTGTTAACAGTAAACACTACCACCGATACCACCAACATTAAAGACACCATAATCATCATCGATATCCATCGATTATATAAAGGAAATTTCAAAGGAGCGGATAAAATTTGACAAACAGCAAGAAGCGTAGGTAAAATTGGAAGGCATATATATTTCAACATTTACATGCACTAAAGAAATTTTAAAATAGAAAAAGAAAGAAAATTAAAAGCAAATATTTATATAAAATAACATAAGGGATTAGACTTAAATTAGAAGCAAAAATTGCAGTTAAAATTATTAAGAAAGGCTAACTAACAGCATCCTAAGCCAAACAGTAAACTAGATTTTGCACCCACCACCACCGCTTGAATAAACATGGTTTTTGCAGCCTACCTGGCTTCGCTGTCAGCACTTTTGCTATTAAGAACGTTTTCGATAGCCTGCCCGGCGGAAGTTTGCGTTTGCAAATGGAAAGGTGGTAAGCAGACAGTGGAATGCGGCGCGCAATCTTTGCCTAACATACCGGAGGGCATGGATCCCGGCACACAGGTTCTCAATTTTTCGGGTAACGCTTTACAAGTATTACAAAGTGAAAGGTTTCTACGTATGGATCTATTAAATTTACAAAAAATCTACTTATCGCGTAATCAGCTGATCCGTATACACGAAAAGGCTTTCCGTGGCCTAACAAACCTGGTAGAACTTGATCTATCAGAGAATGCTTTACAGCAAATACCTACAGAAACTTTTCAAGACTATAGCTCGCTAATGCGTTTAAGCTTGAGCGGGAATCCGATACGTGAACTAAGGTTAGCCGCTTTTCGGTATCTGTCATTCCTTACAACCTTGGAGCTGAGTAACTGTCAAATAGAGCGTGTCGAGAATGAGGCATTTATTGGAATGGACAATTTGGAATGGCTGCGTTTAGATGGCAATCGCATCAGTTACATACAGGGAAACCATATATTACCTAAGTCGTTGCATGGAATCAGCTTGCAAAGTAACCGTTGGACATGCGATTGTCGTTTGCTGGATGTGCATGCTTGGCTAACCACTTATAATACTCCACAATCAGAAGATCCAAAATGCGTGGAACCAACTCGACTCAAGAGTCAAGTGATAAAAAACCTCAAGCGTGAAGAATTTGCTTGTTTGCCGGAAGTGACGCCTCAGTCAACTTACAATGAAGTCTCCGAAGGTCGAAATTTAAGCATTTCGTGTGTCGTGCGTGCAATACCCGAACCGAAAGTAATGTGGTTGTTTAATGGCCAAGTTATGAGTAATGACAGCTTATTGGATAACCCGCATTTATATTACTACGTAGATGATTCGGCGGGAATTTCTGAAGAGAAACGCAGCGAGATATTCATTTATAATGTAGGAATAGAGGACAATGGCACATTTTCCTGTGTTGGTCAGAATATTGCTGGCACCACCTTTAGCAATTACACCATAAGAGTGATTATTAAGGAACCGCCGATAGTCAACGAAGTATCATTTCCACAAAATTATCTCAACTATATTGTAGCCAGTAGTGCTGGTGGGGGCATAATCTTTGCTGTCTTGTTGTGCACTGTGATTATCAAATGCAAGCAACGTGATGCGCCTCGAAAACGTAAGAAATGTAACCCGTCTGCGGTTACATCCGTTAATGGTAACAACACCACATCGTCTGATGGCGGCAGTAGCAACGATACCGGCCTTATGAAGTGTTCATCGATTATAAATGACGGTGATAGTATAAATGCTGGCTCTGGCTTAATATTGAGTGCTTGTGACAGTATGACGCCCACTAAATTGGGCAAAGAGAATGGCGTCATATTAGGCAATCAAATGAAACAGAACATCATGTTATACGCACCGTTGGAGGGCAGCAATCAAACATTGCAATTAAGTGTAAATATTGCTAACGCGGCAACACCTCCGCCTACGCTGCCGGCCTCCCTGATGGTAAATCCGGCCATTAGTAATACTTTGGCATATTGTTCGCCACCCGCATCTTTGCGTAATGCATACGCAGAGAAAAATCCAGATCTGATTAATGATACCGAAAACGGTGTGAAACATAAACTGAAGACATCCACAAGCCTCGATGCGACCGCAACAGCATACGATGTGGGCAATGATTGCTCAGCACCTGTACAATATGATCGATTTTATCAATTGGCGCCACATTTTGGTTCACAGATTATGCGTCCAAATACTAGTAGCGGTAATTCAAGATTTGGCGCCATGACTACTCTTCCACGGGGTATGCAATTGAAAACCGTCATGAATAGTTTACCAGCGCATGCAATAGATGTACATCTTAATCCGGTCTGTTTTTTGGGACAAGATGGTTTCGCCTACGATTTTAACAATAAGCATTTGCAGCAAATCCCGCCCGCCCATCATCATCTAATTCAACAACAACAGGCTTCATCGCCACAACAGCAACATTCGCAACAACACACGCAGTCACAGCAAAACTTTTATCGCACCTTACCTCACAACCGAGTCCATAAGCAACAACAACAACAACAATATGCCGCTTCGGCTGCTAATGGCATGCGATACAGTCTGGAAGCTGAATTTTTGCAACAGCATTCTCCTAACACGCCAAGTTATGACAAGCTCACGATGCCCAATGTGCGCTTCACTGCCGAGGGATACCCTCAGCAAACACAACAATTGGGGCAATATCCGTCACCACCCGAAGGCTATAAAAGCGCCAATTCGCCTACGAATGCTTTAAACGATAATGCGGCGACAAAAAGTTTACAACAGTGGCCACCTTGTTTACCTGGTTATCACTCTCAAAGCGGTAGCATTCGCTATCCAACTTTAATAACGGGAGCCGGGAACTTGCCTTTAAGTCCCCAACAATTAGAATCAGTAGCAAATGCTACTGCTGGCGTTAACATACAAACACTCAATAGCGGCACTTTGTCGTCGGAATCATCGCCAATTCAAACATCGTTGTCATTGTCGCAACAGCAGACACAGTCAAAAACAAATGCTGCAATGCCAACGGCGCAAACAATAACGAAGGCAACAGCAACAACAACGACTATAAACGCTTCAACACAAAGTGAGGGTAGAAAACCAATGCGCTGTGCGGCTGCCCAGGCTGATTCGACCACTATACCTGAATGCGATGAAACCGATATATCGCCCACCTCTGCAAGCAACGTAACAATAGTAGCATTAAAGAGTGCTGATGATGATGTACTCACAAACGCCACGACTGCAACACCAACAGAACACACAACAAAAACTCGTCATTTAAATGGTCCTTTAGCTGATAGTCCGGACGAGGGTTATGTGGGAGATTCACATGAAAATTCTGATATATGACAACAACAACAACAGCAGCAACGGTGTTTGAAAGCAAAGAACTTGATAACAACAGCACCGAAAAACGCAAAAAACAATGCAAACACTAACGCCATTAGCAGCCCCAAAGCCGTCAACAAGAATCTCACCCTTGCAACCAAGCTCTGCAAAGCAACGTCAGCCAATTTAAATTCAAATTCAGCAAAAATATTAAACGACGATTCGGTAGCTCTGTAAAATACGTTGAATACTGAAGAAATCTGAAAAAAATTAGAGAAAAGTTCTTGGATAATATTATAAAAGCATTAACATTTTGAACAATGGTCTCTATATGGCTTTTACACTTTCTTCCAATACTTGATACAGAGAAATTTTTACTGAAATCCTCTAAAGGCAAAATTCGATAATAACCAAAGAAAAACTGGGCTTTTAAGAGGAAAGCTCTAAAAGCCCCATGAGCTTATTATTGATCTATTAAGGCCTAAGAATTGCAGGAAAAGGAAAAAAAGGAAAAAAAAGAAAACTCGAAACGTTAACACTTCCGCATTAAGAAAACTAAAGATTGAACAAAACTCAACACTTAAAAAAAATATATAAAAAAAAGAAAAAAAAAAAAGAAAGAAATCCTTACTATAAGATTAAAATTAATCCAGTTTCCCTTAAGTTAATGAATAAGAAATTGTATAGGCTTCGATAAGAAAAAAACGTATATACAGAAATTGAAAAAAAAATTATAAAGAATAAGAAAGAATATGGAAGTGATTAGATCACCTAGGCTACGCAAGATGTAGGCGAAATTGTAATTGAAGAAAAGATTAAAAGAAGCAACTGAAAATAAAAAAAAAAGAAATAATGAAAACGTAGTTATTCTCTTTTTAGTAGCACCGTAATGTAATCAATAAAATGTATACCATTCGATTAAGAAAAGAAGTGAAATTATTTCCATCAGGTTGTAAATATAAACATAAAAAAAAATAAAAGAGAAAAGCAAAAGGAAACACACATAAAGTCATTCATACATACATTCATGTATTTACATTTAACCCCTAAGGCATCAATCATAGAAAATCCAAATATCTGAGCATAATTTGTAATAAAACTAATCAGCATCGATTCGCCCACAATTTGTTTATTTTCTCTATCAACAAATTTTGTTTAAACATTAGCGTACGTTGGTCATTGATTATTATGAAAATTTGCCAAATCAAGATTCTAAACATATTTAGGTTATGAGGTTTCCTTGGGGTGCTTTGTTTTTTGTTTGTTCTCGTAATTGAAGCAATTTTTGCGAGTTTGCTTTCAGCCAGTCAATAATTTCGTGAGAATGAAAATAAATATGAGTTATAAGGTGTGTCCTAAAATTCACGCACGAACTAATTTTTGTCGAAAACACAAGTTTATTGTTTTATAGAGTATGCAGTGCAGAGTTACGCAAACGGAAAAGTATATCGAGTATATGCACTCTCTGATATTGTATAAAGGAATCAACGAATACTTATCGGTATTCCATAACGCGAACTTTAATTGCTGTGCATGGGTCAGTGGGTTTAAGTGCTCGAGTTTGTAAGCGTGAGGATGCAAATCTTTTGTGAGAATAGACTGTATAAAGCTTCATGATGTGTCGAATTCTCGACCACGGTGTGGAATTGATACCCTTGAACTCTTAGCAACATTCATACGAAGTGCTTCGATCTTCCGTAAATCTTTCGTGAGAACGCTCTGCGCACAACTTCACGAAATGCCCAATTCTTGACCAGGGTGCAGGATTGAACTCTTAGCAACCCCTCGTAGAACTCGTAGAACACCTTCGATGTTTTGTGTTTCAGGACGTGTAGAGTATTTAGCACCACCAATCTAGACTAAGTCTGCCTAAAACTGTCTAATTAATCCCCTGCCGCAGTTGAATCACTATTCCACACGCAAACGTTTTCCGGGAATGCTTGGTAGAGAATTTCACGCAATATCTAGTATTTCTGTATCCTCCTGGACTCCTAGCAACATTCTGATGAACTGCTTTAGTGTTGAGCAGAGAGTTTAAGATCACTACTCGATTCCGCTTTCCTAAGATTTTTTGATTAATCTCTTCACTATCGCACCATCTTGCATCAATTTTAGATCACCCTGTACATTTTTCATAACTACCAGCGTGCTGATTAAATCCATTGTACGGATAAGAATTTTTAATTGGTTTACTTATTAAGCATTCGCATTACATCTAGAAAGAGAACAAATTTTCAATCTAAGTTGCATAAATTTTCAATGCTGTATGTAAGGGATTAAGTAATTGTGTAAAATATGTAAGAAAGTTAAATGAAAGGATGAAAAACACAAAAAAAAAAAAAAAGAAGAAAAATTTCTTAAGTCGAAACACACTGAAATCTAATTAAAGGCGAAAACTATTGAATAAAATCAATAAAAAAATTTAATAAAAACCAAATAAACAAAATTTTATTTCACTAGAGGAAAAACGTGTAAGTCGGCGCGATTCACTAATAAAAATTTTTAAATTCAAGCTTAAACTAGGTAATGTATTGCTCTGCGGCAATACACTTTAAAAGAATACTCTCTCTCTCTCTCTCTCTCTCTCTCTCTCTCTCTCTCTCTCTCTCTCTCTAACACTTTAGAGGAACGATAATTATATTGGTCCGTGGGCGTATCTTTCATACCCACTTGTTTTTATTTTAAAAAATCGGGGAATATAAATTTTTGAAACTTTAAAATAATGTATGGGTGGGGTTGACTTTTTCATTCTTGTGCAGAAAATGCGGGATCGCCTATGGAATACACATAATAATTTTATTGTTTTTGTTTATCATCAGTGAGGAAGACCATATTTTTTTTGCCTTTGAAAGCAAAGATGTTTTTAATTTATATTGTACTGAGAGCGCGTCCTTTGATCGATTGGCCTTGTTTTCAATACCAAGCTGGATGCAAAACCTTCTAACGAAATTTGAAGCCGTTATTGTAATTTTGGTATGTAAGGATGTAAAGACATAAAAATACAAAAGTATGTCCGCATACATTCAAAATCTGGCACCGATCAATAATATGTGTTCGTTATAGAATATTAGAAGCTTAGCTTTGGACGATGCAAACGATTTGAGAACAGAAATATAAGACCGTATATGACTAAAGAGACGATTGTTGAGTTTGCTTCAGTCCAGAATATTTTTGCCAGTTCTACATGAAATAAATGCAGTGCGCCCTTCATACTTTCTGCCAAGCACACTATAGTGTGTGGAAGCAGTAGTGCACATTCTTTGTTCTCTTTGTTTCCATGCGACTATTCTGTTATCGTAGGGTTTGTCTCTCTATAAATGCTTTAAGTGCAAAAGAATTTTTCATAGATTTGGCTTCTGTATGTACAAAAATATATACAAATTTTCCAACTGGTATCGATCGATAGTTCGATTTTATTTCCAAAGAATAATATGTATTGGGATGATGATATTGGGACAGTTCACAGCATTCTCTATAGATTCCAAGAATAGGTTTCACTATACACTATGCTACACTACACTACACTATCATGTTCCTTGCCGGAAATGGCCGGTAATGATCTTTTTTTTCTTCTAAAATTAAGCAAATCAACAGCGGATGATTGACTGCGCTGAGTGAAAGCTGTGTCCACGCGAACACAAAGGTGTTTGTCTCAGCCTTACTGTTGGTAATAATCAGTAAGAATCATTGGAGAATTTTTATTTGTCTTAACATTTCCTAACTTGCGTCAGTTTGGTTTGTAACGTACACACTTTCTACATGCGTAACATTGGACATATTCGTTTCATTTGACACAAGATTTGTCATCCTGGCTAAAAAACTGAACCATTTTGCTGAAACTTGTAATGATTTAATTTTTATGGTATCTGGCATTATTTCCCTTTCTTGGGGCCAATAATTTGAAGAAAAGTTGAAGTTACCTTTTCCCGCTAACAGACAAAAAACAATGCCACTCAGTTTCTGCGCTCAAGCACCCACTGTTGCGCAGAAGTACAGCTTACCAACTGAACTAAGCAAAGAGACCATTTTTTATAGCTAAAGCTGAACCCTTGAATTTTTCACAGCTGTTTTGACAGTTGACGTCTTAAAAGGTCACAATTCTTTTAAATCGAATTGATTGTGAAACTCTAAATGAACCAGTTACCCGATCAAGCTACTTTTTTGAAATTGTAATCGTTTGGAAAGACTGTCCTTAGTTCCACGACCTCGTTTACGTAGATTTCACTGTTCAATAGAGAAATTTATGCACATTACTTACAAATATATACGAATGAATTTTTCGACAGTGTAGAGCAGTAGTTCTTAGTAGATGGGGTATAAATGTGAGAAGAAGGTTTGCCCATTTCAACACACGAATATTCATGCAGACGTCTTCTTGTTAAATTTGCACAACTGTCACTAACATCTGGCGAAAGTGTCATGTCATTCGGTTTGTTAGTCTGTAAATTAGAGCGTCACGTGTAATTGCTCCAAACTGTTGTCGATGCATTTTCAAAATGAAAAAATTTATTTAACAAAGAGTTTCCATTGAATTCTCGTAAAAAGATTAAATTGTTTGAGCAGATGTATTGGAAATGTTCAAAAAGTGTGATTGTAATCAGACAATATTATAGTCGAACGTTTACAAGCAATATAAAGGTTTTAGAAGTGGTAACGAAACAGTTGAAGATGGCCGACAACCGTGAAGGCGATCAACTTTAAGCACTAAGTAAATTAGTAAGTAAATTAGGTCAACTTAGCCATGCAAGCGAATTTCGTTTGCTGTATTTTTGTAACGTACTGAATGACAACTCAGGTTGGGTGGTGTATTTTTTTTTATTCCTAAAAATTAGCTATGTACGTGGAGAACGGTGTGGCTCGCCGAAGTGGTGTGGTGTGGTGGAAGTCGTTCGCTAATTTAGACACAAATATCCGCCTTACGTTACGGTCGAATTATTTTATTATGCGTGTATTCTCTAAACTAAAATTTATAATTAAAACACGGGGAAAAACCTCACACAGTTATCCTAACCCATTCGTATTCCCAGCCAACCCTTCCTCCGCAAATCTCACCAAATCGTTAAAAAAAACATATTTACAAGTTTAATTAAAAAAAAAAAAAAAATGCAAACAAATTATTTTCATTGAAAAGCAATATAAATTAATTTGAATTTTTTTTTTTTGCTTTGTTAAGTTTTAATTAATTAAGTATTAATATAATCATAATTAAAAGAAATTTATTTTAATTTAAAAGTAATATAAATTAATTAGAATTATTTTTTTTGTTCTCTTTAATTTTTGATTAATTTGATGATCAATATAATTATAATTAAAAGAAAATTATTTTAATTTAAAAGCAATATAAATTAATTCGCAATTTTTTTGTCTTATTAAATTTCAATTAAGTTGGGAACATTAACGTGTGTAAAAACATTTAGAATGCATTTAAAAATGTTTGTTGTGCGATGTGGTTAAAATTACAAAAAATAACACAATATCATCAGTCACCTGGTGTTTCCCACAAAGAATGCGCATTCTTTCGCACATTCACACCTTTTCTCTTTTTATTTCAATAAAAAAAAATTAAAAAAAAGAAAAAATTAAAACGTAAAAATAATAAAAAATGTTTTATGTTATTTTTGCTTTTTCGGCCATCGATTCCTTGATTTTCGGTTTCAGATTTTTTTCTTCCCTCAAACGCACTCCTTACGTCCCCCAAGAACATTGCATTCATGCAATTTTTAAAGGATTCAAATCAATTGTGTTTTTTTTTTCTTCTTAAAGCAGTAGATAGGATTTGCTTCAACAATGAACTTGAAGACATGCGTTGAATGGCACACACAAACAAAGCCAAAAATTGTCAGAATAGAAAGACTGAAGACAGCAGAACACGACGCTTTTCAATAAACATAAACGTCTTCAGTAAAGTATTGCACTTCGGACATATAAGCCACAAATTTATTGGCTTAGTCCAACTTTACTCAACAACCCAAAAAAAGAAAAAAAAAGTATTGCACTTCGGACATATAAGCCACAAATTTATTGGCTTAGTCCAACTTTACTCAACAACCCAAAAAAAGAAAAAAGAAAAAAAAAAAAAAAAAAAAAAAAAAAAAAAACACCTTTTTCCTTTTCCCAGAATATTACTATTTTTCTACACTTTTTATTTCGCCTGGTAAAATGTCTGTTGATTTAGTTCTTTGTTTCTCTTCCACTAACGCCCACGTTGCTATAGCATGATTTTTGCATTTAATTGATTTTTCTTTTGAAACGGCTCCCAGTTATCTCTGAAGGGTCGAATTTTCTTTTTTGCGTTTTTTTTATCAGAGTTTTTATTTTTTTCAAAATCTTTTGCATTTCTTTTTTTCTCTCAGCAGCCTGTTTGTGACAACTAAATCGCTTCCACTTTCCACAACACGATGAATTTATTTTTACTGAATTAGCACAAATCTGAAGAATTTCGCTAAGACGCTTCGTATCATGCGTCAACTTATCGCGTGTTTCGATCTGACATGCTCCCAAATGATACTCGTGCGATTGGCGGCCTTAAAGACGTGTCATACCACATGAGCAGCATTGTTAGCGGATGATATAGTAATAGTCTAAAAGCGGGAGTATTAGGAATAAAGGCGACTTCTTTCTCGTCGATGGAAAGCATTGTGCTTAACAACATATAACCATAATGGCACTTCAAACATTGACTACAACTTGACTTAGACTTCAGATTTATATGGAACTCACCAAAGTCAGGCTGGTGAAGATTAGCTTTAATAAAGTGCTAATGTCGATAAATAATAAACAATAGATTTTCGTGGATACGTTCGTGCGTCGAAATCTACCGTAATTTTAGCCTTCACTGAGAATGAATGTATTTTTAATTTTAAATTCCAAAGTTAATACTTTATTAAATTGATTAGGAGTTGATTGAAAGAAATAAGATTCGTTCGAATTGAGAAGACTTAACTTACATTCGAAAGAGGAGATAGGCGAGCGTAAAGAATTCAAGTCCGCGTGTAGTTTGTTTAAGCCACGATTTATATGAATAATAGACTTTTGCGTAGGTCACTGTTTATGTTTTATGCCCTGGCAATGTTAAGTTCTGTTCAGCGCTATCGGCATTTCTGACCACAACTTTCCTCCGAACACTTTGCGATTTAAATGCGATTTGTGACCAGGAAATTTTATCTCAACAAAAAAATTGAATTAACTCATGAAACTGCGTCGATTTTTTACGAATTTCGACGAATCAGACGATTTACTCTTACTCTTGGCAATGAAGCCCGACTCTCGCCGCTCTTCCCTCACTGATCATAGCTGTGAATATCGACGAAAATAAGTTATTGCGCCAGAAAACATTGGCGCTGGACAAAAACTAAAATTCCAAGGTCGGCATATGAGATTGAGGCAAACGTAGGCGTAGGCCATCAACATGTATAAAATAATGCGCAATCATTGATCCTCGTTGGATTCCACAAAATTTGACAAAATCTACAAAAGATATCAGTATCGATTGGCATAAGCAAATGCTTAAGCAAAGCTAGGGGGGTGCGTATATAAAGTCGTGCCAGTTTCCAAATCATGGATATATGCGCATGAAACCGAAACTAAACAACAGTTGACTTTAAAGATGTTTCCAAAAAAAACTGTTCGCACTCGAAGCATCATGAAATAAATGAAAGCATGTGTTTCCCGGAAAAACTGATCGCGTGGTAACAATCCTTTCAAAGGAATTTGTGCTATGCACTTGGATGAGTCACGACTTTGTGAACTATTCACATCTCTTCTAACAACCGTTTATTTTAATACTCAAAAAATCATATTAGTCGATTATCCACCGTGTAGGCCTGGCTTGGCACACAGAAGTCGAACGAGTCTTTTTGTAGCCGAACGTGAAAGCTATGTTACGTGAACAGCGACTTTTATCGCTACCAAAAGCCGTGCAAATCGGTATAAATAGGAAAAGTAATAGAGCAGTTTTTGTTGTCACTATTATACTAAAATTATAAACAATTACCCACATTAAGAATTGAACACAAATATTAATATTTTTGGAGAAATTCTGTAATTTTAATAACTTATTTTTAATAATGTCAATAGACAAAGAATTGAATGAATTCATAAAAGTTCCTTAAAAAGAGTCTTCAATGCAAATCTTTCTTATTTTTAAAATGTATTTTTTTACATTCATTCGCAAAATTGTTAAACGCGTCATCATCAACTTTGCATTAAATGGAGATAAAAACAATTTTTAGCTTTTTTAAACTGTCCGCCGCAGATTTATTAATATTTTTTTATCAACATTTTATGCGAACATTGTTTTTGATGTCACAACACACGACACTCCATTTTTCCTCGAAAGCTGGTCGCCTTTCAAATTAAGCTTAGCAAAATGCATTAAGGGCTTTATGAAAGAGAAAATGTGCAAAAAAAAAAAAAAATGACGAAAATGAACGTAGAGTGAGAGAGTCTGGTGAAGATAAAGTGCAATATTTAAGTTTATTGTGAGCCGGATAATAGAAATCATTTCCTCACTTTCTTAGCCTTCATGGATTCTTTTTCTTGCTTTTATCTCTTTCTGGCTATTTACTCCTTACATTATTACTACTGTTGCTGATATAGTTGTGTTTTGTGCTTAGTTAGTAATCCAAATTGCTACTCAATTTGAGCATTATGTAAGTAAATTTTGTTTGTGTGCATATATAAGTGAATATATAAGTGAATATATATATGTATGCACGCCTGTGGCCATAAATATGGTATAAGGCTACGGTCGCAAGTATATGAAACGATAAAAATAAATCTATTTTATTGTTTAGAAAATTTTGCATATTCATTGTATGTGCGTCTCTACGTGTTAATGTGTGTGGCTACGTGTTTATGTGTACGTGCATGATGATAGCAAGCGCGCATGATAATGCCTGTTGGTTAGCAATAAAAGCTGCTCATTGTGCAGCATCATCATAAGCATCGTCATCAACATTTATAGTAACTGCTTACTCTCAACGTTTAGTGGTGTCGTTACCATTGTTCTTGTTTTTTTTTTTTTTTTATACACTAAAGTTTTAAACGCAAGAGCAAGATTTCTTCATAAAAAGCATGATAAAAAAAAAAAAAAAAAAAAAAAAAAAAAAAACAAAAGAAGCGGATTTGTACGTACGATATTTATTTATTTTGTAAGATTTGAAAATTTCTGTTTTTTCTTCTCTTTTTCTGTTTTTTTTTGGAAAACCTTTTTAAATTTAATACGAAGATTGGAGAACATCATTGCTTTGCTTTCCTTTTGCCATACTTGTGGAAACCTAATATGCCTTTTTTGCATTTATTCTGAGGAAATCACTTTGTGTAATTTAGTTTCTTTATTTATCCTTCATTATTGTTTGATGTGAATGCAACGTTTCCATTAATCTGATCAGTTTTCGTTTTTTCTCTGTCTCCCTTCCTCTTCCTATTCTTTTTCTTTTTCTTTTCATCTTTTCTTACCATTTTTCAATTCTTTTTCTTCGCGTTTTAATTTTTTTTTTTTCGTTTTTCGCAATTTTCCATTAACGTTGCATGAAATTCGACCAGCACAATCTTTGCCGTATCGACTGCACGGGCGACAATAAGGATCTTTTTTCATTCCTTTGTCAATGTTGAACAGTTGAATAATTTCGATTTTAATGCATTTCAAAGCGGCACCAAAATTGAAGCTACTTTTTGTGTTGTTAAAATCTTTCGCAGATATTCAGTTTAAACTAGGACGACAAGAAAGTAATTCCGTCTTCCTAATGTGACATACAATCTGTAGGAATAGTCAAGTGTTGTTTTAAAGTTCACTAATTCTCATTTTTTCTCTTATTAAAAAAACACGTTTGAATGTATTCCTTAATGCCAAGGCAGTAATTATTAATGGCTCCCTTTGTCTTTTTTATACGCTAATCCCTGTCAATAAAATCGCTAATAAATCATAAAAAGAAAAAAAACAAATCTCCAACTATTAATCACCTATCCGAAACGTCCAAGTCAATACAAATTTTCTTGGAACGAGCCTTGGTGGAGCCCTGAGCTTACCCCGCCCAAGAAAACTCGTTACAAGTGGCTTAACTAAAATTTCTTATTAGTTAAGCTACAACTAGATTACCTAAGCGCGTTTACACTGTTGCATTTGAATATGTATCAAGGTTATATTTAGGTTATCTCACTCATCTAGCTAACTACGTTGTTACAAGAAACTATGTGATTAAAATTGCGTTAAACTAGGTTATAACTACACCGCATAAATTAAATTAAAAAGAAAATCAGGAAAATAATGAGAATAAAACAAGTTTTAATAATACTATAAATTTTACAAATTTTATTTCTTATTTCATTATATATTTTATCCATCATTATCAAGGACAGTTTGACATCTTTTCTGAAAATTTTCTATTCCCTTCTTCTAGAAATCCGGGGTTCCTGAAGCAAAGTATGGCTCAAGATGCCTTCTTAAAAAGCTAGGCTCATGGGTTGTTATTGCGCTTTGCCGTGCGGAAATCCATTGCGAGGAGCGCTTTGTGTTGGCATTGTCACGGAACTTTAAAATCTAGTTTCATTCCAACTAATTTATTTTCCCATAAAATGAATTTCCGAGAGAGAGGAAAAATCAAGTGGAAATTCATGGCGCGTCATGCAGGTGCCGGCCGACAAAAAAGATTAGCCGAAAACACATCAATTATGATAACTTGCTTATATCAGTAGAACATTTGAACGGAATGAGTTAGTCGGTAAAGAAAATTTGAATCGAAAATCTCTGCTAACGATTCTGCTAAGAAGTGGATCCGCACTACATTTTGATAGCAATAAAGTGCAAATTTATCGACGAATATTCTTGTTCTTGTCTCAGATAATTGATACGGTTCTCATATTCCTTACCTAGATGTCTTTCCAAATTCCGGTTAAGTAGCTTCGTATTGTTGATTCTAAGATTTTCGATCATTTTTGTGTACTTAATTTGGGATCAACTTCCACTCCGGATTTTAACGTGTCATTATCAAATTCACAAGTGACCGCCCACGTAGCAAATCTTCTGAACCAACGTTGATGCCTGTTGGTCTTCAGTGATCCTCTATAAGCACCGCAAATTTTCTTCGTTGTTATCGTTGCACTAAACTCGGCACGAAACTTAAAAAGTATGCAATAAGGAAAACGATTTTCGGAAGGTACAGACGTCGCCATTTTATTAGAGGGTTGTAAAAAAATTATATTTTGAGAATGTTTTTTGCACAAGCTGCGTTGCCGAAAACAATGGAAGAATACGCGTTTCCTCTCCAACGATCGTTACAGAACTAAAGGCAAAACACATTCTTTGCAAATAATTTAGTTACTCATGGGCACATCTAATGTTTAATTTTACTAAAAAGGCTACACCAAACAGCTAGCCTATGCTTTTTAAAAAGTTGTGTCCATAGTTTAGTCCTAGAAATTATTTCTCCGGTCTAACTAAGTCATAGTAATAATAATAATAATAACTTGATGGTCGAGGCGTTGTTCAATTTTCGGTTATCTGCATTAAATGTTCTTTACAAACACTTTTCCTTCACTATTGCTTTGGCTTTATCAGAATCGTTCTTATTGACAGCAGAGCAGATCGGAGCAAGTTTTCAAATTTCGGTGCTAGTTTAAATTATCACATTATTGGAAATAGTAGTAATGTATATAATAATCTTCAGTGGTATAAACGAGTGCAGTTAAAGTTGCTCGTTTCTATCGTTCAGAGCCGAGTCATTGTAGTTTCCGTTCCATATTGTGGTTATTAACGAGTGTATCTTTTGAAATCTTGCGGAACCATAAAATCAAATTTCTTAAACTCCTTCGTGAGTGCCAGTTATTCTCACCGGTTTTTCGAAGATTTACGTGAATTATCGGCTTCTTTCAAGTTCCGTATTTAGCGAATCCACGAGGGATGTTCGCCATGCCAAACAGGAAGTGTTCAGGGTGTGATCATCAAGTTCTTTTTCCGGATCTTAAAAAAATTAAATATCAGTTTTTGCTACACTTTTATTTTCTGTCACTTTGTCTCTGTATTTCTCGGTTCATCATACTCAAACTGGGCTTTTGCTGCGTGTTGCTTGTTGTACGTCCCGTATTTTTTTTCCATTTTTTATTATTTTTGCGCAAATATTTACTTATTCATGATTATGTTTTTTATAGTTTTCAGGTCAGAGTAATCAGATGTTTCGGAATCAGGTTTGAATAGAAAATTGAAAACACAACGTTTAGAAACTAATTCCGACATACGAGCTGCATTTTGTGTGTGTCAGCAATGCTCAGCTTGGTTTGCAATATCCCGGATTATGTATCGTTGAGGTGAAACTATTCGTTCTAAGGTAGAATTATCGGCACACATTGCTTGGTCAAAATGCTTTCTTACACTGCATTAGCTTTTCGTGTCTCTTTATATTGGTGATTGAAAATTCATAAAACTTCATAAAAGGGATTTCTTCTCTTCTTGAGAGGCTTTTAATTTCTGACGGAGTTATTTGGACCCGATTGAGGAAATAAAGCCGAATTAAAAGCTGCACTTTCTAAGATGAACGTGAACAAAACGCATTCGGTTAACTGTTGAAGATGTAAGTAAACAAAAGGATACGAATTTCGGTAGGTGTGTTGCAGACATAAGAAAACGAAAAATTTCTCGCTTCGATAAACTCGTGCAATTTTAATGTAAAAGTCTTGCTACCTACTGCTCACCAGAATATTTGAACTATTCATGTTTTTCTACTCCTTGGTGCTGGTGTTAATTTAACACGTACACGTAAAATTGCACAACTGCACAAACATCATAACTTTAACGGAATCCAATTTGAAGCTTGTCTGCCTGCATGCAAGCCACGAAAATACTTTCTTTCCATTCCGACATATCAAGCCAGTTTGTTATCTTCATTCCTTCATGGGAATTTCTCTTTTTCTTTTTTTTTTGTCTTTTGTATTCAATTTTCTTTGCTCTTTAATTTTTTTTAATTCCCAAGTAATACTCAACATATTTATCAAACGACAATAGAAATGCATTAATTTTATAAATAGCCAGACAAGATAAAACCCATATCTCATTATGACGTTGCACTGTCTTCTGTGTGTGTGTGTGTGTGTATGTGTGTGTGTGTGTATGTGTGTGTGTGTGTGTAGTTAACGTTTAAATAGAAAACAATAGAAAATAGTTGATATAAAAATTTATAATAATTAAGGGGAAATGAAAGAATAATGATAACTAAAGAGATAAAGAGAGTACATGGCTGAAACAAAAGCCACGACCAAAACGGATTTAATAAAACGTAATTATGTTTATGTTTATATAACACACACACACACACACACACAGCTATGATTACAATAAAATGATGTGTATGAGTACGTACACCAGGAACTGTACAATAACCTCATCCGCTTATAGAAAGAAGAAACAACAGAAAATTAAAGCCAAGGATACGTTAAAACCATGCAATACATATACATATATATATATATATATATATATATATATATATACATATACATGCATATATGGATGTCCATATAAGTATAAGAGCAGAGATCAGCAAATGAGAACAGAAACAGCATGAGAAATAACAGCAGATGAATTTGCGGTTATTGTGATAAGCGTAAGAAGAAGAAGAAGTATAAGCCTTATGGAAGCGAGCGAGAGACAGTGCAGTGTGCCTTCCTTCCTTCCACAATATGAAGACTTCAAAATAATGTGGATGCACCCATCATTGCTAAGTGCACAAGTTGGGTTATATCCATTTTGGGTTATGTGAGTGCTCGTTGCGTTTTTGTTAACAACTAGCTCGGCATTATTCATAACACTTTACAATAATTTCATTATAAACTCAATTGGGTCGCATGGGCAGGCACATGTATATCAGTGTGCTTAAGCAAGCGTTAAGCATTACGAGAATATAGGTATAAAATAGGAAAATGCACGTATATATGTATGCATAAATGAATACGAATACTTACCTAGACACTTAAAAAGATAGAGGAGGAAGAAAGTGGCACCTTAAAGCCATATGCATACACATGTTTACATATATATATATATATATTTATTGTACATACGTTTTCAGTTCTTAATGATTGCCATCACCGACAAGAGATTGTAGAAACTGCAGCAACATAATTTTCCAAAGATAAATTTTCCACTTTAACAAAGACTCACCGGTCTCAAGTTTATATACACATACACAGACACATACTCATGCTTCTTGTGCAAGTCAAACGCAATAGCACTCGGGCGAACATAAATGAATTGCCTGCGCACACAATATGTGTCACTTATGCTAACAGTGGCCAGTTGTATTTTATGCTTGTATATAGTTGTACGGTTAAGACAACAGCCATTGTATAGTTGTACATAACAGTCATCCTTAGATAAATTCAGATGATTGCCTGCTGTACAATAAGCTATATTCTCTTTAGTAGACAGATATACGGTACAGGTGCTTTCTTGGCTTATAAACTCTACGCAGTAGAAACCCCATGCATGTACACGCATAAATATCTATATAAAATGAGAGAAAGAAAAAAAAAAGAAAAACAAATTAATTCACGTATAAAACAGGCCTATAATAATGCTAGTGAAAAGTAATTGATTTTTTTTTGTTTTTTTTTTTTTTGTTTTTTTATAAATTGTAATAACGTTCAAAGCCATGCACTATTATGTGTTATCTAAGGAATTGCATTAACATCTTAATGAGATGCTGCCTCTTGCTCATGCTGGAGGTTAAGTGATGAGATTATAGATATCAATTAACAACCATTTAAAATGACGTTGAAGATATAACAACGAATTAAACGAGTCGACATTACTTTACGTAAGTTTTATATGCAAAAGTTATTCTTAATGCCGCCTTTTTTTTGTATTAATTTTTTTTATATTTCTGTTCTTATAAGAAACACCAAAATTTCAAGCACTGTAAATTTTACATTTCCTTTGATAGTATACAACAATAAACAGCAGATACCTCTGCATACTATTGACTTGTGCCAGATTTCCCTAAGAAGGAGTCAATAATAACCGTTCATGCGTCTCTTCTGCTTTTGCCGGCTTATATATTGCGGCTAGTATCGATGTAGCTGCGCTTGTGCTTGTCCGATTTCCGAGATGTTTTTTGTCTTTTTCTGGGCTCATCCCCCACAGTCATCGGATTTGTTCAAATCTCATCCATCCATCATGCGCAGAGCGATCGGAATTGGCGACTTCCAGATGGACACCTTTTCATCTTCCTAATCTGACTATATCGGTAAATTTCCTTATCTTACACCCCCAACAAATATTAATTCCCTTGTTCTTTCCATTTTCCTAGTTTTTACTTCAACAGAGTTTTGAAGCGCACTTTCTTTTTCTTTTCACATAAAATCTCTATTTCACTTTCACTTAGTGACTTACTTATTGCCCTCAGTGCATTTATCGGTACGTTTCATAATCTCCAACTATTTAGTGGGACCAAAGAATGTTTTGATTTTAGATTTCACACGCATTAAGTCGATGTGTACTCATATTTGATATGCAAAAGTCTTTCGTTTCTGTGCAATGGTCTAGAATACGAATGCGATTCGTGAACACTAAAAACAAAGAAGAAAAGGCTTCACATCTGTTGATATTGATTCGAGTTTTGCAAGCAAAAGTTTGCCAGAGCTGAATTTCCTATGCAAAAATAACGCCATCCAGCGTTTTAGTAACGCACCAAGAACTAATTAATCGGTTGCGCTTGTTCTACGTGTGTTTGATAGATTCGCGGCAGAGTATATAACCCGCTTACTTTTTAACAATGAAACTTTTCAATATTTCGTTAGTATCGCTAGTCGACCATTTTTACCTTATGGTCTTAGCAGCCAAACAACTTCAACTGATAGCATAAATAGAAGCTTAACAGGCACTTTTCATTAATTGGTTGTTCGATTTTCTGCGTGTACTCGGTTTTGTTCTGTTCCAGCATTGAAAATACGCTATACTTGAAATGATTCGCGTTTTCTTTAACGACGAATTGAAAAATAATTTGTGGCCAAATGTGGTCAGTCTGTACTTTGTATAAAAAGAAAAGGAAGACATTTAGTCAGTGAATGAATACCTTATGAATTTCTTTAAATAACAATTATTCGTTGTATGCCCCGAAACCATTTTACGTCCCTTTCCATCTTCGCTGTAGTGCAGTGCAACTGAATTAACTTCTTCACTTACCTATGACGTAATATGATGGAGGTAAAGTTGCATATAATCTCATCCATTAATTCTGTCATTTTCATTCAATCTTTCGAAGCTTCTTTCCTTCTCTTCTTTGTTTTGATTGATTACGTTCCGTTTATTTTTGCTTCTATTCTTGATTTTTGCTTTTCATGCTATTAACTAAGAGGGTGGTAAATATAAAACCGGAATTTTGATGTAGAAATCACACTTTTTTATACTAATGTTAGACAACGTATTTTATTCCAAATAGTGCCCATCGTTACCTATATATTTTTTGCACCTGATCGACAATATGTGGATACCAGGGCTTGAAAAATCTCCTCCTCTTGTCGTGAGCCTTCTTTTCACGCTTTGTCACGAATCAAAGCGTTAGTTAACAGATGCGTGACCCATCGATGCAAAGAACTGGTAAGCAGAAGCAGTCGGACAAGGTGAGTAAGCAGCCGGAACTAGCACTTTTCCAATTCTGTGCTTGCAACCGGTGTTGAGTCGGTTTCGCAATGTAAATAAATGGAGGGATGACATGTAAGAAAGTGCCTTTGTGTTGCTCTTTTTGATATTCTGGCTGTTTTTTTGGGCAGCGAACGATTCAAGTCGATTGATTGTTGTTGGTATCGCTTGGTGTTGAACGTTTCAGCAGACATTAAGAGACCACATCTGCTTGGTACCACCAAACACCGAGTATCGTCTGCTTGCAACAGCGATCTGGTCATACGCTTGATGTGGATGGTACGCTTCGATCGACCCATGAATTTTTGGGCCTGCGATTCTCAACACGTATCCACTTTCCATCCTCAGTAACGAAATCATATAAAAAGGCTATTTTTGTACCTCTCGGGCAGCAAAACTGTTGGTAGTGAATGCACTTTTGTTGCCAGAGAGCTCGTTGTATTCACATTTGTAATAAATTATGCCTTTTGTTGAAACCTGTATTGTTGCGAGTTGAAAACTTTCGTCAGTTGTCCACAAGAAAATATGCGTCAAAGACGAGATTTGACAGTAACTGCAGTGACGTCGGGGGCCATCTATGGGTAATTTCCTGTCTATTTGTCTTTTCAAGCGTTCGCCTTTCTAGCCTTTGGCCTTCTACTTTCCTATTTTTCTGTCCTCTTTTTCTATATTTCTGTGTATTTTCGTCTGTTATCCTTATATGCTCTTCTTTTGGTATTCATCTAATATAATTTCGCCTTTCGCTGAACTTTCAGTTGTGCCTGACGCTTTTTCTGTTTGTTTCTCCATCTGCGCTATCTGCCAATATTTCGGGCCAATCATCTAGCTGTCCGTTGATTCTTCAGAGCCATATTTGTTTGCTTTTATCGCTGTTGTTTGTCTGTTCGTTCATCTTGAAGTTCGTTCGCTTTGCTGTCCGATTACCTTTGTGTCTGTTCTTCTCCTTACGCATTCATTTCTGTCTCCATTGTTCTGTTCTGTCTCCTTTCGAGCTTTTGGCTTTTCATCCCTCCGCGTACTCGCCGTTAATGCGCTTATTAATGCCTTTTATTCAGACGGATTTCTGTCCGTCTGTTCATATACACCACTGTTGGTTTATCTATTCGCCCTTTTATCTTTTATCTTTCGCATTTCTCCATTCTCTTTTAATCTGTTCCTCAGCCATTCACTTTGGCTACGGAGCCATCAATTACTTACGTTCTCAAAATATAAAAAGGATTAGACTAGAACGTGCACATAATGCACTTTCTTTTAATTGCCTTTCGTTCATCAAGTTTGTAAACAGTGCGAATCTAATTAGAAATACAACCAAGAGAAAGGGAAAATATTAAATCAAATCCAAAAGTGACACAAGCAGCTACAAAAGCAGCTTTCACTACTAACAAACAACATAAGACATGTAGCCGTGCGGATCACCTGATGATATTAGAAAGGCCACGAAATTTTGACAATAGATGCCGCTACATGATTTTCCTAAAGAATTCGTTTCTATTTAGTTTCGAGCTTACGAGCTTTACTTTATGTAACCATTCATTGTGATATTTTACACGAATGCAAATTTGATTTGGAACACAATGCGTGTCAAGGATAATGTGAAGGCATTTTTAAAAAAATTACAATGACAGCTTAACGTATTCTATATGGTTTTACTTTCTTTTCTTTTATGTTCTTCTCTCTGAGTTCTCTCTGTAAGGATTTCACTTTGCTCTTACTTTAATGCCGAACAATCTATTTACAAGTCACTTAGTTTTTATGTGCCCATTAATTATATAGTTCGCATGTACTTTTAATCTTTTCAATAGTTTCTTTATTACTTCGTACGTCATTTTAGTGGGGGGGTGTGCGTCTAAGCAAAAGACCTTGAGAATATAAATTTTTCTTTGTTTTTACATTCACCATAGAAGGATAGCAGTATGCTTAATGTGTCCTTCCTTTTGTGACATTCACAAACTATGAAATTATTTCGTATTGTCCCTGCTTTCTTTTGTTTGGTTTGGTTGCCCCTACACTTATGTGTCCCGGTGTAATGGTTTTCAAAGCTTGCGGATCTAAGACAGAAAATATATATATTTTTTTTGTTTTGCTTCAAGGACTTCAAGGATCGGCACTGAAGCTTCTTGCGCAAGCATTAATCGGGATGATTTTCCCTCAATCTTTCAAGATAGGCCTTTCTATACTCATCAAAAAATTCTTAAAGCTTATATTTGAGATGATGGGTATCTAAGATTTCGCTAAATATTACTACGTTGTGGTCTTAGTTGTTTTTCTCTTACTTCTTTCTCTCTATGGACTTTCATAGAGAGCAATGTTTGGCATTAACATTGTTATGACATTTTTGTTTGTTTTTTTTTTTTTTTTATTTTTTTTATATCTTTAGTAAACATATATGCTATGAGGGTCTGAGATGTGTGAGGACGCAAAGCCGTGCCAGTGTTTCTAGAAATTTTCTTTCGTATACACGCATTCATATATATTTTTATATGTTTTTGTTTTGTTTTTAATCCTTAGATTTATTACACGTTTTATTATCTTATTTGTAGCACTTTGTTAGGATAGCAGCGCTTGGAGTTCATGTGGGTTGAGAGACTGGGAATTGAGTGAGTAATATTTGCCATTTAAGGTTTGCAGACGTTATTCGAAATTCTTCTTAACGAACGATTGCAGTGAAAGCAGAAACCGCTCGCATATTTATATTCTCTTAATTTTCTTCTTCGCAACACAATATATTTTTGTATCTTTTTTTTATTTTTTTTTTTTTTTTGCAAATGCACATAAAGACATGAAATTTCTTTTTGTTTTACGCATTTTCCTCTTATATCTCATTTTAGATTAGGGTCGTATCACCACTGGATTAGGAAGAGCTTAGACTTTATTCGCCAACTTATTTAGAGAAGCCATATTTTTTGCATTTCCCAACTCCTCATGCTATCGCGTTCGCATGCACTTGATCGGGTTCTTCGTTCGGGAATTAAGACTTAACTCCCTTTGCCATATGCAAATTTTTCTCTTGTCAGCGGTTTGTCATAGCGTGTAGTCATAAATGACAGACTTCTTCCTATATTTTTATTATCCTCGTTATCTGGTGGCTGGTGGTATGATTACGGTGTTGTTTTTGCGAACATCTAATGACGTTTAAATTGAAGCATTATCGTGCTGCTCTAACTATGACGTTTCGTGACTAAAACATCCGAAAAAGTTGTGTGACACGAGCCAACCGATATGCCGACATTCTCAACAACTTCTCTAATCGTAGTAGTCTACTGTGAAGATCTTGCACCGCTTATGAACAATTTATGTCTCAAAGTAGTCTCGCCGAATGCTACACTCAACGTTTTAAATGAGTTGGACCACTTAATTTTATTTTTCATACAAAATTGAATGCAAATTCTTTGATCCATTTTTTTCGATAGCCAAAGGCAAGGGAAATCACCAAGCACGCCGAAACACTCCTAACCTTAAAACACAAAATGTGTGAACATCAACATGTATTGGGCACATGTGCACCAACGTAACAAAAAAAAAGATTCGAAAATCGAATACGAGTTCTTTAAGAAATTTGAAAGCTCACCTCTTTTTTGAACACATCTCGCATTTCTTTTAATTTTATACCCACCATTGATGGAGGGGGGGGTACACTCATTTTGTCATAATGTTTGCAACACCCAAAAGGAAGCTTCTGAGACCCTTCAGAAATGAAATTCTGAATTGACTAAGCTACGTCTGTCCGTCTGTGTGTCCGTGTGGTGTGTTATTGACACTCTCCTGGTCGCAAAAATGGAGATATCGACTTCAAATTTGTTAGAAATATTGGAAGTTTTTGCCCGTAGGTTGATATTGAAAATGGGCCAAATTGGTCAGCCCAGAAGCCCGCTTTGGGGTTTTTGCTGATTACTCACAAATTCCTGAAGTCAGAAGACTGAAATTCTTTATAATTATTTTTCGAGGGATTCTATTATTTATTAAGATAAACAAGACAGAGCTTTGCACATTCTTCAAACAAAGATACTTTATCTGCCTAAATATGGTGGACACCATAACCTGGTGGATTAATTTTTCCTAATAAAACCAGCGCTATGGGTGTCAAATAAACGGACTTGGAGAGTAGAAGACGACAAGGAAAATGTATTAATTCTAGATTAACTGCCGCGGGCGTCCCGACGTGGTAGATTACTTTTCTTAACAACGCGTTCTAGTGAGCTAAAGGTGAAATATAAATTTTATTCCATTCCCTTGTCTTTGACAATAAATAAAAGCATAGGGCATGGTGGTAATGGATTTGCGAGATTCCCCACCGGAACATAAAAGTCTTACTTGTTAACTTTCTTCATAGGTGGGTAAATTAGTATTGTATTCACATCCGATTCACATAATAGATCACGGGAAAGTATTCTTTGACTTACAATGAAATTGTGTTCATCAAAATACTATATGCACGGGAGTTTTTAACGTTTTTCTTTGCGAAATCTGCACCAAGGCAGGGTTTGTCATTAACTGATCATCAAAAAAAATTAAAGTTAGAACTTTCAAAAACACTGTTGCATAGTTCGGATGCCTAATAACAGCTTACACCATATCGCTAATCGCTTTTCTTCGTGGTCCTTGAGCACAAAATGCCGAAGATTACATTTTATTGTCATGCATTCTTTGCTCAAACGTACAAAAAGAAGAAAGGCTTTGTTGGATGTTAGTGAAAATGAAAGCCGGATTTCTTTTGAGAATTTTTGGCTCAAAAATTCATGGATATATCTAGGCGCACCATTCACACCGACTGTGAGGCCGATTTGGTTTGACCAGAAGTCGACATTCTGTGTTACCTGTGACTAGAAGAGTGCGGTCTGTTGTTGGCCTCTAAAGCCATTAGCTGATTTTAAACCTTCATAAAAAGTGGGCGATAAATCAAAAAATACAATTCAAAAGCTTTCTTTTAAATTACGTCCATCCATCCATGTGTCCATCCATAGGCAAAATCGGTTTGAGAAGCACTGAACTGGGAATTGATAGCCCATGCGACTTACTTATGGTAATTGAGTTTCTCCGATTCTCGCTTGCTTGCACTGGTGAACACGCACTTGCTGAGCAGCGCTTTACTTCTTTAGAAAATGCACGCAAATGGCTTGATGACTGCCTTGTCTCAAAAAAGCATTTTTTCTTTTTGCTGTGGCAAACGCAAATTGTCACATCAATGGGACAATTGTGTAGTTAGCAATGGTCAATATTTCGAACCATATGTTTTTTTTTAATTATTTTCATACAGTAAACAAGAACTTTCTAGACAAAAGTTCAGGTTTTATATGTACATAAATGATAAAATGCGTAAAGGTACTAACATTAGGTTGGCAAACTGAAATTTCCACTTCTTCTTCTGAAAATTGCCAATTCTTCGGTTATATTCACAGATCGAGTCATTATTGCTCTTGTAATTGACAGTTTGCGAACAATAACCTCCAAGGATCCAAGGTACAGTCTGCTTGCATAAGATTGCTTCTGATCATTACTTGTGACAGCTTTTAATTGATCTTCCACTTACCAATCGAAGTCTTCATCGGTGTCGGGGAGAAAGCAGATAAATTGCTTTTATATTGAAGATGATTTCAGAGACTACGGGGGTATTGCGGCCGAAGTGCAGACGCGGCATAAGTTGCGAATGGAAATAAAAAATTATGAATGCAAAATACTTTTCTAAAACTAGCATTAAGAAGCGTATGGGTTTTCATTCGACATCGTGTTGCTCAATTTCTTTAATTTTTGAGTTTTACTTAAAATTCTTGCTCTTAATATTTAAAGAGATTTTAGTAAGAAGATAAATGAAAATGTACTTTCACTTCAAAGAAATTTCTAATCGATGAACAACAAACCTTAATGCGTCTTTTAACACTTCTGCGTAGAGAGATATTGCGAATGCTATTTAATTATTTACAATGAGTATACCATTCGAACTGGTCAAGCGTATGACAAGCAATAACACTATTTAAGGTATGTTTATTATTCTCTTAATGCAAACGATATGACACCAATCAAACCTTACGTATACAATCTTTGCGTGCAGTCACATGTACACACATGCACATGCATTTACATACGTACAGACGAACACGTATCCAAATGTTTACATAACAACTCAACACATGACAAATAGATAATCTTATAAAGTGTACGATGTGAACAACAAACAGCAGCAGCCAGAGTTGGCTACGCAGGCAATAACCGAGTGCACTGTGTACTGAGTGTACTGTGTTACAGTGTACAGTGTACAGTGCACATTGTAAGTAACTTTTACTATTACATCTTAATTTGCATTTACTTACATGTGAAAACAATTTATTCATAAAAGGAAATCAAATTTGTATTATTTTTGCTACGGTAACCGTATGTTTCCACAAACACCATAAAGCAACACATTGTTTGCATCAGTGCTTACAGATGTTACGAGAAATTGTTCAGAATTCAAACGTACAGAACATAATAATTCTAAAGCTGCTCTCATAGAAAATCTATTGATGTCTACAAACTACATACATGTACGATACATGCACATAACCTTTGCACACATGTGTGTTACTTGCACATATATGTGAGGACATCAATGTTTTCGTACAAGTCTTTTGATATATTAGATAATCTAAAAAATATTAAGTGCGTCATCTAGTTAATACTTGCCTATGAACTGATATCTACATATATATGAAATTTGTGCTTCTGACAATAAAATATTTACGTCCTACGTCCAGATAAAGGTACATTAAGTTTGTGTGGATGTATGCTTTTTGTCGAACGATTTCAGAAAGAAAGTTCGCTTTTTTTTGCTATACCAGTCCCGAGAATCACAATCAGGAAACAATTTAAGTGGACCTGTCCCTCCCTTCATATATGATGTCCTGTTTTGTTGCATTGGGAGGATTGGGAAGATATTCTGTTGAAATTTTGTGCACTGGAGGAAGACTCCTATAGAAAATTGTGACGGTATCGCCCCATAGCCAATACGCTATTCTGGAAAAGTAGTTGCACAGAAACATTTGCTATTTTTATAGGTTTTTGATAAATGGCGTTTAACTGCAAGATTTCAAGGGGAAGGGAGCCAATGTCTTGGCCTCCATGAAAAAAAAAAAGGGGTCGGGTTCGATGTCAAAAGTTGATTAACTGTAGCGGTTCAAGTCGTAATTCAATTCAATTTAAGGATTCTCGTGCAAAATGCCTAGTGAGCCTTTGTACGACAACAAAATGTTATAGTATTTGTCACTTCTTGACGAAAATAATGAGGAATAACAAGTTGTTTGACAAACAAAAAATCATTTTTGTACCGTTAAAATTCTTCACTTTAAATACTAGCATACAAACTTGTATAGAGTATATTGGATACTAGGTCGGCCTGGGGCGATGCTAACGTTTGAACTTGTTCGTACGTAACGTACAGCTAACTACAAAGATCTTCTAATGTATTTACAGTTTTGGAATTTATTTTTCATTGACCACATAGCCAAGGTAAGATTTTTCCTTTTTCCTTTAATTTTTTTCATATTGAAGAATATTTCTGTAATAATTTCAGTTCTCGCCTTTTGTTTTTCTTTTTTTTTTTTTTTCTTTATGTTGTTGTTAAAGTAATTTACATAAATTGTTTACAAGGAGAAATGTTCGTCACTTATACACACACACACACACAATTTCGAGTTTTTAAGGAGCAATCATAATGGATAACTAAATAATTATTAACAAAGTTCTTTAAATGTAGACCCTTTTGCCCTAAAATCTCTCCTACTACGAAACTAAACAATGAAATAAAGTTTTGATATTTTAATCCTCAGCCGGTCCGGAAGTATTTAAAATTTACTTCAAATTTACTACATAGGCAACAAGTGGAAACAACTTTATTTTATTTTTTATTTATTTATTTATTTATTAAGGCCCTACTAACAAGCAGATTGCTTAATACTAGTAGGTTAGAGTGACGTGATTAAAATGTAGGAGCTATCAAAAGTCGAGGTCAAAAGAAGGTCGTCGCACTAAAAAAATCCGGGAAGATAAAACACTATCTGACGTCCCGGGGAATGGTGTATGTGAAAGGACACCAGGCTGAAGAAATGCTGCCAATCGAGGATGATGAACAGCTCAACATTTTTTTTGGATAACTACTCTAGTTGGCATAATGTACAGCAAAGCTATAGTCGCATACACCCTAATTATGTTTTCACTTTTAGTTTTATTTATACTTATATTATTCTTATTGTCAAACAACTTTACAGAACCGTCATTGCACAATGCTTGCAATGCGTTAGTTGTAACTATGATAACGATAAGAGTGATGAAAATAGTAAAATGGCTTTTGCGTGGTGACATTGCATCCAATAAGTAAAAGTGCCATACCGTTTATAGGGCGGCAAAGGTCCGTTAAAAGTTGAATTTCTTATCTCTGATGAAAAAGAATCGGGAATGTAAGCATTTTTAATTTTGTTTACACAAAGCAACTACAACTGCTTTACGTTATTAGATTATATTACATTATAACGCATCACTCAATAAGTCTTCGGCCTAACATCTATATGGCAACACTAGACAGGCCCACCCGATTTCTGGGTAGTACCGGCCGAAAATTCATCACATTGCGGCTATCAGTTTACATGTTACAGCTCACAAACAACGCAAACATCTGAACTTCGGGTGTTGATGGAGCATTGCTTTTTAATGGGAAAGACTGCCGTCCACAACCGGCAGTAGCTTGAAAGCTGTTATGGAAACTCTTGTCTGTCAAAAAAAAAAAAGAAAAATTGTTAAAATGTTAATTTTAAACAAAGTCATAAGGAAATCGATGATTTTGAACGTTCTGGTCGCCCGAATTCGGCAGTTGCTCAGCAGAAAACTGAAAAAGTGCACAAAATCGATTTGGAAGAGCGAAAAAAGAAATAACTGACACTTTAATGATATCAGCGAAGACTGAATGCAGCGAATTGTATTTACTATCCTGCACGAACACTTGTCGATGAGAAAGCTCTGTTCGAAGTGGATGGCACGTTTGGTCACCTTTTAAAACAACATGTTGATGACTTAAAGCGCTGTTTGGCTTGTTGTTCAGCGAAAATAAAAAGCATTTTTTCAACAAATCGGCAGTCAGCCGAGTGGACAGCGATCGACGGAAACCGTCCAAAGCGACCAAAAAGTGGCTTCACTAAAATAACTGTAACTGGTAACGTAATGCTCGGAGTATCATGAAATTCCAGCACATTTCGTTTAAAGATTGGCACTATCCTGAAATAATATGGGTCTGTCAAGAGTGCTAACACATATGTATCAGACCAGGAACTTATTGAATGATTTGTATACTTTTACCATGTAACACTTGTGTATTCTGTTTAATGTAAACGTTCATCACCATCATAAAATGATCGATAAATTAAAATCACTTACCGCAGTATTTTGTTATGTCATCTGTTCATCATAATCTTTTTTCTGTTCTCTACTGTGAATATGTTTAAATAAATTTGGAAGTTTTCTTTTTAGGATTTCATTTTAGATAATCATAAAAAACTGCGAATTCTTTATGGAAAAAATGAAGAGAAAAGAAACGACATTTTTCCGATACGATATAATGCCACCAATTTTCGCAGAAAAGTTTGTGAACACTATTCATACATGATTGCGCCATAGAATAATTACTCATTCGATCGATATGCACTCAATATATTTTTTGGACACTCATACTATTCCTATAAAGAAGGCTATTTGAACGAAAGGCCATAAGGAATTGAATCAGAAATTTAAAAAAGTAGACATAATTTAGTCATTTCCGTAAGGGTTCGCAGTGCACAATTTTATATAGAATAAATATTTGAAAAATTTAATATATGCCCTGTAATCCTTTGATTATTATAAACATTTCATTTACTATATGGGTGTGAAGTGGAAAGAATTCTTGGACAATAAATAAGATTTGAACAACAGTCCGTTATAGGTAAACCTTATTCCCCTTCGGCACAAATTTCGAATCGAATCGTTGTTGGAAATGTTTTTTAATTATTCTTAAGTAGTTTCAACTACGAAGTCGATCTTACTGGTAACTCCTACCACAAATATTGGATATATTCGAAAAAGTGTGAAAAAAGCGATTCCGTAACTCTTACAACGGAACAAAGACGAAGTCTGAGTATAAAATATCAATAGCAGTTACTAACCAAAGTGTACGCTGGCTCAAATTTCAGTGCGGTGAAGCATACTTGCTTGCAGCTGTAGCGAATGCTAACTCGATAAAGGCATAACACTTATCCTAACTAACACTGCTAAACCTAAATAAATGTAGGAAGTCATTCATTACCCATTATTTCATAGATTCACACAAGTTGGAGGACGTCGAGTCGTTCACAGATTTAGGCTTTCTCTTCGACCATAGGTTACGTTTTAACTTGCATGTCGAGTTCTAAGCAAAGCTAGGTCCGCGCTTGGTTTCATAAAGAGGTGGTCCAAAGAGCTGGATGATCCT
>KK502512.1:318138-339137 GCA_000688735.1 Glossina austeni
AGAGACCAGGACTTCTTCTTTTGAAATTACCTTTAAAATGGCAACGAATCATACAACAAAACGGTGCATATTTGACCCAAATCGGACAATCCGAAGCATGTTAAATAAAGTCCTGAAGTTCATATAAAAATAATGGATTTCTTTTTCCCCAACCTAATATATACTGTGTAAAGTAAGGTCGTTACATCACAAAAATCGAAAATAAAAAAATTGCCTTGTGACGTCTTTGTGCTATTACTTGGAAGGCGGCTGTAGGTCAACTGGAAATCTTCCATGACTAAGTATATATATCTGGCCTTTTTAACAATAGAGTTTCCGATATCCACTACTAAAGTAAGTCAATTTGACTTTTGCTTTTCTTATGCTGTTGTCAGAGTAGCAAAATTAAAGACAGAAGGTTGAAATTTGGCACAAGTGCCTGAGAATATGCTGGCAATAAACAAAACCTGAAGTAACCTGGAAGAAAAAAACTGATAATTTTTTCTTATTTTTATCAATAACTTACGATCTTGTGTGTGGGGGGGGGGGATATTGGCGGAGAAGCGGTAGGTAGACATTCGCCAAGGCCATCTACAAATTCGCCCCAAATTCGGAAGTAGTGCCAATCGTTTTACTAATACGCACACAAGTAATAGTTAAACAGTTGATTGTACATATATATCTTGTTTCACGTTTACCAAAAAATGCTTTTCTACTTTACTCTTGTGCTTTTTGATGTGATTTGCGAAAAGAAAACGCCACAATTTGGTGAAAATGATTTTTCTTTGCAATTATTATTTCGAGGCACACATTTTACATGATAAAGTTATACTAAGCAAATATTTGTTACACATATTGCAAGTAAAGGAGTCTTTATTCCTTTTGCACAATCGAATTTGGTCGCTTTTCTAATCACAAGAGTTTGTTTTTTTCATTTTTGCGACTGTGGCATTTCACAGCAAAAAAAATTGATTCACTTTGGTAGAAGCTGTCATCGGTATTCCGAAAACTAGGGCAGGTAGAAAAAAGAAAACCATAGGTATTTAAACGTCTTGTCACATAAACAACAAGCAAGGAAATTATATTTGGCTTTACCGAATCTTTTCTACCCACCTTTCATGCACCACCTTCATCCCAACAAAGATTCAAAAGGAAGATGAAAGGATGCAAAGGAGGTGGTTGATCTGATCGAAAAAGAGCAGAGCTGCTCTTAATGAATGTTGCACTGTGGATGTGTCTCCTAACCGATTTGGCTGATTTTTAATACAAACCTTTGTCCGAAAAAGTCCAGTGACTTGAAAGCGACAGAATGTTTATCGCAGCCAATCAAGAATATATATGCTAAAGCTTTCTTCTGGGTGATGCAAACCTTTCGACAAACTGAATATTCCCGCGTACTCTAGCGGTGGATATGAAATATTTTCAAAAATGTCTCATCCATTACGTCATTCGCCTTTTAAGTATTTTTTCGAATTTCCTAAATTAAACTGAGTTCAATTTTCATACATTTTCGTATGTCTAGATAGTGTAGTCGAAAGATGACAGAGCTTGTGTACGACAATTCCATCCTTTGTTGCAAGTTACAGCACACATAAGAATAATAATAGCAATAATAATATTAATCATTAAATAAGCAATAAAATTCCCTTTGTTTATGTTATATTGTGTGTGTTTATACCCCACTTTCTTTTTAATCTCTACAATTAAATGACTACACTGTTCTACAGCCAAAATGTGTCTGCAATGAAAATCCTTACTAAGCTTTACTTCTCCTGATAATGATTGATAATCCGGCTCATAAGCACGCAAGTTAGCTGTGATCATATACATAATGACATATATGTAATGATAATATTCAGGACCAAACAATGAATATAAAGGAGATGAGGTCATAAAAATCTTATTATCGAAAAAGAACTTTGACATGTATTTTGCATTTTGCTGCTTCATCTGCGAGTGGGATAGTTTAAGTCGATCAGAATATTGCAAAGGTGACTTTTGATTCGGGAAGAAAACATATCACATACGTTCTCAGATAAGGATTTTCTGCCCCGACTCTGTATAAAATTGATCCTGAACAAAGAAAGCGAAGCAACTATTTATTTATAATATTAATAAAATATTATAATAATATTAAATATTAATATTATATTTTTATTAAATATAATAATAATAATAATATAATAATAATAAATAATATTATTATTAAATATTAATAAAATAATATTATAAAATTTCCCAGAATCAATGATAAGAAAATTAATAAAGAAATCCTCGTCGGCCTGGCTACCCGACATCAGATTTAATTCCGTAGTGTAAGGTAATGTAAAAACTTGCTGGAACTCTTTTTCACTACAATAATAATTTTATAATTATATATAATATATATTTAATTATATAAAAATAAATTTTCTGGGAAATATCGCAGCGGCTGACCATAAAGAGTTTGCTTCGCATATCGTCACTTGCTACCGTAAGTTGGCTTGTGCTGTGTTGCTGAAAGTACGCTTTCTGCATTCTCATAAATATTACTTCCCGGTAAGCTGTGACGCACTAAAAGTCGAACACACGAATTCATATATGGAGAAAAGATATCACTGGAAATGGTCTTTGGAGAGGATGGAGAGACTTCTGCTAGACTTCAAATCGAGATACACAAAAAGAGTACTACGAGAGACAAGCTGAAAAGCGCATGAAAGATCAGATGTAACATAATGTGCTTTCTGTTTTTGTGGGGCTGGACTATGAAACGAAGTACACCAAATTTGAACTACGCGAGACATGTTAAAAAGCATACGAAGGAACATAATGTGCCTTCTGTTTGTGTGCTGGTGTTAATGGTGCGCAACAAGTCACCAAATAATGATACCCATGCATATCTGAGAAAAGCACTGGCCATGTTCCTAAACGACCTTACAGATGGTTGGCTCAGCACGAGGAACCAGCGGATTTGCATTTTTTTCCTACTTTCTGTAAAGATTTTTTCATCGATAACGCTTAAGGTGATAAGTAATAACTAAGGGAAAATAGCATTCAGAGTTAAATCGTAGCGTTAACGGGAATTTTCTACGTACTTAGATTCATTGGGGTAAACAAAAGTTGCTTTAGTCGAAAGTACAGGGAAAAAGTAGAAATTTGTAGGCCAGTGTTATGTGCGCAGATTTGTGCATAGATACGTTTTTACATGATTTCATATAACGACGCAATTTATGAAAAGCAATAAAAATATAAATCATTTTTTCAGTTTAGCTAATCGCATTTGTAATATTAATTATTTACATTATTATTTAGCTCACTTTGGATTCAATCGATTTTATTGATGAAAGATGAATCAGGTCCGATTGGTATTTGTGTATACTATTGTAATGATGTCAATAACTTTATTATTAAAGCACGTTGTGAAATACAGCTGACACCGTTATTTGTCTTGTTATAGTGCTTAACAAGCACTTGTGTAAGTAATTTTTATTTTATTTTTAGAGCCAATAACAACTTTTCCTTACGATAACAACAATTCCTTCGAAATGTTCATAAAATCACGTAAATTTATTTATGTAGCGTTTTTTTTCTTTTTTTTTTTCTGTTAGACAAGAAAACGAACAAAAAACAAGATATGAAATTTTAGTCCTTAATTTGATGTGCATCTCAATTGGTAACAACCAATACTTGTATACCTTATCTCTCTCTCTCTCTCTCTCTCTCTCTCTCTCTCTCTCTCTCTCTCTGTCTAGCTATATGCTTTTGTGAAGAGGAAATCAACTCAAATAAATATACAACAAACAAGTAAATATTGGCTTTCATACTTTTGCCATTAAAATTATATATATATGTAAATATATAGGTATATATANTATATATATATATATATATATATATGAAAGTAAAATATATAGACTTCATGGATGAACAATTTATATTTATGTACGTATATATAAGAGCGGAAATAAAATACCATATAATACAAAAAGTGTGCTAGTCATCCACATGCAGATATATTTGCAATTTGTAATAAATTCGGTTGAATAAAGTTTTATAACATCCGAACTAAGAGGCAGCAGACAAAGTGATATATGCATACGTAATAGACTGGCAGAAAAATTATTCCGGTTTATTCTCGACAAAAAAGAAAAAACATGAACCAATAAATGGCTGCCGTATGTACACGCCGTTAACTGCTGCGAAAGGGTTAATATCTTTAATGTGTCCAACGTCCTAATAAACATACCACTGTTTCTTTCTTCATTTAATAATTTTTACTTCCTCTTAATTACTTTTTTTTCATTCTTGTCATAAGCTAAAGATCGTAAATTTGATCAACCTTAAGTGAACGTTATTAAACAAACTTGTGAGCCAATTCATTCCCATACACTGTGTTATCTAAACAGAAAGAGAAAACAATATATCCGAAGTTGTGGCACATTCCATTTGAAGCTTGGCACTGTCTAAACATCAACGTATTGAATGATGTGCGCCTTGGTGAGTTTCTTTCTTAGTCGAAATGGAAAAGTCCCATATGGACATCTCACTCCAAGTATGATCGATAGCAGGCCTTAAAGAAAGAAAGAGAGAAAGTTCTCCAACATTTATAGGCATCCCGTAAGACAATGGCAAACATCTTTATCTACAATAGGGCGCCGGAAATACTTTTGAATTTACCTAATATGTGTGTATGAAAATGTGCACATAGATTTTGAGCTGAATTTCGCAACATAAGAATAAAGCATTGACTTTTCGAAAATTATCATCAAAAATGGCAACGAGCAAGATGTCAGCATAAGAACCACATCGTAATATTTTCAAATAATATGCTCAGTAAATGTGGTTGGCTAGACTCGTTTTGCTGGGTTAAGAGGATAAGGAAAACACACACACACAAGTCCTTATGAAAGGAAGAAAAAAAGAACAATTGTAAAGGGAGACTAAAAAGTACGTTTGATAAACTTTTCTCTCTTACGAGATAGGTAAGCGGTTGCCTACTAGTAGCTACCACTACTACGGGGTTATTGTTATTGACATAAACTAAAAAATTAAAGCCTAAAACCATAAATTTTCTATTAACATTCTATTACATACATGAAGGAAATATGTTAAAACAATAAACCTTTTCTATATCTCGTATAAAGCCCAGGAAATGTCTGTGAAGTTTTCTTTCTTTTCTTTTAAATTTCAGTTAGTTGGGCATAAATATCGTAGCATGATGTATGTGCACTTTTGGCTTTTATCCAACATTTGTATGAAAGAGGAAAAACTTGACTTTTTACTTGGGCTCATTCGGTTTACACTTAAACCTGGAATTTCTCTTATTAACGTCATTCGTATTTTAATATTACTTTGGGATTTCTTCGTCATATCAAATTATGACATTTTTTGGTCGTTCTGATGGTATTTGACAGCACACATTGCAGCCAAAGGCAAAACGAATACTAAGTATTTGTAGTCGACAAAAAGAAAAAGAAAAGCAAGTACGGTCTGTCATTGTTAATGGATTTTAATTCTTTTTTCTCTGCTCTTACAAAGATGTCTAGAGCGTGTGTCCGTCGGCCCAAAAACAATCTAAATCTAAGATAAATTACTTTAGGACAGGTGATGGTTAAGTTAGTGGTTAAGCACAGAAATATATATACTTGGAATTTTTCACAGTACTACACAGAGCGAGCACATTAATTTTATCGCTTTGTTTGTCTTGTAACATTAAAAGACCTGAGAAGTATAAGTGATGGACTTCATCGCTATAAGTCAATGCAATGTAGCTATGTGTGTCAGTTTTCGCAGATTTATAAAAATATGACGCTATACGGAATAAAAAATTTGTTTTAGTTTCATTAACTTAATTACGCATTTTGGAGCATGGCTGTCTTCTTTTACTTCCTTCTTCTTACACCCAAAAGCTAGTTACGATCTCCCTTTACATTGTACAAAAAATGACTGTCTATGACTCGTGCAAAAACTGTCTGTCCATGAGTCAACAATATGTGTCCTGTACTGCAGTACGACCTTTGTAATTCTCGGATTGTTTCAGTGTGATCATCAAGTAGTTTCGGGAAAAATAAAAGCTTAAACGCCAACAATAGTCTTACCATTGATCGGCGCGATGTGGCGTAAAGTTTGATATTCTTACAAATTCGAAACATCATAACGACTTTTATTTTGTTTTAGTTTTTATTAGATCGATAGTAATTGTATATGTTGTCTGTAAAATGCAGCTGTCAAGGGAACGGTACTCACTTTTCATCCATAAAGCAATTTGTCTCTAGAAAGAAAAAACGAAAAGTTGGGAAATCTATGTTGCTGCTCTCATAAGAATTGTAAACACTTTTCGGGTCTACCTTCCCTTCATATCGTCATATCATTCGTCGACAGTTGAAATGGAAGAAAATATTCCAAAATCATTTATTGTCTGATCATGTGTCAATGCTGGGACCGAACTAAGAGTTCAAGATCGTAGTATCTTCAGATCTGAATGTTTTGAAATGTCACTGACAATTAATGTCTGCTGCGACTTTTAATATTGCAAGCATTTTTAGACGTGAGAGAGCTTTACATTAGAAATACTGATGGCTGAATAATGATGGCTGCAATAACAACTGTGCGCTGACAGTGTTTTGAAAAAAAACAACTGCGTTACCTACAACCTAATGATATCTTTTGGATTCATGCTTTTAGGCGTGGTTTGTCAAAATCACCAGAAACACCAAATTTGTCCACTTGACAAGTCATCCGTCATATAAATCTCATTTGGCCTCTAACGGCATCTTGTTGTTTGTAGTGTCTTCAGCTTCAGCTTACACTTTGGATAAAAGAACATAGAAAGGTTTCCGATAATAAAGATTTGTTTTCCTTTACATATTCATTACGCCTAACAAGTGCAAGTCGGCTGCAATGCCGAAATTTATATGGAATTATATGGAAGTTCAGCGTAATTGTCTGAGTTATTGTTAAAGAAGCCGAAGGAAACGGGAAATCTATTGAGAGGAGTCAAAATATTGATAACCCAGACACTGACACGCAAGCCAAGTTAACATTCAATCAATGTGGCCGAATGCTGGCCATTTTGGGACGGGAATATATGAATTTTGTTGCTTCAGCTGTGAGAACTATAAACACCTGTCGTTAACCCTATAATATCTATACGTCACCCATACCAGTAACGATTAGAAGAAATGAAACAGAAACCCGTATGAACTGAGGTGATAGAGTTCCATATACAACTAGGCAACCGTTCAATGGATCCACAAAAGAAAATTTCGGCGACAATGGGCCCACAACTATAGCACGTTTTATTAATCGCTAATGCGTTACGAGAAATAATAATTAAGTAAAAATTGTTCTATAAGTGCGTACTAAACGAAAGAAGTGTTTGTGTGGATACAAATGAAAAGCTCTCAAGTACTGAGTGTAAATATCTATTATGTTGAAAGTTTGAAGGTTTTACAGGTTGAATAAATATGAATACATGGAACACATTGCTTTTTATTGAAGATTCAATGCTTCATTGATTAGCTTATTAACTTTCTACAGCTTAAGGCGGATATCACTCGAAATTTTCAGCGAAATATTTATCAGAATCTTTGAAGAAAATACAGAAGAGTTCGCTGACGCTTTTATATATAATGTCAGATAGTTATTTAAAATTCGTTTTAATGGGTATTTTTTACTTTATTTCATTTCTTCTTTTGCTTTTACATAAATACAACAGTGATTTATATATAATTTTGGAGTTTTTTTTCTTAATTATTTTATTTATTTCTTTTTTCGACTTTCCACTTTGTTTTAGTAATAAAATTTAAATTCTTATATATTTTATTTTTGTGAAATGCCTGTAAAGCCTTTTTAGTCTAAACCGCAATAGTTTCAAAGAAAATATTAAGCCATTATTTTTGTTGGTGTATACGTATATATATATATATATATATATGTATATATATTTATATTCATTTAAGCGCTTTTAGGTCTTTTTCCTAAAAGCATACACATACACACACACACACATACACATGTACAAGCACACTCTCAAGCAAAGCCACAATTTATTTTATTTTTCATTTCAGTTTTATTTTTTTTAAGTCATTCTAACCAACATAGAATGGCTGGCATTTTATTTAGTAAAAACTCCATGTTTTCATATATTTGTATATGCAAGCACACAAACACACACTTACACACACATATACACACACACACACATACACACATGCAAACATATAGAAAGAATAAAAACATGCTTTTTAAACAACTCTAACGAATATTTAAACTTGTAAAAATGTGATTTCAAGCGTTAATAATTGCTTAAATAAACCATTTCGTTGTACTAGTAGTAGTGGTAGTTGTTGGTGTTATTGCTGTCGGTTTTTTTGTTTGTTTTTCCTTTTTTGTTTTTATTTATTTTTTTTTTGTGAATTTAATGCAATATTTGCATTTACCACAAAACGGTTACTGCACTTTGAGGAGAAGAAGGCGGTGAGATTATCAAGCAGTAAGAGGAAGTATTTTATGCATAGCGAGTTTGAGTTGAATGTTCTGTAAACAGCGACAAGAGAATCGAAAGATTTGTGAAAAACGATGTGAACTTAAATAACGCATGAATACCAGAATATTTAATATTACTTCAAATAATTAAAAATTAAATTTGCATTTCATTAAAATTCAGAAATTTTTTTCAATTTTCTTAGCATTATTATTATTCAGACGTTTTTCTAAATTTTGTTGCTTTCTTTATTTTTTGTTCTTAAATTTTGATAAAAAATTTTGTGAAACACTCTTGCAAACAAAGTTCGGAAAATTTTTTCAGCAAAAATTAGTACCAAATTTTTTATGATAACATATTTGTTATAGAACAAGGGACCCACGGCTCGCCGTTAAATATTCTACATCGTCCTACAGGTATTCATATAAATGACTTTTCAAATTAGGTCAGTATTTCGGTCCGATCGGATCGGACAGATGGACAGACAAATGTATACCGGTTTAGAAAGCGATTCTGAACGGTGCAGTAAAAAGTGGATTCATGTCAAGTACTTTTGCGTGTTGCATACATCCGCACACACTTCATATTATTGAGTATCGTAAGTGGTGTACCCTTGCATTTGCATTGTGAAGAGCTCTCATATACGTTACAGAACATAAGTTCTGCGTGATATTTCGAGTGCGTTAGGTCACATTCGCCTTGTCACCCATTTGGCCGGTTCGCTCCGGTTCGTTTGGCCGGTTTGGTACGTTCTGCATGATGTTTCGAGTGCGTTAGGTCACGTTCGCCTTGTCACCCATTTGGCCGGTTGTTTGGCCAATTTGTTTATCAAGCTCCTGCATTCAGAAAATGCGAAGCCTATTATTGGAAATTCGCTATAATGATCATCACACAAAAATTAATGAACTAATGTTTTCATCAATAACTTGCATTAGATATCTCACGTACACTGATACAAAATAAAAATATAATATATGCAAACTTCCAGACATCCAGACGGATACAAATTCCTGTATAATAATGCAGTGCCTTGTTGTGAAAAGTGGCCAACGATAGCCAGTAGTTTTATGAAGGGTATGAAAATTTATCGAAAAATGTAAGCACTTTCGAGGTCCGATGTATGCGCAACCATTATAACTAAGCGCACCGCGCTTAGTTTGAAGAACCTCCGCAGATGTAGATAATGCATTAGCGACGACCAGATGCTTAATGAATGAAGACATAACGTCGGTTGTCTGGAAGATTTCGCGCAGTGACACTACAACTAAACGAAAATATTATAGTTCGTTATCAGGTGTGAAACTTCAAAATATAACTGCCTGGTAAGAGGCTTCGCATCAAATGAAGCGCTGGAACTGCACGACCAATCGTATAATATTTTTATATCTGTCGGATGTCTAAAGTGTTCTTCTGGATTATGCAAACGTTTTAACAAAGTGAACATAACTCTGCCCTTCGGTGATGGATCCAATAGTAAAATAATATAATAAGGAAGAGAAATTTCACTTGAGTTAAGGACGTACGTGTGTTGATGAGTGTTGATACTTGCGGTTGTTATTATGAACTGCTTTTACTTTGGTGATGGAAATTATTGCCAACATGACTTTAATTTTTGATTTTTTTTTTGTCGTGACTTTTTCCGTTGGTCGTCAACTTTAGCGCGATACTCCCGTAATTGTTAGCTGCATAAATATGTCCTGGCGTCACTAATTATGCACTTGAGATAAAAAATTAAAAAAACATCTCATCAACACCATTGGTTTGTAAAAAACGTGAATTGAAAGACGACAAACGGGATAACTGCAAATTATTCTTTAAAAGTGTTATAACTCTTTCAAATAACATTCTAACGGTGTCTACAAAGCATCTGAACAAAAACATTTTTAAGCCGAACTGAATACATTCAGTCTCTGTTCATTACTTGTATTCGTATTAAAAATTTGTAGACAACAACATTTTATAGAAGGCGCCCCAATATGTAAACTAACGACCCAAGATGAGACTGTTGTCAGTTATTATAGTTGCAATATAAAAGCTGTAGCAAAAGAAACACACATTTTACATTTTGTTACTTTTGGAACCGGGTAGCACTAGGTATATACATAAGAAACTGGAATTTTTGTAAAGAAAATACATTTTCTTACCGACCGATGCAGAAAGCGCTTCTGAAGATTGCTTGCTTGCTTGCCTATCCGTCCGTATGGCGACTGTTCATATCTTCTTGTATTCAATCTACAGGTAGCAATTTTTGAGGTACTTTGACGAAATATGGTGTACCGATGTCTTTTGGATCAAGGACGAAGCAATGAAAATGGATCGGATCAGAAGCCGTATTTTTAAGAGCCTTGATTGAAAGCTCTACTAAGTGAAGCAACGCAGGGTATTTGAAGATGGGCCCACCGCGCAAAACATTTTCCATTCGCTGTACATTTTTGCAATATGTGTGGGCACTTGCGAATGCCATGCCAAAGGAACTATCGCTCTTTTGAAGCAAATCAATCATCGAGCCACTTTTGTTAGCAGTGGAGCGCTCCTCACCAAATGCCTGTCCCACCGATGCAAAAAGACGCAATCGGAATGATTGCAGTTCGCTGAGTAAATCGCATAGATTAGCTACTTCCTAGTTGAACAGTAGTTTGGACAGTGAAGATATGAAATGGATCGATTGGTGTCGAAAGCGTTTGGTATCAACCATATCACCAGACAGTTAATAGCAGAATCCATTTTTTTTCTCACGCAGTATAACGTCTTTCCGACAAAGCAATTCAGTCTCGTAAACTATGTGGATGGCACGCCAGGAACTATCCGTGAATTTCTAAGTCTAAGATTCTATGCGAAAATGGCTTTGTTTGATATCGTTCGGGCAAGCGCATAGTGCTCTTTATTTGGCCCAAAACTGCGATGTGTTTTTATATGGAAACGAATTGTAACCGAGGCTATCATGGATCCTAGAATGCACCCTTGATTAGGGGGTTAAACAATGATAAGGATATTAGATATTCAAATGCAACGTATCGTTAATGGCGAATATTGTAGAAGACTGAAATTCTCTACATTTATATCTCGAAAAACTCTGCCATTTATGCACGAAAATAGAAAAAGTCGGCCATGCCCACACGAAGTTGCAAGTGATTAAATTCTCTTTTTGTGTTTTTTGAAGTTTTTTTTTATGCTTATTAGTCATAAGGTAAACAAGACAGAACGTTGAAAATTATTTTGTAAATTCCTCAAACGAAGATATATTAACTGCCTGAAAACGCGTTAGTTCTATAATAAATATCTGGTGGATTAATTTTTCCTAATAAAACCACCTTTATGGGTGTCAAATAAAAGGACTTGGAGATTAGAAGACGACCAGATAAGTGTGGTAATTATAAATTAATTGCGGCAGAAGCCACGACATGGTGGATACAATTTTGCTTAAAAATACCCTCAATATCGGTGTCAAAATAAAGGCTTTGGAGATTGGCATGCGAAAAGCTAAGTGTGTCAATTTGAAATTAATTATGGTGGACGTCAAGAGGTGGTGGATTAAGTTTATTTAACAATAGCTTTTAGTGAAGTAAAATGAAAAAAAAAAGTGAAAGTTATCTGACTCATATTTTTTATGACAATAACAGCCGAATATAACTTTTTTGCGTATTTTTTATTCGTAACAATTCTTCAATTTATTTTTATAAATCTTTTGTTATCCCATTTTAGTTCGCAAAATGTTTAGTAAGTAAAAAACGAATTTACGTATTAAATATACACCGTAGCACTACGCTTTTGCAATAAAAATTTTCTTTTTATATATAAATATTATGTGAAAACATCCTCTCATCTGTTTCTAATATGCTCGACGAAATTCTGAACGGTGTAAATAATAAAATATTAATACAAAATAGACGATAAAAAAGGAAACACAAAAACAAAAATTTTTTTCCTTACGAATTTTTTTTTTGTTTAATTTAGCTTAAGCGTCATCAAATAAAAATTGCATGAAATTGTTTTCACCTTCTGTCAAGAGTACTTTAGAGAAATACAAACTTGAGGATATCAAAAGCAAAAAATCAAAAAAAAAAAAAAACGAAATTTGTTATAAGCGTATAAATGTTTGTAGAGCAGAGGTAAAATTCAAAATAAGAATAACATTAACAATGAATGATTTTAGCATTTCGCTACACACTCGAGTTTGATCTTTGTTGGGAATTCATACGAAGAACTGACCATTGTAGGGGCTAAAGTCTGGTACAGAAAAACATAAACTTTTTTTTCCCCCCATTTTCATTTATCTGTAAAGGCGCATTTTTTTTCTTTCTCATGGTACGTACGAAAAGTTTTGTTTAGTGTCTAACTTGACTTTGCAGACGAAACGTTCATTTAACATTAATCGTTTGAAAGGAAAAGCAAAAGTGAGTGTTAGAAAAGAAATTTATAAATTTTAAATATATGCAATGAAATTGCAGCATTCACAGCAATCATCGTCATGCTGCTCCAGCGAAACGAGTATCAAAAGAGCAAGAGCCAGGCGAAAAGAGTCAAACATAATGGTAAATACAATAAAAGTCGCCATTAGTTTGAATGGACTTTATAAAAATAATCCAATTGAAAGCATACAAAAGGAACCAAATGCTTCAAAGCAAAAGCGTAAAGCAAATTAAATTCTTGAATATTAAATTTTTCGTAAAGGTTAAATTAACTGTGTTTGTATACACTACGAAAAAGAACGGCAACGAATCAAAGCGTCAAACAAAGTTCGAAATTTTTGTCTTTTTCTTTTCTTTTTTTACTTAACTGCCTGGGGAGACCTGGGATTTCCAAGCATTTTGTACCCACAACGCCCAGATTAGGTTTATATTAATTCTGTCAGCACCAAAAAAAGCCTAGTGCCTAATGCCATCAGAATGAGACCCCAAACGCGAAGAGCCCGCGCTCACATTGCCATCTCTGGAAGAGAAATTTAATTTATAGACTTGAGAAATTTATAGGTTGTACTATATACTATCCGTATAACATAAAGGTTTATAAATTAAATATATCTCCAATTTTTCAGAAAATTTATAAATTAGATTTCTCTTCAGATATTGAAATAAAAGCGTGGCCTTATAGTGTCACAGCTTTGATAATTTTAGCCATTTGGGCAGTATTCCGCAGAGAATGGACACAAACCGTTCACTAAACCGTGCGGGCAATCAAAATTATATCGACAAACAAAAATATCGCTTGGGTTCAAATTTCACTTCTTTAAGGAGCAATCGTTCAAATCGAAGTTGCGCCCTTTTTTTTTTATATCTAAAACACCAAATCAAACTAAAAGACAAGGCAGTTAGGTGTTCATCTGCTGGTGATTTACTGCATTCTGAACGAGTGAAAGGCGATCATATTTAATTCAATAAATTTGATTCACTTTAAAGTCTTGCATTAAAAAGTGATCGTTACTCAGAAAGTATAGCAAAATCCTCGCTTAATTATATGTGGAATCGACTGCCTTTTCAATTTCAATTTTCAATTCGCTTAACATCGTATTTTAATCAATTGGTTGTGGAAACAAGTACAACTAACACAATGGAAACCGATGTTAAGTGAGTTTTCATCATTTTTGTATTATAAGTTTCTGAGTTGAGAACTCGTGCAGAACTCAAAAAGAGCAAATAGGTGTTAAGAGGAAATCTGTGAAAAATAGCATCTTACAAATCAGGGAAAAACATATCTTCTTAAGGCCCCTGTAAATCTTTCAGGAAATCAGTTTTTGTTTGTGGTTCGCACTTTCTGGAACGCGTAGAAAAAAAATTCGTTGCTTGGAAAAAAAGTACGTCTTGAAATTTCGTCGTAAGCATGGGTAGCCGAGTAGATAAGAATCACTATTATCAGGTCAGGGTTCACCGATCCCACATGCTGCTCGGTCATATCTATAGTGAGTGGTCAGTCGGTGAAGATATAGCATTTACCGATTATCGAATACACCCGCACATTGGACTCTACCTCTTTCCCTTTCGTCACTTTTTGGAGGTCGGGATTCTTCTCTCTCTTGCGGTGATGTCTTTAGTTGGCCTATGGCTGCAGCTCCTGTTTCAATATTTTTTCAAAATAATTTTTTCCCTTATACTTAAAGACAGGCTTAACATTAATAACCTTTTCAAATATTTTATAGAATGTATCAAAAAAAATGTCAAATAACCTCTTTTTTATGGGCTGTTACAGTCGATCTACTCCTCACATTTTTTACTATTTCTGAAAGATTTCATGTAAAAATCAAACTGCTTTACTTAGGCAGCAGAGAGTGTAAATGTTCTCTGTAAAGAACGTTAGCCGTGACTTATAGCAATCCTTGGTCATGTTTTTGCAGTGTTCCCTAATAGAACTCCAAGCACAATATATTCTGTTTTTCACAGAACTTGAGAAAATTCTTCATAACTCATCCGGATGCGGTTCGATGATAAGAAAAACACCGAATCCAACAGGAATGACAACCAAAATATTTAAAAACATCCGCATTAAAAAGAAAAGTTTTGCAATTTTCACATTTATGCCCCGTGTAGTGAGTAGTTAAGATTTACTCCGTCCTGCGTTTTTTTCTTTTGCTAAAAAGGTACAAATATCCCACAATGCCCGTCATCTTCCGGCGACCGTCATATTGTTTTATATTTATTTTTGTAAATTTTCAATCACATTTTTTCCTTACATGAAAGCTGACCAAATGTGATTTTTCTTGCTTTTTCATGTTTGTGGCGTCTCTTTGTCTCATGTCATCAATTTTTTAACACTATTGTCAATTTTGTTTTTCATCTGTTCTGAGGTATTTTCACATGTATAAAAGTGATTTTAATTTGTTTAATACCCTTTACTCAGGTTTTGGGTTTTTTGAACAAGCTCCCGTATCCTTGCCTTAAGTGTGCCACGTATATCCATCCGTTCATAAATGCTTTTGTAATGTTCAATCTCGTCAACGATTGGAACATTTATCCTTGTGGATTCTGCGGAATATCTTTTTTTTTTTTTAATTTTTATGACATAAATTTCTTTCTCCGTTGTTTTGTTCCTTCATTTTTTTTAATCCTAAAAAGCTTAACTCAATTGCTGATTAAATTTTGAAAAGATACTTGTACTACTAGTGCAGCATGCACGTATGTTTTCACATTTTGTAAATTCATATTCAATTTATTTTACTGAAAATCTTGATGATTTCGAATTTTGTTCTTCAGATGATTGCCTTCCCTTCTGATGTCAATAGATTTCTGTGAACTTTCGATTAACGTATTTATTCACCTGTGTATAATAACTAAATATTGAAGTATATTGCTTTTCGTTATTGATACCGGAAGTTAACGGTATACTAACTTCGATATATTGTTTCTTATAATGCAGAAAAGTCAAAACCAAAGAACTCCATGCACACATATATTATTATTATTATTATTGTTATTGTTATTATATATAGTCATCATCGAGGAATGATAGTATATTAGATTTTGTGAAAACGAGCAGTAATGAGCAGCAGGACGTAGGAAGGAAACTATGACTTTGTACAAACTGTTTCAAAAAATAGGATTTTTCCAATTTTATCAGCTGATGCAATAATCAACGTTCAACGAGGTCATTAAAATGCACTCGCTCACTACTAACAAAAAATTGAGGGATTTATATATGAGCTTACATCGCGCATAAGTATTATTCAATATTCATTTCGAAATAGATATCAATTTTTTTTTTTCAAAGTGAACTACCAACGATCAAGAGGTCTAATAGGCTCTATGTAACTTTGCTCGTTACCAAAAACCATTATACGTCATTTATGTACACATATAATACTTGTGCCGTAACACGAGCAACTCAAGTCCGAATATTATGAGTTGTAAATGTTGTGACTTAATTTTAAAACTTTCGAATCCTTTAAGGATCATTCCGTTTGTGTTAGTGCGCGAAAGACAAATTTTGTATAGCCATGTAATGTAAACTTCGCATTGACACAAAGACATCCTGTTATGTGAGACTTTGATTCGGAAGTAATCCACCCCGTCAAATCGAAATCTGATAAGGTCGCAGACATTGGAGATTGTCTTGAGTCAAAAGTCGACTTTTGGCTCTACTTTGGATACGCTGGCAATGCAGCTTTATTGCTCAACAAACTAGTTTAGCATAAACAAATAAAGAAGGGAAAGCAAGTACTCTTCGAAAGCGGTAAACGCGTGATGTGAGTGCACGCGAAAATGTACAGGAAACAAGAATAATGTGCAAGTAAATAATTAACATGAGTGAGGAGGTCTTCTTAACTTCACATCTTTTATTGTTTGCTGTTCGATAAATATTTTCGATTACGAGTGAACATCAATAGCTCTTTCAGCTCTTTCTTATCTGCCACACAGATAGTCTATTGAACAACATTAACGTGTTGTGCATCGTTAATATCCATCCCGGCCAAGGGATTTCAAAACGTCGTCCAAGCTTAAATTTGATGGTATTCCCACAACACGACATACATGTGAAGATTTAAAATATTTTAATTTAAATTAAAGCAAATAAAAATGTTGTAGTGGGCTATGGCTTACCATTAGATACCATAGATCACTTCCCCTATTATTATTATTCATGCAATGACTTTTTAAAATAAGGCAATATATGGGAATTGAGCAGCGGTTGGGAAAATGTAGATCGATCCGACATCGAAAATATCCCGAAAATTGTCGCTTGTGAATTGAATACAAGAATACCAGACGGACAAACTCATAGATAAGCTTAGGAAAGCCGAATCACTTTGGCAGAATCGATGAAAATTATTTTCTGAATCAATCGGTATAATAAAATGTTGTTCTATCTGAAATTCTCTACCTTTGTGCCGCAAGTGTTGCAAGCTATAATTAAAATTGGAATTAGAACTAAGAGTAAATAATAAAGTGCGTTATCATCTGCACATATAGAAGTTATTGTGTAACAGTGGGATGTTAGAGTCATACCGTAAAGAACTCGATTATTAATCCAGTTTCAGTCACTAACTGGTTATCGTACCAATACCTACTGCAGTAAGCGACTAAAGAGATGTTGTCCCTTTTACTGCCACACACCAACATGAAGGAGGCAATAATACGACGCAAAAACAATAAAAAACTTTACCGGATAAAAAAGCTTTTGTTTAGTTAAGCAGAGATATTGTGCCACGGTGTAAAGTGAACTGCAACTGGCATTAGAAAAAACAAATTCGGAGGATCCAAATGATCTCCAATGAATTTTCGGGGCAAACAATTGCCCCGTCCCGTTCATCTTCCAAACAAACTTTTACATAATTAATAATTATTTTTCTGTTAGCATACGATTAGACTGTTATCGTTAACTTTGGGGATATAGTGCTCCTGGAAGGCAGCAATAGTCAATTTTTGTTCATATATTTAGAAATTTTTTTTTTATTTTAGCTTTTGACATATACTGGCCAGCTTTCTAATATGGATTAGATTTGTGTTTTAAAGTAAGTCTTCTTACTCTTGTCAGTTTCTGGTTGCGGTAGGCAGTAAAATTCAACGGCATTTAGTTTTCATAGAGATTGAAAAGATTTTCTAATTATCCTGAGACTACTAGTGAAACCTTCGGATGGGATGAATATTAGTTCTTGAAGATGTTCTTGACGCGAGTTGACCAGTGGTAATGGGTGCCATCAGTGCCATTTTTTGGAGTTTGTCTAACTTCATTACCCATTTCTGTGTGCAATTTTTCTGGGGTAGTCGCCTTCTTCTCGGCCGGAATGATAAGAAATTTATTTGCCATTTTTGTCTTTTCCATATATGGCAATAAAAGGATATCTGGCCTTCGTGTCATTAGTTAACGGTATTTGTTGATTTATAATATCTATTGAAACATCAAAGAGTGAACGATTTCTGCTCGGTGGATGTGTAGCACTAAATGTCAACGGTGGGATGTTACAAGTTTTAAACTCTTCTTCTATTGCATCAGACGCTAGTTATGGCTCGGGCTATTGTTCCTGATAGCGGAGTCATGGACAAGGTTTTACTGCTTTATGGCGTCATATATATACCTCTAGTAAATTTAGAACTATTCATGATTAGTGCAGGAATTTTGGCATCCACTAGTTCCGTGCATGTCCGTTGCTGGCTCGGAGATTTCATCTCCTTTGCAATATCTTTCCTCGTCAACACATCGGATTTTTCCACTGTAACATTGCTATTGTCTTCTACGTCCATAGCAGGGGCTAAGATGATATCATTTCTTTCTCTGAACAACATGTGAAGTAAAGAGAGTAAAGAGTTAGTAGTGTTTCTCAAGGAAGTAGATTCTTTAATTTGGTTTACAGATTTCCGTTTAATATGTTTTTCAGTGTTTTCGTCATCTTCGTTAATTTTCATTGCTAAAGCACCATAGCTGGGTTTTTTCAGCTTTTCTCTTCTATCGCACGGCTAGTCTTCGTTATCCGGTTGATTGCCAATATCTTTAATTCGGTTTTGTTTCATATTTCACATTCAATTCCATGGCTTTCGTGCTATAAGGTGTGCATCTTTCAATACCAACTTTACGTGGTGCCGAATTGTTAACTTTAGTTACCAAGATGCCGTTATCACCCACTAAGGTACGCCGACTACTTGGACTAACGGTGAGGTTATTGTAACCGTACATAGATCCTGTTCGTAAATATTCGTAAATATGTAGTTTTCGTCAATATCATCACTACACTTTTGCGATGATGCAGGCAGTGTACCTCCTCGTCGAGTGTGTGTGATTTTATCCAATGCCTGTTTGACTGTATTGTTGCTAGCAACTGCATTTGCAGATGAATCCTCATTAAAATTTAAAAGTTTACGAGTATTGGGCCTTAGTGTCGGCGTCTTTAATAATTCTAGATTAGTTTGCATCACATTTAACAACTCGGTAGCCGAAGAGTTGAGAAGTTTTTGGTGATCTTGATGCTTCTCTTAAGAGTGTCATGGCGACGGCATAACCACCATTTCCGAGTGGAGTTAGCTTTCATGGCTTTTGAAGTTGATGCTATAAGCATTAATATCTTTATCGGCTGGAGAATCCAAATAGCCCAGGACTTTTTTTGTTTTGTTTTGGCTCAAAGCTTCTTCGAAATAATTACTGCTTGCCAAGAAACTCCCTGCGCTGCAATCGGCGCTACAATTACTAGTGAAATTGTCTTCCATGGTTAATAGTCCCGTTGTTAAATAAATTACTAGATCTCTTCTCTTGCAAAGGCTGCGTTTTCGGTTCAGGAATGCCAGAACTATATTTCTTCACTAGCACTTGGATAATCTTAACTTAGGATTTTCTAACTTCTTAAAGGACGAAGAATGTGGAACAAAACCATTCAATGCGGTTGCGCATAAAACCAAAGTTCATCACATTTTTCGCAGTCTAATGTCAATAAATAATCCAAAACGCTATGAAATCATTTTCATTTCCGACGATCGTCTACTTTTCGTTTTTTGTTGTGAAATGGTTGTAGAGAGGGCTAAGATTGTGAGATCTTTAAGTCCAATAGCTTGTTATATGAGTTTTTTTTAAATAAATTTTTCTGAAACTTTGCTTTAGCCAATTTTTATAAGCCTTTACCTAATCACTTTTTATTTTTCGTTAACATGTTCGCGGATGAGTTACAAAGAATACGAGTTTAATTTATGATTTTTTCCTATTTCAATTTTCCATTTTCATACTCTTCGATTTCCTCTTCCATTAGAATTACATGCCGAAGATCGGCAAAACACTGTTATTATATAGATTGAAAACAGTGAGACATGAACAATGAAAGCATTCGTTTATTATCCCTTCCTTTGTTGTGTATGGTGGCTTACGTAAAAAACTTTTCTTTATTAATTAAATTGGTTTTCGCCAATTTGTCATTTTATAGCGTAAGTCCCTCTTACTTCTTCTTCTAAGGCTTTAAATCAATTGACTGCGGGAGAGTAATTATGTAGTTGAAAGTTAGCTTTCGCTTTCGTTGTCACTTATTTTGGAGAAACATTTGAAAATGAAAGTGAAAGTTGAGTTTTTTTCGTAAGTAACTATTCCTCTGGACGAAAACCAATTTTTTTGCGATACAAGTGTTTTATCGATAGGAACTCATGTTTTTCTAACAAACATTTTTTGCTTTATTACAACCAGGCATAGTACATGAACGACTAAGCTTTCTGGCTACGGGGAAAAATTTTAGTTTTACGAAAGACTGCTTCCATGTTCGCTTACTATAGTTTCAATTGATCCTAGAAAGTAAGAAGGTTTCATTTAGATTACCTAGATCTTGTTTATTTGTGGATCCTTTAAGTTTCCAAATATCGTTCAATAGGTCTAGTACAAGGGACTCGAAAGAATTCAATCTCATCAGGCATTATCTTGCATAAATGTGGAATTGTGGGAACAATTCTCTTATAAACGTTAATAATAAATAATAGAAAAGGAGGAAAGCGAAACAAGAAAGGGCATACGAAAACAAGGAGCCGACAGTCTTGGCGTCTAGCGCTCATCTTACTTTTTGTGCTAGCATTTATTTCATTATAACTAACATTAATTTTTACAAAAAGGAACGAAACAAATAAAGAACAAGTAAGAAAACTAGATTCGGTCGTGGCCGAATCTT
>KK502512.1:339605-381299 GCA_000688735.1 Glossina austeni
CGTTGTAGGCGTGGCCTTTGAAAAGTACAAGTCATTTCCAAATTCCTTCGGAAATTTGAAGGCGATATCTTCACTTTCGGTAACGGTAGGATCTTTACCACAAATGCTGCACAGTTGTGCAAACAATCGAATGGACAGACGAGCAGACGGACATGTTTAGGTGCATTCCATTCCGTTGCATTCCATATTTATAACTGACTAAGAATTTACATACTCTGTAGTGTTTCTGAAGCTAGTTGCTGCGCATTATAAAGTTATTGAAAAAATATTAAATTTTGATATCCTACAAAATTAAGCAGGCGTGGCTGGTTTTTAGAATTTTTGTAGAGGTGTTACAGTATCGCCTATAGCATATGCGTTACAATTTTTGCATATTTTTCTGCTATAGTTTATGAGTAACGAGCAAAAAACCAATTTTTTATTTCTTTTGCCAAACAGAGCCAGGCCCAGTTTACGTGTTGCTGTGGGCGCATCCTCCGTCCTATTTGGCCCATTTTCAATACCATCATGCGTGCAAGAACTTCCAATGGTTCTGCTTCATATTTGAGGTCAGAAGAATGTTTACAACAGACTTTACACAGACGGACGTATGGATATGCTTAAATTTAGATTAGATTTAGAATCTGATGCTGATCAAGGGGTCTTTATGCGTTGCCAGTGTTTCGATAAAATGATTGTATCCCACATTCTTTGGCGGGATGTACAAAACTTAACAATCCATGCGAAAAAAAAAATTTAAATCAACTGGTATTGCCTACGTTAAGCTCCCTCTAAATGCTAAAATCGTTTGATTTAAGATTAATGGATCCTAGATATAAGTAAATTTTCGTTTTTATTTTTTTAGCCGCGATTATTTACTAATCAGATAAAAGCTAACACATAATAAAAGCACAGAAATGTTAACGTAATTAAAATTTTAAATTCATTCAACTGCTAGAAATATTGTTAAATATTGCAATTATTGCATTTCTCTATGAAAAGCTAGAATAACAATTATACATGTACACATGCATACATATATATATATATATACCAAAAAAAAAAGAAAAACAGAAACGAAACAAAAAGCATTGAAAAACGCAAAGATCATCATTAAAACATCAGCTACTACTAGGTTGTAGCAACTTGTATACCAAAAAAGTATTTACATACATGTATACGCATCTGTATAGATATACAAATATATATATATATGTATATATATTTAGGTATATATATAGAAATTAGGTCACTTTTTTATGCTTTGCCTTTGCATTAGAAGATGCAGTGTTGTGTGTGTTTTTAGCCATCTTTTTTTTTTTTTCTTTTCCAAAGGACATGTTCCAAGCGAAAAGGGTATAAGTCACTTAAAGTGTTTACGGAAACTGTTAAATATTTTAAGTTTACGTACGATTATGATTTTAGTTTCACGGTAGATTGCAACCTATTGGTAAATGAACTAACGCTTCCAGAAAAGTTGAGTTTTCGCGTTTTCTCCTTCATCAATTTGTAACGTTTCATGTGGAAGAGTTCCTTTCTCCCCTAACTTCGCGTTCTAATGTATAATTTTTATAAGTCTCTTTCGCAATTTTGCCAGGGTATGAGCGAACATTTTATTTCCAATTTGTGTTCATGGAAGAAAAAGTTGTAATGTTTTACTAATACACACGCATAAGTGTAACATACGCTCGCGCGACTGCATAGCATATCCATATGCTATGCTTGTATACACTAATGTAAAATATTGTTGTGCTAGCTAGCAAACGTAATAAAGTGTGTTTTGTATGAATGCCGAATGCATGCAACATCTGTTTCCCTATTAATTATTTTCACATTTATTCAATGGCGAGAAATACAAAAACATTCTGTATAATTTGTTGTTAATTAAAATCAAGTTTTGTATTTCTATGCTTACATGCACATGAAAGGATATAATTTGGTTTTTTTTTTCTTTTTTTTAATATAAATATATTTTTGTCACTTATATAGAAATGGCATTTTGATGGAAATGTCTATTCAATGACACATAAAAAAATTTTTAATTAAGTGTTTTAGGATTATTTTATTGCTGCTATTATTATTAATTTTATTATTACATTTCTCATTTTTATGTTAAAAATAATTTCAAATACTTTAGAACGAACCTTAAGTACCATACGTACCGCTTTTCACGGAGTGTTAAGCGGTCAATCAGAAGCATATTTGCCTTGCAAGGCGGGTATCAAGACCTCCTTTTGTTTCTTTTATTTTCAAAGCTAGTGCCGCAATTCCTTCTTAATAATTCTGGGTTTTTTCTAATCAGTATTGCCTTTAAGCAATAGTTGTTCAAAATTTCCAACGAAAAGGGTAGTTTTGTATAAAGCCGATCTTTTTTCTTCCTTTTATTACTATAGGTGAAAAGTTGTTATACTGAATATAATTTCAATGCAACCATTTCCAGCCAATTAACGAAATGAACCTATAAACACTATAAGTAAATAAGTTCACAGAGTGAGATGTTGAATTAATCACATGTAAGCCATATCGTGCCATAAAAATAAACGGTATACTTTTTTGGTCTCCACACCACGTGTGCTAGCCAAGTTTGTGTGGATGAATGCAACATACAGTAGGACTTGAGAGAGAGCCACCTTTTATTATTCCGATCGATTTAGATCGGTAGACAGATAGCGAGGCTTTGAAAAGCCCTTAAATGAATAATTGAAGAATCGTGTAGGGTATTCAATGGTCGGCCGTGACGCAATATAGAGTTTTTACTTGTTTTTCCAATATAAATGATGTAAATTCTTCTTCGGCGTTTCATTGCTTGAAATGAAGTTAAACTCGCCCTTGATTGAACCTTTGAGATTCGCTACCTCACACCATATAAATATGTCTGTTTAAACTAAAAAATTCAGATATTAGATCAGATATCGGATGTAAAAAAGTGTTCGAATTTTGATATAAGAGAGAGACAGAGACAGAGAGAGAGAGAGAGAGAGAGAGAGAGAGAGAAAGAGAAAGAGAGAGAGAGAGGAAGAGATAAATAGATACACAGACAGAAAGATAGAGACAGAGAGAGAGAGAGACAGAGAGAGAGAGAGACAGAGAGAGAGAGAGAGACAGTGAGAGAGAGAGAGAGAGGAAGAGATAAATAGATCCACAGGCAGAAAGAGAGAGACAGAGAGATAGATAGATAGATAGATAGATAGATAGATAGATAGATAGATAGAGAGAGAGAGAGAGAGAGAGAGAGAGAGAGAGAGAGAGAGAGAGAAAGAGAAAGAGAGAGAGAGAGAATATACAANAGAGAGAGAGAGAGAATATACAAAATATTATTCAAACATCTTGCTATAGACCTCGGCATTTGCTTGACTGCCTCTCTTTCTGTGTTTTTTGCTGCCAGAATCGTCTTCTCTTCTATCTGCTAAGTTGCCGACTGTCAGGCTATTTCTGTTGGTTGGTAGATTTACGCTACTAGATAGCATAGCTGTAATTGCTGATGCGAGTGGATTACCAGGCTGCATGATTTGATACTCGTTACCGATTTCTCCCGCATCTTATACGAAATGACTTGTAGTAGCATCAATCTTTGCGCTCTACCACACAGCATAAACGTTCCACGCTTCGTTGTAGCTAAAACATTATTATGCTACGTTACACCCTTTTTATAATTAGCCTTAGTTGTGATTGGAATTAATCTTACAAATTGTAGAAATCCAATCATCTATATTTCTGTGTGTTCACCAGGTGTTAATCTTTGCTTTGTCAATGGCGTTTAGCTAAATGTTGAACCTTAGCTTAGTTAGAATGCTTACATCCTTATGTATCTTATCTAATGAGGTGACTCGACTATTAATGAATGTTTGCGCAACTTTCAGGAGAAAGCAACTTAAGCATCTTTCTACTTTAGTTCAGGATACTTGTCGTTTTCCAATAGTTTTGTTGACAAACGATCACAACATCTTTCGACTTTATTTTAGGATATTTGTCTTTTTTCCAATACTCTTTTTGACAAACGATTCCAACGTCTTCTCAGTCATATCTAGCATTTGTAGCTTCATTGAAGCAAAGTTTTACAAAAATTATGCTTATCTTCAAAAGCCAATATTTGTCTAAGCATGTAAGCGTTATAATGTTAACATTTTATTTACCTCTTAATTTCAAGCAATAGCTCTTAAATGGTCCCGTATATAGTCACATTTCAACCGCCAAAAAATTGTATCTGAAGAAGACTCAATAATTTTTAGGAACGCCAATATTAGAATCCTTCTCCTATTTGTCGATTTTGTCCTCGTTTGTTAATTGTTGGGGCCTTTTTGCTGATCAATTTATGCGCATTGTCAACCATTACGTCTGGCTTTTATTAAAGAATATTTATGCGTAATTTGAGCCTTTTAATCTGGATCTCCTAACAAAGGCCTAATCAGCCGGCATACCTACTTTACCCGATTTAGAACCCCAGAGATTTTAATTGAGTACATTTCGATACATGTTAAAGACGAACTTACCAAAAAAAAAAAGAAGTAAAGTAGAAAGGAATTTGAACTTTCCATGTAAATCTCTAATGAAATATCATATAAATAAAGCGAAAACAAGCGAATAAAAATTGAGGGAAATAAAATGTTGCAATTCTCCTCTCACTTTTCAAATATTTTTTTCGTCCATCGGATACATGGCACATATGGCCATGTAAACATCGGCCCAGGAATGAATTCATGGAAGCGGTTGTAGATATTCATATGTAAATTCTCAGAACTTGACATATTTATATTTCATAAACGAATATTCATTTGTTTACAGCAATTTATAACAATTCTCATCAGAATCAGCAATTCATTCCTCTCTTCTCTTCCCAAGCTCACTTAAATATTCCTATTAAAAGTAATGCTTGGATGCATTCATGCACCTTAACCAAACATCAAAAAAAAAAAAAAAAAAAAAAAAAAAAAAAAAAAAAAAAAAAAAATGTAAAAATTCGATGATGGCATCATGGAAGGGATACATTCGTATAGATGGATGTATAATAAAGTTTACTCCTGTGTCCTCTATTTATTGGCAAACGATGGCAAATGAACAGAAAACAGAAGCCAAATAAACCAAATGTATGCATACAGTCGGAGTAGATATCTACCTCTCCACCTGCTGCACAAATATTTGTTACTATTGCGTACACCTTCGTATGCATTGAAATATTTTCAATGCAGAGTATTTACTGCATTACAAGAGGAAAAAAAATTATTAGAAAAATTGCAAAAGGACAAAAACAGAAACAAACGCTAAAGAAAACTATGCAAAATATTCTACACCCACTATATTTTCGCAATATTTGTACGGGGCGGTTGAAATAACAAAAACATCGATGTGTACACGGTTAAGCGGCCATTTTTGCATTCTTGCAGGACAATAACAAAAATTGCTTTAGTAAAATTTTTACATGAGCAGCGACCTGCGCTCGCACCCTCCTCCTCGTATTCATTGTCCTAAACTTTCAGAGGAACTGAATTTTTAAAATTTCCGCCAATAGGGAAAATCATAGCAATTTTATCATTGAGTTTGTAACTATTAAAAGTTCATAAAGGGGAATTTGCGATTTGCACGTTGGGCCTCTCTCAGAGCTATGGCATGATAACAATTGACGGCCAAAGCGCTACCATCATCGACCGAAGTGATATGCTAGAAAAGCAACCACGACTTAACGACTCCGCCGGCATAGAATGCACGCGTTATCGACAATTTCTAAAGGCCAAATAGCATTTGAGATGAATGTCAACGTTGCTGGTACTGAACGCAGCCATACCTCAAAAATTGATGAAAATCATGGCAATCTTTCTTGTCGCGGTGTTCCATGTTCTAATGCTATATTTTCAAAAGTTGAAACATCAAAATGAGTGAAGTGCTACGATATGATTTCAAAAGAAGCGAACACAAATGATGCGTCGTTATGAAAAAAACAAAACACATGAGTCAGAGCATGATTTTGGGTCGAATGAACGAACCATGTTCGCTTGTATAGCAGCCGTGAAAGCAAGTTTCCAATAGTTGTCCACAATCCTGCATCGGCACTTACTCCTCCTCTTACTCTTATTCATACTACTACGTAGTGATATACTGAAATGTTAGATAAAGCGACACAACTCGAATTCTCGATTCCTATAATTTACGGGAAGAATAAAAAATTTCTTTTATTTCCCGAAGTCCTTTATATGGCAGCCCATTACACAGCTGCCCGTTAAGTGATTTTTTTTTCCTTTTGGTTTTCTTTTTTAATTAACAAAATAAACTAAGCTTAACTTAAATGTCTTGTATGTGAAAGGAGGGTATTCAAGATTCGCCTTCAGATGGCCATAAATGTTTTAATAATTGTTTTGCTTAACTTCCATAGACAAATAATTCTTTTGTTGCTATCCTTTTTTAACGTGTGTCACCGTTTATTTATTCTGTTAGTCAACAACTAACAAAAATATATTTTGGTGAATTTTTGTGCATTTGTTCCTCTAGTAACATCGCGGTTTCTTGCACGTTCCAAAACACCATTTATTTACGTAGATACGAGCGAGGGGAAGAAAAAAATTGAATGTATCTTGCTATGCCTTTCATGTCTCCGCCCGAATGACGCTACACATAAATATGTGTAAATGTAAACATAAATACAAAATAATGTAAGAATTGTATTGGAAAGCAGATACTAAGCAAGTAAGAACTGCTCTACCAGCACATCTGACCCGTTCTATGTTACAAAAATTTCGAGGTTATATAAACTGGTGTGCTGTGTAAAAGGCTGAACAATGATAATCATGTGCATCATCATGTGCCGGCTATTTAATTTAAGTAAAACTAATTAAGAAGACTGCAGAGGGCTGCGGGCCACCATAAACTATCCTAAACCGCCGTACATTTGTTCATATAACGAATTTTCAAAATAAGGCGTTATTACGCTTATTTTCAAGTAAGCGTTCGCCCTACGGCCGTGGGCAAAACGGCTCATGTGCTTCAAATTTCCTGAAAATATCTCAAAAATTGCACAATAAATACATGGACAGACATCGGGTGGACAGGTACCAGAGGAAGGAATAAGTCAAGTGTAATAAAAAGTGGGTCTACCTGGAGCACTTCTGGATATTACGTAAGTCCGAACAAACTCAGTACATTCTTCTCCCACAACTGGTGTAGGGTGTAAAGAGTTAAAATTTTATGGTCGAACAAAGCTGAGACTTAATTGCTCCACACGATTTCGCTTTATCTAGTTCCTGTATTTTCGTCCTTCGATGAGAATCCTTATATTGAAAGGGTCATTAGAATGTCAGCTCATTATACTGAACCGAAAAAAGTGTATTCACTCAGTTCAAACTTTCCCCTTTCACTTCGTATGACAGAACATTGTCTGTTTAAGCTTCTTCTTGTCTTGTTCAAGTTTGCGAGTTGAGGTTCAACAAATTTGTTTTTTTATTGTTTCATCGCGACTGGCTTCCATGAACATTACTTAGTGACTACAATGCTGACACAACTACATGACTAATAAAAACAATTACTTACAACTAACTTAATGCTAAGCAAAGTACGAATGAGTAAAACTGCGCTTGCAAGAATAAACGTGACTACGCGTTCGCATAGACGTCAGTGGCGCGAACACTGTTCACTAATTTTTATCGAGAATTGTTAAAAATAACAAATGCTGGCATAAAACGACGTTTTCGAATTGATTCAAAAAATTTGAATATCGCTCTCTTGCTTAACAAACTTTTTTCTGTATCTCAAAATCTTCTTTGATAACTTTAGGTGTAGTAGTCTAGCTCGTTGTTCATTGCCTTAATTGAAGGCCATGGTCTTCATCACCTTCATTGCTTTTAATATAATGAATGGAATTTTTATTTTAACGCTACTCGGTTTTTGATATTTAATGCATTCTTTGTTGCCTCTTATACTAATAAAGACATCTATCAGTCATCTATTAATCGCAGTGGACTCCCTGTAGCTTTGTTAATACTATCTCTCATCCATTTGAAAGATTATGAACTTCTTGTGATGATTTGTCAAGTATGTGAAGCAACTATGAGAGACTCCATAAACTAAAGAATATTTTTGATTTTCAGCAGACATACTCCTTGGCGATGGTTTATTGGACTTTCCATTTTACTGCAAACGACTTTTTAGGAAAACTTAATTTTACTTTAAAATCTTATTCGCTACGCTCCTTAGCTGAAGCAATAACATAAAGCACATGGAAATCCTTCGTAGCCGTATAAGAAATTAAGCTTTACGAATATACGTAATTGCCATAAATCCGTCCAATTAGCAAGGAGCAGGAGATGCTGCCGTCTACGTTAAAAATAAGATGATTTTAGGTAATTTTATTAGAGTAATATATGCAAAGTTCAACTGTCAAATATTATATTACGTCCATCTTTAATTTTTGTAAAATATTGATGTCAAAGCATTTGATTGACTTAATTTGTGTTTTATATTTAGAAAAAGGTTTTATAATTAAAAAAATGTCACTGTTAAGGCAAAGATTGACACAACTAAGTGATAACATTTGCTTCACTATTAAATATTAAATACTTTCAAGAACAAGACAAATGGAATATAAAAGTGCTCGTCTGTAACGTAATATACTATCATGATTAAAGAATAAATTTTTCTTTATTCTTTTAAATTAATTTCATCGCCTTCATGGCCTTTGTCGCCCTCATAGCGCTTATATAGTATTCCTTGTTAAAATCTTGGCCTAGCGAAGGGCATTCACAATCCACAACACCGCGATAATCGAAGAAGACTGTAAATATGATCTAGATTTTTGATTGACTTTAGTGGGGTATTTTTGGCCTAGGTTTGCTTTTCGTACGATATTCCCCTTATTGGTCGTTTGCTTCCTACGAATCGTAGGCGTAAGTATATGTCTTATCTTTTGTAATGACGTGTTTCATGACATTCTGGTAGTCAGAAATGGCCCCCTTCGCAAACATAATAGTCCGTAGGAGTATTCGAGTAAATAAGAATCGCTATATCCAAGTCAATGGTCACACACTCAAATCTTATTTGAAAGATGTACACTTGGTCATAGCTATAGGGAGTATTTAGTCGGTTAAGTCATAACGCTAACCGATTGTGAAATGCAACCACTAGGCTGTAGCAACACTCTGCCTCTTTCTTTTTCTTTCCCTTTGACCGTCACAGTGTTATTCGTATGGAGAGATATCCCCTGAGTGATTGGTCATATTAAAAAGGAATTTAAAGCAAAGTCACATTTCAATGTTTACAAAAACACATGTAACTCTATAGACATTGAATGCTTTGACATAAAGCTCCACATAGATGTCAAAAGCAGTATTACCAATGCCCAAAAAAACAAAAAAACATATTATGGTGATCTCATAATAAGATTTCAATGAAAAATTCATCTTGTTTTTTATTCACGCTGAAATTGCGACAGAGGTACCTATAAATCGATACAATTGATCTACCGGTGAATTTCGTTGCTAGGAGTATGAAGAAATAAAAAAAACAGAAGATGAAGTCTAGCACGCTAAAAACAATTGGCTAATATAACACTAATCGCTCGCCCAACTAGTGTGATGAAAAAGCAACTGAGAAGTAAGGTCGACCAATACACAGCCCATACCACTTCGCCTAGTAAAGTTATTCACTCGTTTTTATAATAATCCACCAAAAATTACACATTATTTTATATGCAAAAGTAAACTTTCCATGAAAGCGCGCATGTTGGACGATGCCTAAAGCATCACATGACATGACCCAAACTTAGGAAACTTAGTTTGCTTTCAAAAAATTTTGCTATCTTTCAATTTCCGTCATAAGATATTGGAAATTACGACTTTCTCTTCATATAAGGGCTTGCTTTTTATGGCCACCCTTTTCTGTGGGTTCGGGTATAATAAATGGATTTACGTGCCGCAAATTCTCTACCGTTACGTTTTCGCTAAATCGCTACTATCCATCAAATTCCCATATCAAAATATTAAAAATTAAATAATTTTCTGAAGCGGTTACTATTCATGAGAAATCTTATATGGGGTAGGATCCACAAAGTAGACTCATGTTGGTCGAGTTTGGTCCCTTTAATTCTTATGCCAAATTCCTCTGATGAAAAAATGTTCATCATATAATAAAACATTGACCATTAGGTCCTTTTGGCATATAAGGGCTAACATTTCCTGAGTGTCCGTATATGCGATGGAATCCAAGAAAGAGGTCTACGTGGTCCAAATTCGGTAAGATCGACTTCTTCGTCAGTTTGCCATTATAAACCAATTTCCACAATGAAATATTGAAAATTATACGTTTTTATCATATAATTATTCAGTTTTCGTAGGAAAGGTTGTATGAGAGCCTATAGGCAAATAGCATCCCAGCCGATTCCAGTTTTTCATATCAACTTAGAATGTCGAAGTACTTTTACGCAGCCAGTTTTGTCGAAAAATTTTCAAAGTTGCAATTTTGGAATTGAGTGGTCGAAGAAGTGCACCAATTCGAACCATTTCCAATCGCATTCGACCTTGGGTCAAAGCACGACAGTTTGTTAAATTTGTAAGTTGAACACGAAAATGCGTAGGTAGATATCAGATGCACAGACAAGACCTAGATCTATAGAATGGTTTTCTGAATCGACCGGTACGATAAAAGGTGAACCTATTTTAAGCTCTTCCTGCTGCTATGTAGTTCCACACAAACTCAACATACCGTGTACCAAAATTGGTCTAGAGTATAATTCTTTCAAATAGACGAAAGACTGACTATAGGCTATAGAAGAAAGGCTATAGAAGCGCTCCATGACTTCTCTTTCTTCTTTAGATATCAGATGCACAGACAAGACCTAGACCTAGAGAATGGTTTTCTGAATCGATCGGTACGATAAAAGGTGAACCTATTTTAAGCCCTTCCTGCTGTTATGTAGCTCCACACAAACTTAACATACCCTGGTCAACATAAATTGGTCTAGAGTATAATTCTTTCAAATAGACGAAAGACTGACTATAGGATATAGAAGAAAGGCTATAGAAGCGCTTCATGACTTCTCTTTCTTCTTTAGATATCAGATGCACAGACAAGACCTAGACCTAGAGAATGGTTTTCTGAATCGATCGGTACGATAAAAGGTGAACCTATTTTAAGCTCTTCCTGCTGTTATGTAGTTCCACACAAACTCAACATACCGTGTACCAAACTTGGTCTAGAGTATAATTATTTCAAATAGAGGGAAGACTGACTATAGGCTATAGAAGAAAGGCTATAGAAGCGCTTCATGACTTCGAAACTCGACATAAGCGAAAATACGCAAGTAATTTAAGGTGTAGCCAAGTCAAGATGGCGTACTCCCATATATCGTTTCTTAAAAAGCCAAAAATGATAAAACAAAGAATAAATTCAAGTTTTTTATTACTCACCATTGTCATCACCTTCTCAGCGATAAAATCGTTGAGAATCATGTTTGGGAACATTTCAATTCATTTCTGACGTTCATATGTATGTTTAGTTGGGAGTATAATAATTCATTAATTCTGATTCGTTCATATTTTAACACAGGCCGATTATGGCCATAAAAATTCGAGTTAACTTTTTTCGAAATAACAATAAAAAAATATATATTATTTTCCTTCCTCTAATAACACTTAACTCTTATTCGGTCGTAATTCGGATAAATAAAGTAAAAGAAAACTTTATCCATAAATTATAATTTATTCATCCATGCATGGCTTTCGTGTGAATGTACAGCGTACTCTGCGTTCCTTTTTTCTTTTTTTTTTTTTGAGTAACTCAAGTGGGCTAAGAATACAAGATTTTTATCTTAGAATAATAAAAATAACAACAATAACTTGGGTGAAAAGTCAGTTACAGTTCAGTTATTTAACCTCAAAACAAAAAAAAAAAAGAAAGAAAGAAAACTTGAAAAAAAGTGAATAAAAAGAAAACAAGCTAAAGCTTAATGATACATTTTTCTTCAAGCGCTGTCCTCATTTTTTCACACTTTTTTTTTTGCGTAGTCGAAGAACACATGTATGCAGAAGAGTTTTTCTTTTTTGTTTGGCCTGTCACTACAACTATTTCTTCCTTGATTTGTTTCAAGTATAGGTATAAGAGTAGAACGTTTATATAGTATGTATGTGTATAAGTTCATACTTCGTTTCACTTGATCTTTGTTGGTGTTGTTGATAGTTGTCTCTCTGCTTTCTTGGAAGTTATAAAGTATAAGAGGGATCTTGGAGACTCTACCTTTTTCATGGATTCGTCTCCTTTTGAAGTGAAAAATCGGAAAAGAAAAATTTGAAGAAAAAACTTTTCTTTTTTAAATGCTTTAACTTTAACAGTTCTGAGAGAAAGGGAAACTTTTTAGTTAACATCCTGCATAAGGAATTTTCTTGAAAAGTTGGTTTTTATAATTGCTTGCATCAGTCAGTCAATCCGTCCGTTTTTGCGTTCATTCAAATATCCTTATGGTTATTGTGCGAAATAGAATTGTTTGCTGATTTCTTACTATCTACTTCTATTGTTATGCAACTGCGCTTTCACCTTGCTCCTCTGTCAGAAGTTTGTATGTCTTTTCTCTCAGGTAACCACTTATAAGCAATAACAAAAACAGAAGAAAGCCTAACTTGCTTTCCCAAAGAGTAGGTGTTTTTTGCTAGTTATTACGTTGATATAGTGAAAAACTTGCTGCTACTACTAGCACCACTAATACTGCTGTTGCTGCTGCCGCTGCCTCTGCTATTGTACATTTGCGGCACGAAACAATGTGACGTTGACATGTTCTATAACAGTTTTGAAGTGTTAGATGTAGAGTGTTGTTTATTTATAGTTCATTTTCTTTTCAAGAGTGTTTCATAATATACGCTTGTAATTATGGTTGGCTTATATGCCTGAATACACATGTATATTTATATATATTTATATATATATATATATATATATATATATATATGTATATCTCACGTAGATAAATGTGCGTACGAAACTTCTACTCTCAAACAATAGTAAGCTTACAATTTTCTGTATATTATTATTATTATTATTATTATTATTATTATTTTTTTATTTTTCTTCATTTTCATTTTTTTATAGACTACGCGTTCCTTTTTCCCTTTTCATTATATTAAAGCTTTTTGAAAAACAAGTCGTTTTCACCACATAGACAACCTCTACAGGTTATGCTATTATTTGTTGTTGTGTTAAGATTGCCGTCTAAGTTTGCGTTGCGCTGCAATGGGCTTTTATAGGTGCGCGTGTGTGTTTATATTTGCGTTTGCGTTTGTGTGTGTGTGTGTGTGTGTGTGTATTTGTGAATTTTCTTTATAATTTATTTTCACTTCGTAGCATTACTGTCGCCGCCAGCATCAGGTTAAGCACCTTTTTAAACTGTCAAGTGTTGGCTTTAAGGTGTTTTCTTTGCTGTTGTTATTTATATTTGCGTTGTTGTCGTTGTTTCTGCCGTTTTTACTACACAGTTGTTGACTTGATTTTTCTTTCCATTCCATTGCAGTCTACATATATTTGAGTTACTTTGTTTTTTGTCTTCTTTTTATGGCTATGTATATGTAGGCTTCGTACGTGTGACTTGTGTATTTTTTCAGCCTGTCGGGGTTGGGTTTTGTTTACTGTTTCGTTTTATGCATTTGTGTACATTTATAGGCATATGCATGTGTATGCGTGTTTTTTGACCATGTTGTAAGGCTATCTATCGCAAGCAGCTTGAAAAAGTTTGAGCATAGTTTTAATATATTTAAGATAATTTTATATATGAAATTTAATTTAATAACAATCCAAGTAAACTTAGTTGTTTAACTTAATATATAATCTGTTTGGTAAACAAAAAAAAAAAAAAAAATTATAAAAGATGCTTGAAAAAAAATGTTATATCCTTCTATTGAAGCAAAAACTTTGGAAGCTTAAAATAGTTTTTAATAAATTAATCATTCATTTAAATCAATTAAGACCATTATAGTGGGTCAACGTCTACTGCCAAGTACTCTTCATCACCTCGCTTAGCACAGTTATTTATATAATGAGTTTTCAAAAAAGGCGTAAATTTAAAAAGTGTTCGAAATAGCACTCCCATCCGAAACACTTTCAGTAGCGTTCGTTCTTGGACCAAAACAAGTTTATGTAGCAACTTGCTTTATAAAAGCCCAAAACTTGTGAGCTACGCGTTGAACACAAGAACGAGGTGTACCTCAAATCCTTCCGCATGAACTTAATATACCCTTGTATCACAATTGGTACGATTTGCTTCTCGAAATGACAACCGGACATTCATACAGATATATATTTTCAGCTGTTGTCAAAAGAATCCAAGCATTCCTTCAGCGGTAATTCGTCGATTCATACAAGTGCTAATCAGAGAAAGTAATTTGTGCTAGATAAAGTGAAAGGGAAAGCACATCCTGCTCTAGTACTTTTGCCGTCCTTATGTTCAAATATTATTTTACTGTATGTTTTCTGGCTTGTGCTTTACATGTGATGATTAGTTTAATTGTTTCATTTGTTTTTGTTTGTGATTTTCTCTGAAGATGTATTCTCTAGGTTGCAACTTGCAGGTCGCACTACACAGAAGCTGGTTCGTCCCAGTTCAGGCAATGACTTTAGCATAATGAATTTTTGTTTCTTCTGCCGACGTTAAAGTTTCCGCTCCATTGCATTACAGTTTTTGGCAGCTTAGGTTATCGCAGCATGTCTATTTTTCATCACGATCCAGCAAGAGGTTCTTTGTTAGTTGCAATTTGGTTTAGGCCATTTTTACACTTTTAGTGGACTTTGATAAATCAAATTATATATCAAATTTTTTAAGGAAAGATAGCAATTTCCTGGTAGAAGTTTGATGAATATGAAGAAAATGAAAGCTTACCAAGATATATATAAGGCTCACTTTTTAGTATTTCTTAAGTTATTACAAATTGTGTGTTACCAGGTTTCTGTGCTCATGTCCATCTTGTTTTTAGCGCTCAATCCATACGCCTTACTTTTTGATATGTTTTAATGAGATTTAGTGCGCTGAAGTGTTTTGCTTCAAAGACGAATGCTATTGACGGCATAGTGTGGTGTAGGATATCTAATTGTCGGCCCTGGCCCACTATAGCTCTTTTACTTTTCCTTAGGTTTGATTGCAGCTATGAATATATACACTTGTCGATGTAAACAAATTGTAAAGTTATTATACAAAATTTGGCATATATTTTATTCGAAATGTCGTACGTCGCTACCACTGCTTTTATCTTTTACGAAAAATATGAACTTTGTTTCAAGATTATTATATATGATCCTTGAGGCGATAGTCAAAACCATCGGCTTTTTTGTGTGCATAGTTGTAAGAATGAAAGCCCAGTTCGGACAGATACTAAGCCATTGAGTGATATAAATATCAACCGGTAGAAGTAATGTCTAATGAACGTAGAAGAACGTATAGCGCCTTTCATTTGAGTGCAGCTAAAAATTCCTGTGAGTAATGTGCAAGAGAGATTTGACGCAGGTCATCAAGATGAAAAATCACGGTAGCAGGACTTTTGGTATATTGTGTTCGTTGTTGTGCTCTATTGTATCAGTTGCATGTTGAAATAGTTTCGCTTTCTGGGAACAAATTACAATACACGAAACCCGGTTGATGTACACAGCTTAACCTTCAGTGCTAACGATCTCCCTAATTTTTATCAAGGTTATTTGAGATTTGGATCCCGCTACACATCAATTGCTTTTTGTCCGTCACGATTTCCCAACTAAGAAGTGAAAGTCTCGGCTTCGCCACAATGCGGTTTCTTTTGTGGAGCAGAAGCTAATCCGTTCAAAGCTCAAAAAGAGTATGGCTTGTAAGTTATTTTATTGCACAATTCTCTAAAGAAGTAGTTTCAGCTAGAGAACCTACAGCTCTATTCAACATTAGTTACGTTCGTCCTCGCTAAACAGCTACCTTCCTTGTATACACCTAAGCAGTGTTGTTGTGCTAATTTTTTTTTTGACCGGAACGCGTATATATAATTATATAGACAGGGCCGATCCTGGATACGCGGCCGCTCTGTGCGGTCTCATGTCCCAAATTTGACGACGGGGCGGGGGGGGATTTCCCCCAATTGGGTATGGCAATAAACTATACCAGGGATGAGTAACGTACGGTCCGCTTGCATTAAAATTTATGTATGAAATCTTTACTTTCTTAAAATTAAAAATTTTTTTTTTCTTATAAATTCTCGTTATCAGAAATCATTTTTAGTTCCGGAACGCGTTCCTGTCCAAGAAGGAAGTACCGGAACGACGTTCCGGAGCGTTCCGGCTCGACAACACCACTGCACCTAAGATAATTACATATACAATGTTATTTAATTTTCGAGTCGTGATGGAACCGCCTGCCCGAAGTAATTAAATGAAAGCGGAATCTTACCCTCGATTAGTGGTGTACTTACTTCATGTGGTCTCTGGGCCATTAAACAAGATGACTGAGAAGCGTAATAAGTGCCTACCATTTAGTAACGATTATAATAAGAACTGCAGCTACGTTCAAACGAATCTCTGTGCGTTACCACCTCAAAGAAATTTTGTTCAGAGTAAGTTGTAAGTGTAGGTTGTCCATTTGGTTAGTCAAGAGACTTTTTCACTCTCATTCATATTTATACTTTTACATCCTACACCACTTGTGGCACAAGAGCATATTAAGTTCATGCACAAGCATTGCTATGTTTGGGAAGGGGCAGATCGTCGTGTTATGATAGTTTAGTTGAAATAGTTTTGGCTTGATTGAGAGGACGACCATGTTATGAACAAACATCAGGTTGGTTTTGGGGAGATCAGGTAAACGATAAATAAGAATGAACCATAAAATGTAATTGATTTTCGGAATTATATTATTTAGGCCCTCAATCCAACAATTCGCACATTGCGCAAATTAAGTTTGGCCAACTCCCACGATGTACCTGCTTTTAAGGATTAATAATTATTGGAAAGTAGATCAAAGTTATTGAATCCAATTGGATTGGTGGAATTGTATTGAGTTACACTTATGTCCAAAGAGCATTTCATGTACTAAAATGTAAATAAAAATAATGCTTACGTTACAAATAATTGAACTTAGATCGAATAAAATAAATGCTTATACTAACAACAAAATAGGTAAACGCTTACGTTAATAACAGAATATAACTGCTTATGCTAACGTAAACTAGTTCGCTAGAATTGCGTTAAAAATAAAAATGCTTACCAAGATTGATTATGCTAAAATGAAGTGGGTATGTTAAATAGTAAATACGTTATGTAAGGGCAGGTCCACCTTCTCAGTCGATCTAAGCTTATCTGTCCGTTGGTCTTCATTTCTTATGTTCAACCTACAGGTCGCACTTTTCGAAATATTTTAATGAAATTTCCATGACCTGGTCCAAGAGCGACTGGCATTGAATACGGATCGATTCGGACGTCTTTTTCGATCACTTCCCACATAATAAGAATTCTTTTGAAAAATCGTTACATGGATAACTCTATTAAGTGAAGCGGTGTAGAGTTTTTAATAGTGGGCCGTGTCCGGCTATAATGTTTTTACTTATTTCTTATCTCTTAAGTGACCCTAGAAAAGCTATGCTTCATGCATTAATTTAATAGCTTTTTTATGTTGTAGATTAGTTTTTTTATTCTTATGGGGACCAAAGTTACTGGTTCGTTTTGGTATTTATAATATTATCTAGATACGGTAGGTAATTTACATCAACTTTGCGTCTACTTGTGCTTCAATCATGTGCTTTTTTTAAACATAAACTTCGCATTTGGCTAGGAACGCATGTATAATCTGATATCTTCGGGGTTTCTTTGAATTTTTGCAATTTTCCTACATCAGGTATACGACGAACAGATAGATAAACGAGCATACATTAATCTTGTGACTTTCTATGCGCCGATGTGGTCCACATGAAAAGTTTTTAAATTGTCTAGTTTTTAGCCTCTAGGTTTTGAGTACAAAAGAATCCACAGCGGCATCCATTTGCATCGTGCTTTTTTTTTGTCGAAATTGCATTGTTTTGTGAATATTTGGATCTTTAGTTTTTTCCTTACGTATTGTATGTATGTATGTTCTCTTTTTTCTTTCACTATTGGTGTACACAAAGAATATATCGGCAATTGACTTTGGAAGACAATGCCTGCCTATTAACCTCGTAAACGAAATCATCTTTTTTATTCTGTTTTTTCGTATTTTCAATCACAATATCGTTTTTACTTCATAAACTTTAAGCACTTTATTCAAATATTTCCGGCTTTTTAACCGATATCAAAATATGCCGTTTTTTATATTCTCCTGCACGTTTGTTATTTCAAGTTCAAGTTCCTAAGCAATTGAATGAAATGAAATTAAGAAACTTTCCTTTAAATGATAAACAATAGTTTTTGAGGGCGCATTTCCTACTGTTTCTATAACTTGATTCGCCAAAAGTGGTAGAAGGAACTTTTGTTTTTTTGCCAATCCTAGTCTGTGACACCAAAGACACCGGTTTGTTTTGATCCCACACTTAGTTAAAAGGTTAGAATCCATCTGTGAGAAGTACGAATGAGAAGGCAGTGTTTACCTTATTCGAAGTAACTCATTCGCAACACCATTTTGAATGGTTCAGACTTCTAACAGATAATGACAATCGTCTTCCTTCTCGCTTTGCTCTCCGCTGATGGAGTAAGCGGTATATGATAATGCCGTCGTAGTAGAAAAGAAGGTGAAGTAATGCGCTATTATCGATGAATCGAAGATATAATCTTTTTCCAAATTATATATAAAATCAATTTAGCTCAAATTCAGATATGCAGTACGACATGGATAACGTACTAATAAAGTCAAGCTACCCTAAACACTTTAATTTGTGGTTGACCATACGTAAGACCCACTTGTAGTGTAAATCCGTATAATGGGTTGACCTCTAATCGTTATGGCTCTTAAGTGTCGTGATTGGGCAAACAAATGGGAAGACGAATAAAACGATCAAATATAGTCCCTCATGGAAAATCGGTTAGATCCTCGCAACAAACAGCAGAAAATTCCGCAAATCTTCTAGTTTGGGGTCATTGGCGCTCTGATTCACTTTTCCTACAATAAAGTGCTAAGAACTTGTCTACTATTGGCTTAAATGTTTTCAAGGTCGGCTAAAGATCTTATCAGCTATTGGCATCGGTGAAAAGCTTATGCTCTCCGCCAAAAGGGCCAAAAGGGTAGATAAGACCATTTCGTGGAGGAGGTAGAGTTTTCATACATTCTAAGGGATGTTCAAATGTTGTAGTAAACAATAAGAATGAGACGAAAAGTTCTGCTATCAATTGTCCTGCTGCAGCAGAACCTTGACGTCTTTTGCCGAGCTTTACAAAAAAAACTTCATAATATAGCAGAAAAGTTCGTTAACTTTCGTTAATGAGGCTTTACAGCAAGTAATAGAATGCGTCAGTTACGTCAGGAACATATTTGCTTTTCCTATAATCCAATCAAACTTCCAATTTTACTCAAGTAGTTGGTTTTTACGAGACGATTTCTGGGTGTGAGAATTTATGCTGAAAAATATGCATTTGCTTATATGTAAGGTTCAGTCCCACAACCCTTTTCCACAATACCCTTTAATGCGAGATTTATAAACCAACAAGATGTTCCAATTTTAAGTAGTAAAAGGGGTTTATACCTATTACCACGGAATAACAATATCCCCGTAACTTGTCAACTTTTTCTTAACAAACAAAAACAAGGTAAGTGAATTCATTTCTTTTCCTATTCAAATACATAAAATAATAATTAAATTATAGTCGAACAATGCCAACTCACCAAGCGTCCTTGACAATTTCGCCTAAGAAATTCTTCATTATATTACATCACAAAAAAAAAAAAAATTATCTTCTTTCCACGTAGAGGCAAACATGCCATTTGAGCCCGTATATGAGAGCAAGCGGAAAAGTGGGCAGGTATGGTACGAATTTAAGAAAATTTATTTCTTTTGTCAAAGATCTCCTTGTTTTTCATATTTTCTTCATAAAGCACTGTTTTCACTGTTGAAGTTTTGTGATTATAGAGCAATTCAACGATTCACATAACATATTGTATTAAAAAGTCGAGGCTTACGTTTCGAAGGAACGTATATATGGCATAAAAATTGGCCCAGCCGATCCAAAATTTTCACATAAATTTCATATTATTACTCTGCTATGTATTTTATAGTGAGCGGTTATGCAGCGGTTATGGGTGCGATCTAAAGAACTTGGGTCAACACATGTCAATGTACCAACGTACGATTATTATAAACTTTACGCTCAACGGACAGACATGCTTAAATTGCCGTCAGTAAATGATCCTCCATAGATCGGTATAATGGAAGGAGGATTCGTTGTAAGCCCTACTGGCTGTGACATACATTCGCATTTAATGCGTACATTACAATATACACAGTATTAGCATACACTGTACCGCAAGTGAGGTAGTGTGCGAAAGATAATTTTTGACTTTTATCTTTTATCTGTTATTAAGCTATACTAACACTGAAAGCTTATGCATAATTTCAATAATAGTGTCATTGACCTAAACAAAATTTGAATGGAAAGCATTATGCTTTCATATATAGAAAGCATATAGATTTAAGTAAATCTTACACACATATCGCTTATATGCATATAAGTAAAGAAGCACAGCTTGTTAAGGAACTCAAGAGCAATATTTGTGGTGAATAAACAAAAAGTAGCTAACGGACGCAATGTGTATTCACATACAATATTTAAACAAGGACAATAAAATCTGTGTGTTTACACTAAAATTCAGAACACGCGCCTGCACACATGCTTGGAAAAAAAAAACGCATAGACATGTATAGAAATGTTGTTACACATATACACATACATACATACATATATGCATTTAAGTTGTTTTGTTTGTTACGTTGCCGTTGTGTCGGTTTAAGTGTTAATGTCGTGACATACTTTACTGCACCTGTATGCAGATGAATAGCTGTGTACTTCTGTAGCCATATACTTATGTGCGTGTGTATATTTTGCGCAAGCTTTTATAAGTAATTTGGATTTTCGTTTCGTTTCGTTTCGTTTCGTTTTTTTTTTTTCTTCTTCTGACGATTTTGAGGTCATTATGTCAACAATTTAAACATCATGTTTACAATTCCACACAATTGTTAAGAACTTTTCATTTGACTTTGACAGGCGCATAATAAAGAACAGAAAGGCAGACGCTTTTTTCATGTTTTTCAATTTGGAGTTGAAAAATGCTTGCTTATTCAAACACACACACACACACACACACACACACACACACGAAGAACCATAAGGTAATATACATATGCACGCATTGGCATATTAATAAATGTATACATTCCTGTGCAGAATGTACGCAACGCACTTGCCTGCAATGCGTATATGGAAAGTATGTTCTTATCAACAGAATTTTGTAGTTTTTGCAAAAAACGCCTAACATCGAGCTTTGTCCTCGTCAATATGCTTCCAACTCAAAATGTGCAAACTAATCTTGCATTGTAAAACTTTTCATCCTCACGGGTGGGAAGACTGTCAGTTTGTTTGGCTCTAACGGTTCTTCTCGTTTCCTATTGTAGCGACAGTTATGCAGCTTATGTTGGTTATGGATTCCTTTTTTTTTTTTATGCTTTTTGCTCTCTCTCAATTTTTCACTCATAGCAAAGCAGCTCAGTACAATCCATGTGATTTGACAGATTGTGCCGAACATGGATGATGTGGTTTTTGGCTGTTATTCTGCCAAATATTTGACATCAAGTTTGATATTTTGTTTTTTTGATAGATATTTTCTCCGAGAGAGAGAGATAAGTTTTGCTACTTTTCAATCCTAGCTGACTGATAGGTATTGGTAGAATTTTGTGTGGGGCCTCGTTTAAAATGCATTGAAATTATAGCATTTTCATGCATTAATAACAATCAATAAATGGATCAACAATTTAATCCGCATTGATTCTTGGTTGACTCGAGTTAAGGTCAGGATTATTATTGCTATGTTTTTGCGAATATTATCGCATTTACTTACACTTTTATGTTTACTTTTGTGCATGTGCTATGTTTTCCATTTCCAAAAATATTTACTTCATAATTATTTTCATTATTTATCTTAAACAATAAAGCAAATTATAAATTGCCATTACACTCTGCTTCATTGAACTATTAATGTCTTGCTAGTTTTAGAAATTTAATCCTTTTAACCTCTCCATGCTCGGTTCTCCCTTTCTTGGCTACCTCTAATCAATGAATAATACATTTTCAAAATATTTGCAGTAGATTTACTTTTATATTGGGTTGGGTAAAAAAATGTCTCGTACATTGAAACTCGAATATTTGCTTGCTACTAAGCTATGAAAAAAGTCATGAAGCACTTTGACTGCAAAAGTCGCGAGCTAACTTTTCTTGACTCGTACGGCTACTCATGACGTTATATCACTTACTTCATTTAATATATAAAATGCATGTAAATATAAAAAATATTTTTTCGACAAGCTTGGTAAGTCTTTATCTCTATTTAGATGCGTGCTGTCATTGTCAAAGATCACTGATAGTAATATGCTCAGCATTACGCTTTCACTGTCGGCTTGAATTTTGTCGAGTACGTGCAGAACGGGCGACATTCATTGTCAAGCTCGAGATGCAACCAACAATGCAAAGCAGATATGTTGCATTTCAGAGTTCCATTCCGCTGTAAAGCCTTCGATTTGGGCTCATCGTTACAGTACAGACAAAAAGAAACGAGAAGAATGAAGTCGCACTTGCGGCAAACCATGTCGAAATGTTTACAAATTTCCTGAAGTGATTTTCAGTTAATGCAACCGACAAAGAGCGATAATAACAAATGCAACGCATTAATCGCACTCTTTCAATCAGTCTTACTTGTCATGAGATAAGCATTTTTGATTTTAAAATGTTCGTCGTTATGTCGTTCTTGATAACACAATATTTCGTTGCGTATTTTTAGAGAAACTTTGCATATAATTTTCATAAATGTAAAATAAATATTTGAAAGGTTTCATTCAACGGTAAACAAAATAGATGTTTGAATAAAAGTTTTTGTTATTACTTACCTATTATGTGGCTTTTTGGTTATAAAGCATCTTTCTCTCCTTTATTTGTTCAAAATATTTATACATAAAAATATACATAATCTTTCAATTTATCAAAGCTTTTGTTGAAGGAAGACATTCATTCCGTTTTAAGATGTAATAAATCATTTTTAAAAAAATTCTACTTTAAATGATTTTAAAGATTAAAATAATTTGCTGCTATGTATTAAATATAAATATTAATATAATGGAAATATTTTCGATCAAATTCAGAATCTAAGCTAGTTTAGCAATCTTCTCTCAAAGCTTGCCGTTGAGACTAGGGGCACCTGTGCAGAGATTTAACACAGCTTGACATTTCTTGTCTTCTTCGCTTTTATTATTAAATTGATGCGAAGTTAGGGTATTTTCCTTGCTTTAGAATATCCCTTTGGGGAATAAGACTGTGGAAAAGGCTCAGTCTCAAATTACAAGCTGATGTTGTTTATTTACAATCGTTAGAATTTTATTTTTTGTTATTTTACTTTATTTTTGCTTTCTACCTTCAAATTATGCTTTTAATAAAAAAACCCTAACACCGTGAACTTTTTTAATCGCATATATAAGACGACTTATTGACTGCTTGTATGAGACACAGCATATCATTTTTTCTCCTAAGCAACGTTTATTTTCAACGAGACTGTTCGGACAGTCCGCTATGTTAGCCTTATAATGTTTTTAAAAAAATCGCATTTTAGTTCTAGTCCGATTCTCTACGTTGCCGATCGAATGGATGTTTTCTTGTCTTACTGCTTCTGCGAATTTGTTACTTCACTGCACTTAATAGACTGTGATCGTAATGTCTTGCCCGGAATCGTTCTTTCCGTAATTCACCACCAGCTAAAAATACGAATACTTTGACAGATAGATTCCAATAATTTGGAAACAGTTGCCTTTGCCTTTTATTATTATGGACTAATTCCGCTTGTTACAGGCTACCTGGAACTAATTTAGCTCGGCATCCAGGAAATAGTCGGGATCGACTTCACCGTCGTAGTGCCATATATAATACTGTGGTAGCGTTGCCATCAATCAAGGGACCGTTGGCCAGCGAGAGATGAACTACACTTCTCTGCCTCTCTCTCTCTCTCTCTCTCTCTCTCTCTCTCTCTCTCTCTCTCTCTCTCTATCATCCTGCTACTTTCAGTACTATTCAGCCTCTTATCAATGGGTGCTAAGCCATTGACGTACTAGGCCTGTTTGAATATTGGGTGGACAAGCGTGCTTGCGGCAACACAGAAGAAGCACTATCCTATTGTGTGACAGCGCTTTACCACCGCCGACTACTAACATTCAACTAAACTACCTATAACCTGCTTGCACAAAGAGAGTCCTGTAATGTGAAGTCCAATAGACTCGGCACACTTACCATCTGCTATTTCACTACACTTAAGACTCGTTGGACATTGTATCGCATTTCGGATGCCTGCACCTAATTGAAACAATATGCAGAAGTTACATAAAAATATACTGTTCGACGAATGTTATCAAAGCATAATTATAAAAAAAATTACAGTTATTATGAAATAAAGCAACTTTGTGAAGACACGCAAACACATAGTTCCAAGCTATAGCAATAAGACTGAGAACTTGTAGATAAATCAATTCTTTGTTATATAAAATCGCCATTTTTAACCACCGACAAAAGAATGATCAAAGACGCTGACGAGCACACAAACCCGTATTAATTAGATAGTTCCGATAGATATATATTGCATATAAAGTAGGAAAACAGATCTTGTCGTCATCTGAATGCCGGAGCGTCTTTACGCGTGCCTTAGGTATATATAATTGGGCATTGTGGACGACAAGACAGCAAAGTTGGACTTCGTGCGACACATATTTCACAGTTAAATGTATATGAATGTATGACAACGAATTTGCGGGCTCGTTGACTTCCTTGCAAAGCCATTTCTTTGAGAGAAATCGCGCTGAAGTAAACTCGGCAGACATAAGGCGGACTAGAGGCTTAAATAGATGTACGACTTCATTTGGCTTTTCTGAGATTATAACTCGTCGATTTTATTCGTTTCATTTATTTAGTCTGAATGCGACTTTATTTTGTCACAAAAATCGCACTTATGACTAAGTAAAAAGCATCTGTTTCTGTTGATAACGAAATTTTCCAAAATGTTATGAAAGTAACGAAAGCAAAAAAGGATTCGCGATGTCTGCCCGTCAACTCGCCAAAGATAGAAGCATTATATAGTCAAGGACTAAAAAAAAGAAAAATCCAATGATAAGAAAAATCTATCATGTAAGAGAATTACCAAAAACACCAGAAACAATATGGCATTCGTTACCTCTTTCGAAGCTTTATCAGTAATGGATTTGTTTAAGCCGAGTACAAAATCGTGATATTCAAAGGGAGAAATCGAAACGACACATTTGGTGCGTTAGTAAAACGAAATGTTGTTGAACATAAGTTCATGTCCCTCCGTTCGCTTGATTAAGAAAAAAAAATTTACCTTCTACGTGCCATATTCACAGTTGAGTGAAGCGAACCTAATATTGCAGATATTGTTAGGAATGCAGACAGACTGTCAGTTGGAAGATTGACGTTTTCATTGGTTGTCGTAACAGGTGACGAGGAACGAGAGCCACCGTCCCTTATCATTTATCCTAGCCTATCCACTTTCACATGTGGCCTAATTTAGGTGAACTCCGCTAAGGAGGGGCAGGGGAAAAACTTCGTGGTGATTTTTCATCAAAATTCAAACACATATATTTTACATTTTAAATAAACTTAACTCAATCACAAGCACATGCCATGGTATCTTCTACATTAATTCCTATGTCGACATTATATTACTTGAAATTACTAACTAAGAACGTCGTGCATACAGACGGCTGCAGATTTCCATAATCTAACAGTAGTGGGTGTATACTTGCAAAGTAATTCACTTCTTATCGGCCTCACTAATGGCAATTATTAACGTTATCACAAACTAAAAAAGCTGGCTTTCGATGTACATTCGAAAAACTCATTGATGGCCGGAGCTGGTGATGCCTTTTATTTTGCAACTATTACCACGACTTAATTTGAAAATTGTTGTTGTGCGAAGTTATTATAATTTTTTTAAGTAAATTTCAATTTGTGTTGTCCTTGTTGTTCATATACAAGTCAACTTTCTACCAAAATGAAATTGTAATACAAACATGGAGAAATTATATTATGTTTTGGTCGAATCTATAAACAAATAAGCTCACGCCTACGTACGATGTTTGATCGCAAGATAGCCAGGAAATCCATTCGGTCGATGCATCAATCTCGCATTGATCGCCCATATGGTACGCGCTTCAAATGGTATTATTATTCGATTTGGCAGTTTTTGGTGCATTCGTAAACACCATCGCTATGCCCAGTAATCATGAGCGAATCAATTCTTCGGTTTGGATGATTTAGGAGATTTCATTAAGGAAAAATTCGATATTCAATTAGACGAAGAGATAATTTCTCAATATACCCCACTGTACATGATGATTAACAACATATATCTGTATGTGGTGGGGCGTGTTTGAAGAATTTGCCGATTCAATATACCTTTTGTGTTGGATAGAGAAATATTTTCTCATGCTTAACATTTAATATAACCGAGAATGTTGTATTGCGTGCCATAATATATATATATCGACATAATCTTATATTCCAGGTAATATAAGCGGTTTCTTTTTTATCAAACTACGAATATTTGAGATATTGCATTCTCTAAAATTCAAGCACACACAGAGAGACTTTCGGTTATTTCACAAACCGAAAAAGTAAAACATAAAAAATATGTTTCTTTTCGTATACAGTACCGTAGCATCGAATGCCGTTGCTGGATATACTTTGATGGTAACTGCAATTTTTTTCTTTCTTTTTTTCGAAGGTAAAAAAATTGTAAACGTAAAAAAATTCTGCCATCCAAACAAAGAAAAACACAAAAATTCAATATGAATATATAGAGAAATTCCTAAATGAAAATAATCTCTTAAGAGAGATTACTTGTGGTGCTTGTGGTCATATGCTTCCACATGGATATTCTGCTAACATAATTTTTCTTAACTAAAATTATATAATTTTCTTTTTTTTTGCCCGACGCAACTAGAACTATCTGGGGATTATTGAGAAAAGAAAAAAAAAATAAAAATAAATGCATATAATCTAAATAATTAGTTATTAACAATAACGTGCCATCATGGCACGTTGATAATATTAATGATATTTATCATGTCTCTTGGAGTTGGTTCATTGTTTTGTCAATTCTCAATTACTCGTTATTCATAAAATCATCATCAGCAGCTATCGGCGTCATTATCAAAGCAAATTCAAACTTAAATGTTTAAAAAGACCTGTGTACGGTGCACAAGTGCCGAGATTTTTCTCTGAAAAAAAAAAACATAAAAATAAATATAAAAAAGGGAAAAACATTGAATGTCTATATCGATATTAAATAACGTCAGGGGACTAGAAACATTTGATAAATAAGTATATTATACATCATCATCATCATCATCATCGTCATCATCGTGCTGGTGATGGTGCTGATAATGATTGTTACTTGGTTTTCGGTCTTCGTAGCAATCGGTAATAAGCGAAAAGCTTTGTTGATTGAACGAACTCATGGTTTTGCATGCCAGTATATCGAAGGATATGTCAGGCGAAAGTCTACGAACACATTCACACGTGCATATGCATATATGATAAATGAGTTCATATCCCAAGGAAATTTATGAATTATGCGCGCAAACCTTAGTGTAATGTTGATGACGGAAATTGTTTTTGTTAGACAACGAAAAAAAAAAAAGGTAAAATAATGTAAAATTGTGAATTTATTTACCATAAACATGATATGTCAATGAAGGTGTGTATGAAAACATATTTGGGAAATTTGCAATTTCCTGTTAGTGATATTAAAAGCTTGCGGTAGAGATTGCAGGTAAATCTAAACAAAATCGTTAGGTCACCTAATAAACCTTAAAGCTTTGGCTTCCATTATGCGGAATAATTTTGACAAACGTAGATTAACATATTTTCTCCCATAGACAAAGCTGCTAACACAAAGCAAGGCACAGTTCATGCTTTGTAATAATACTTACTTCAAACAAATATAAAAGTTGTGGTAGTAGAGAAGTTTTTTTGTAAATTTGTCTACCCTTTACTTTTATGATTTTCTCCTTGCAGCAATGAAAGCATTTTCATTATTTCGAAGGAACCTCAAAAATATTTCGCCATTACTTTTCAATTATTATTCTTTCTATTCTTATTCACAGAGTAGAGAATATTAATCTAGCAAAGGTAGTAATGTCTTAATACAAAATTTACGGGAACCGTTATGAACAGAACGACTATTATTGAGAGTAGCATTAATTTCACTGCAGTTCTTTCTCGCAAAATATCAGTTCCTTGCTCAAAGAACAACGGCTTTTTAATGCCAGGAAGTGGTCGAAGCTCAAACTCGACTTGAACATGAATGATTCGAAGTCTTCGCAAACCTCTCTTATGAACATTGAAATGAGAGAGAGAGAGAGAGAGAGATAGAGAGATAGATAGAGAGATAGAGAGAGAGAGAGAGAGAGAGAGAGAGAGAGAGAGATAGAGAGAGAGATAGAGAGAGAGAGATAGAGAGAGAGAGAGAGAGAGATTGCGTGATGCGGTAAGAATCCCTTCGCTATGGATGATAAATTCGCAGATGGATAATAAATAGCCAATCGAAACAAGTATGAATCACATGAAGGAATGGGTGGTAAATTAAGTGGATCAAATTTAGTAGTACTAACGATATTTCGTAGTATTTTCTATGTTACTTCGAGAGGCATCCTGCTCAGAAGCTAATATAAAATAACTTTCCCCACATTGCGTCTGTTTTTTCTCTATGAATTGCATGAATTGCTAGTGCTAATGTGGCCTGTGATGGTTTCGTTGAGTCGAAAGAGCTTATAGTACATTAATCTCCGCTAATCGCCTTAAATGAGGACGCCAACAATATTCGTCGGTGTAAACCGGGGACTTTTCATCAACTGCTACTATCTCCCTCCTTTGTGTTACGCAAGGAAATAACCGATTCTCGCGTTTAATGTATTGTTGGGAGCAAAATTCCGCTTATTCAACAATAACAAACAACCGCAGGATAGTAAGTAGATTTTAAGTAGGGAAATCATAGTTTTATCTATGGGGAATAAAAAATAATTAGGTTGATTTTCTCGGAGCGAGTGCAAGTATTACTCTAGGGTTCGGAATAAAACTAAAAGTATCGCGTTTGAGCTCTACGAACATTATAAGTTATCCCAAAACGTGAAAGGTGCTCAACATAGTTTCTTGGAACTTTAAATACGAACTTTACTTTTTCTAGTTAATTCGAAGAACAGCGTTGTTAAATCCGTCCGAGTGATTAAGAGTGAACGCGCTATGATACCCAAAGCAACAAATAGCCGCGATACAGACTAAGCGAATCAATACCATCGGCGTTAAAGATGAATATCATTGGTCCTACTTGGAGTATCAACTAGTCGCGGTGTAGTATAGTTTGTTCCAACTAAATTAAACCATCACTAATGAATGCTGCAATCAATAACTGATGCAATCACGGCAAATAGTGCCCCAGATAGGCCAAAAGTCGTGATATCGTGGGTTCTCAGTACGACGGAATTCGGCCACATATTCGTTCAGGAAATATTTACAGTGCTAACGTAGAATATCCTAGGCTCCCCACTGTTATCGGAAGACATTACTCGTTCCGATTTCAAAAGATGATTTACTGTTTTCCCGAATTCCGATTCTTGTGACGAAAACCAATTATAGCTTCTCTTGACTCCAGTCCCAAACGGGGAGACTTTCTTTCCAGATACAATTCGAAAATTGTCTGAGAGATGGGAGAAAGTGGTTCTGAAATAAATGCATTTTTGACCACAAAAAAGGACCGAGCTAATCTATACTCCCCAAATATAGTACAATAGCAATGACCGACCAAACCAAACCAAAAACCGACAGAAACTTGTTCAGAATTTTGATACAAAAATTACAAACTATTGTTAGATCTTCTGAACGAAGGTTGATACTCATTAAGCATAAAAAATCGATATTTGTTGTTTGAACCTCGGGCAGAATCAATGAAACAACTCTGTGAAGATTCGTAAACATTAACAATAAGAGCGAGCTCAGTTACAAAAAATCTTATAGGTGAGAAAATTGTTTTGAAAACTTTAGTTGTTAGTTTTATGAAACCTACTTTAACCATTGAAAGGATCGAATAATCGATCTAGCTATTCGTAGCCAAACGTTGCTTCCCATCAACGGAAATGGAAATGAAAATTAATATGGTTATGAAGATCATGCTTTAGTCACGTGTTGTTGTGTCAAAGATCATGTGCATGACGTTTTCCTGCAAGTCAACAGTTCAAAGTTTTTTGACATTAGACTTGAAGTGACACGTAACAATAAATGCACATAAGCACTCTTTCAGTTTATAATATCAACACATTTCAAATTGCACATATGCGCACATACATATATATAGACGAGGGTTTTTAGAAAAACCTGAGCGTGCATATTTGCTTTGTTACCTGACGTCACGGTTAAGTCGATTAATGCTGGAAAAAGCATCCATATGCAGCGGATTTTGTGTAGATGGACCGGATGTTAGAGCATAGGGAGCGTGTAAAAGTGTATTGCACTTCACCGACACAGTGCGCTTCACTTCGTATGTCAACACATACCCATAGATGAGCATGCATTCATTTATCTATCCGTCTATCTATCCATCCATGCATGTGTATGCATGTGTATGTATGTATGTTTGAAGTCTTCGGCTACATTATTGTTGTGGATGTCTTTTGGCTCCTTATGATGTGGCTTAACTATAGTTAAAATAGTACGACCTTTCTACATTAAGATGGGTATACTTTATATTACTGCGCTTGTTCTTGTTGCTGCTGTGCTTATACGTGACTGGCAAGTGCTTAAATTTACACCGGAAACTAGCTTTGATTATGTTCTATGCTCTAATGACACATGCAAAATGCATCTTCATCATCCTTTTCATTGACATAATAATCGTCATCATCATTGTCATCAGTACCACGCTGATGATTGTGATGTTAGTTATTGCTAGGTAATCACAACAGCTATAAGGATTATTCAATAAGACTGCGTATGTGTGTGTGTGTGTGTGTGTGTGTGTGTGTGTGCCTTTGTGTGTCCGTGCATTATAAGCTAAGCAACCTTTGGATAGTCTCTAGAGTTTAGCCAGACTCCATTGTTATTCTCAGCTCATTTTCAACAGTTTATAATTCTTCATCATATAATTCACATACTCACATACGTACCAGTTATATGGTATGTTTATGTACCCTTACTGATGCACAGATATATGCCTGCGTGTACAAACATTGTTAAACTGTTAATCTTGATTTTGTATTCTTGTGGTTGCCATTCAAAATTCAAGTGTACAAGTATTGCAGCAGCGCCAGGAGCAGTTCAGGTACATACGGCAATTTAATTTAATTGCTTCAATAATTGGCCAGAAATGAAATTTCGCAAACTCGAAAATTGTGATAAGATTTTGGCAAATATTTTGAATAAACATGATTTACTATATGATAATTTCACATTAATTAATATTAATGGAATTGCACCTACCCATCGGGCGAGCTTATATATCCAACTTCATTCAAATAATTTTGGATTAAATAACTAAAAGTTCCTCATTATGGCTTATGTAGATACGTCAGTTTTTTTGGCAATAACAATGGCTATTAAATATTCTCACATACGCATTAGAGGCTATGCCTAGGAGGTGATATAACGATTTAAATATATTTGGAAAAGTTGAGTCAGCCTTTCTTGGCTCCAAATTTAATCTTTATTCATAGTTGTTGCAAAATTTGTTCAAGTAATTGACCTAAACTTTGATCATATTTTTGCGATTTTTGTGAAAGAAAGTTTAAATTTAAAGCATTAATGTTGAATCGCCACACAATTAAATCTTACGTAGAATATCGATTTTTGTCGTTGTTATTTTGATACCGAAAACTGTAATTAAGAATAATTTATTAATTAACTTAGACAAAATTAACAAGGAAGATAATACGTGGTGCCTAAAGACTGTTCAGAATGATGCAATAGCTTCAACGCACACGCCGTTGTTATCATTTCGCCTACTCCTCACGCTCATTGTGTTCCTCACAATGTGTGTTGTGTTGCTCACATTCCTCATACGCTTTTAATATGTGTTTGTGTTGAAATTGTTACTATATTTGTCCATAGTACATATTTAGTCTTCTATTTTATTCAACGTGTGCAGACGTCAGAAAGGGTTAGGAGGAGATTTACTTTCGACAAAAATAACGTAATGAGTTCAGGTCGAGCGCCTTTGTTTCTTTGTTGCGCAAGTTTGCTGAAAAGTAAGTGTACCTCAGGGCGCAAAATTCTATGGGCAAGTATAAGTGCTTCAATAGGCGGTGTTTATCTAAAAACTTGAAACTTCAGCTGTCAAACAACATCATCCTGCGACACAGACATTTGACACACTAACGTCGCTGCATAAATTACTTCATATAATTAGGAACACGATAGCAATCAACTCTTACGAGCGTTAGAAAAGGGTTGCAAAGGGATGAAAGTGCCGTTAAACCAGAACTGGGCAGTTGGTTGATTGTCACAGAAAAGGGAATTATAGGACTAAGTAAGGTCGAGGATAGTGTTTGGCTCTTTTTGTTTGCTGACGATGGAATGTAGAGATCTGAGCTTTAAATTTCATTATTTTTGTTGCACTACACTCCTGCTATGAAAGAACGGTATTAAATTGCTTGGACTGGTTTTGAAAATCATAAACATGTATGGACTTTTGGCCTGAAATTTAAACGGATTTATCTATATCTGTGTTATAGACCATTGAAGCATTTTTACATCTCTTATTCCAAGTCATAGACGTTTAGAAATATTTGAATAAAACGCTTAGAAGAATATTTAATTTAAATGTAATTTAACTAAGTAACCCAGTGGTTTCCAACCTGTGGAGCGCGCCCCCCTAGGAGGCATATAGCTGTTTCCAAAATATCATTTTCAAAAACAAACCAAAAAAGTCAAATAGGTGTCAAAAAAATTGATTCAGCAGTATACGTAATCCACAATGCTCGCCGCGAAATATCTCGCTTTCGCGTTTGGAGCCGAGTACCGGTGGGGCGTGGAATCAAAAGGTAAGCACTTGCAACATCCCGGTTATTCTCGTGCTTACTAGCGCCAAACTTCAGTAAACAGAAACATCTGATTGTTTCGATGTTTTTTTTTTGTTTTTAAAGGGGGGCGCATTAATTTTTTTTTTTAAAAAAGGGGGGCGCCGGTACAAAAAGGTTGGAAACCACTGAAGTAACCTGTTTTTTCGATTTTTGTTCTTTTATTATTTGATCAGCTACTTGAAGACGTCCCGATTGTATATGTTGGTCGGGGAGGACTATAGATAGAGGGGTGGAGGAAAAAGTGAGATACAAATACAAAAACTCGACTTGAAACATTAGGAAAGACAGTAAAGGGAGCTAGGACAGCGCAGATCAAAGAGCGAGTGCGTTGCACAACACGCGGATGTTTAAAGGGTTTGATTGGTCTTAACGTTTACCCTGCTTGGTGAACCTCATTTAGATATGTTGGGGAAGTCCCATACACCCTACAGAAAACATTGATTAAAGGCTATGCGTTATGTAACAATATTGTACTCAAAAAAAAACTATCCATCCCTGAAGAAAGTAGTTGTTCTCGATTGCTCCTTCTTCCGTAAGCATAATAAATATGCATTAGAGAGGACAGAAAGTACGCAGATTTTCAGTGAGCATATTTATATCCAGTATTAATTTATTTGTGAGCATATTTCAATCCGTCCGTCTATTTGCTTGTCTTTCTGTTTGTTGATCCGTTCATTCAACCGTCCACTTATCCGTCTGGATGCATGTTGTCAGGGATCGAGCTTGAGGGGGGCTCAAATCGATCTGTTCATCATGTCCACAAAAAACACATGAAGCTTGAACTTATGTTTTTTAACGATAATTAGTTTGAAGGTTTAGAAGGCTGTCTGAAATGCAAATGAAAGCGTACCTAATATCCCTATGAGTGTGTTTTTATTTTACTGGACTTTGAAGCTAAAAATAGATACTGAGGTGAAAGGTTGCATAAATACTGCTGAGGCCGCTTGCAAAAATCGTGTTAAAGAACCTAGGAGCACACGTACACATTTAAAAAATTATTGTGTTTAATAAAAGACTATACCGATTTTAGGAAGTAAGGTACCAAAGATTCGCCCTAAATCGGAAATAACTTCTTTTCTCGTTATTTTTATATCGTACTTTGTTTTTGCGGTTCAAAGTAAGCGTTCCTTTTTTACTTATTTTCCTACATCATATGTACAAAAATAAATTGTAGTTAGTATTTTTGAATATTTTTAATCCATTTGTCAAATCAATGAACCTGAAACTTTGAATTTGTCTAAAAAAAAAAAAAGGAGAAAAACTGAAATGTAATTTATAGCACATTTTACATTTGCGTCAAACTAAATGGAATGACATATGCAAGTACGAACATATAACAACTAGAAAAAATATATCTACCAATGCATAGACACCTTATATGCATGCATGTATGTGCAACTGCAGAAAATTGTATTTATATTTGGGAAATAATACTAAATTGAATAAAAAGTTTTTTTGTGGTATATACATATATATATATATATATATATATATTAGAAAACAACAAAATTGAACGGAAATGCTTGATGGGCTCTTCTGTGTGTGTGTGTGTGTATGTGCATGTATAAATTTATACGTTATAAATTACAAACGATTTCGTGCACATCGGGCCACAAAGAGTTAAAATTCATATATAAAATATTTGTGTACAGCAGTGAGTGTAGTTCAATTTTATAGACAATAGTTGCGTATATATTGGAGACTAATCCGTAGAAATGCTTATATAGAGAGTATATGAGTCTGAGAGGATGTTTGAAGATTTATATTTTCAAACGACCTCATCTGAGGTGAGGATGAGACTGTACAGACTCTGTTTTTTTACTTGCGATGCCTTAAATGTATAAAAGATTTTTTCTAAACCATCAGTCTGTTGTGATAACTAAGCTACGATCTCGCTCGTTCCTCTTTCTATCCGTCTAATCAATTATTTTACCTATCTATCGAAAGTATGCTTATTTGTCTGTTCATGCCTGCTCCCTTTGCTTTTTGTTGTCTTCTTTCGCTTTTACATCCATTCTTACGATCTTAGACTTATTTTTATCGCATTAATAGATGAATGGAGACGGAGAGATGTGCAATTAAGGTTTACTCTTAGAGTAAGTAAGCGAAAGATAACACGCTTTTCCGTTGTTACCGTTGATTAGTTCGTCTCTACAGCTAAACTTTTCTGATAGGAAAACTTCTGAAAGTGCAGTTAAATGTTCGGTTAGGTCTCTGCCCATTCATTCTTCTATCTATCTAGTTCCTTTTGCTCGGATTCTGCGGAAAGTATCTTAATCATGGTAGCATTAATTTTTTTTTTTTTTTTTGAGATTATAATAATAAATGTAAGAAATTAAAAAATTTGTCATGCCACTGCTACCGATTGTAATTTTGTGCTGTCGTCCATTGCACAAAGATTTTACTCTTCACATAAATAAGTTGAAGCAATTTTTATATACATTTTCAAACTTTTCTCCTCCCTTTTATACCGCCTATATGAGAATGTCTTAAGTTCGTATTTATTACGAAATGGAAACGTGATTTATGTACATAAGTAAGGATGTATGTAACAAACACGTTATGACTGCATCTATGAATTTGAAATGTGTCCATCAAATCCAATTGAAGGTCAAATGAAGCCGTGTATATGAAAATGTCACAAACTCAATTTTAAATTTATTTCTCGTAATAATTTATCTCTGCACTATTTCACATATTGTGAATTCGCAGCTTGCTGCGAAATATAAGTTCATAAAATTGCTTGCCATAAATTCGTGGTTGAACAGATGATTGGTTTAGAATACATTATCACTTGATAGTTCTGTTCTTAATTTCAGAATATTTCGTAAACCTTGGGACCGAAACGAAAGGTAATGCCACCAAACTGATACTTAAATTATATTTTTCTTCTTATAAGAACATCCATCCACTGATGATGGTGATATAGTGGGTTTTAAAATCTAATGCAAACTCCAAACTTTGCGAGATCTGGCTTTACATCTGCGATTAAGATGAACTATTTGCTTTTCTGGTGGAATTCGCTTAATTTGTTTTTTTTTTTTTTGTAGCTTGTCAGCTGCGTGGATGGTGGGCTCTATAACGCAAACGATGTGCATTCGTATATTCCCCTTCAGTAAGTTGCTTGTATACTTGTCATCGTCTAGCAAATGTTCATTGTTAAAATACAGTTAAATACAGCGCACGAAAGTGCGTGTAATAGAAATAATATCCTAAAATCCAAGTAGAGCCTCTCCGCAAATCAGGCTTGGGGTAAATGCAATGCCCAAACTCTTTCAACATCTTTACAGATCGGTGGGTAGAAATGTCATTTAGTAATTTAAGGTTTTTCTGTCGTAATAAATTTTTCCTTATCTGCAAAACCTTCCACGTCAGTCCAACGAACGTCGTTTTCGTATTTGAAAAAGCAGATTAAAAGGGGAAGTCGCCATTAATCTCATCACAATAACTAGTGAGATTGACCGAATTAGTAATAGTTATAAATAAGAGTAAAGTCGACTTATAATAACCGGGTTATTTATATACAGTTAATAAAAATAGAAAAAAAGAATGCATAAGAAACAGTTAGTATGAGTGTTTTATGTTATGAAAAAAATACTTTTATAATGGATTTCAGAGAATAGTAAAGTAAAAGAATTTAAAAAATACCGTAAAACCCTTCTTCTGTGAGATAGTAAGCTGGGCTTGGAAAAATATTTCATCCCTAAGTTATGATAATTATGTATGTTATTATGTATATACAACAAAAAAAAATGTGAGCAATGTTCAAATGCTATGTAACGTGTTTATCTTATAAACAGCTGAAAATCCTCATGAATGTATGGGACACTAAACCATATTTACTTTAAATATAAACGAAGGCACTCGATAAGCAATTATCGAAATTAAAAACCAGTAAGAACAATACAACCATTCGCTTAAGACAGTCGTTCGCACATTTTCTTAATAGTCCATCAAAAATTGAGCAGTGTTTTTATGTAAAGGCGTAATTTTCGTGAAGCTCTCCTACGAAAGGATACTCAAATCGTCAGTTAACGTGGTTTTGCAAATTTCATCTAACTGTCAGAGATTTTATTATTTTCCAGTCACTTTCGTTATAAGAAACCACCATATGAACGGCGGGATCTAAAAATACACCTATGTGATCCAAATTTTCTATGGCTACTGGTTTACTGAGCAACAATTTTCATCACAAAATATTAAAACTCTTTTGGCATAAAAGGGCTTTTGTTTTTATTGGAATATTTGGGATCCACATAATAGATCTACGTGGTCTAAATTCGATAGGGTCAGTTTCTATGTCAAATTATTATCTTCATCATAAATGTTAAAAAATGGGAATTTTTACTATACAAAGACTTAGTTTTCGACGAAGGGTTTAATGAGAAGGGTTTCAAAAAATCCACCCAAATCCATCCGTCCCAATTTAGAGCGCCGAACTACTCTTACTAAGCAATTTTTGTCGTGAAATACTGAAAATGAAACTATTTTTTAAGACGACTTCTCATCGAAATGAGGCGTTATATGGGGAGTGGCTGAAAAGGTGGATCTATCCGAACCACTTTCAGCAGCATTCGGCCAAACCACCTTAGTGCACCAAATTTTATCAAAATATATTTTGAAAAGTGCGAGGTTGTACAAAAAAATACATGGACTAACATCAGGCGGGCAGGCTGTTGGACTGAGGGACAAGCGTTGATCTATTCAGAAAGTGATGACCAATTGGTGTAATAGAAGACGTATCTCAAGTCTTTCTAAGTGCTGCACAAGGCAGCATAAATTGAATACGCCCTGTATCGCAATTGATGTAAGATTGAGGTAAGTATGGTATGATTGTTGAAGTAATTTTTCACAACGGACAGACGGACAAATAGGCTTTAGAATCATTTTCTGAATCAATCGGTACAATAAAAGCGAAGTCAATCTATTCTCGAGTTGGTTTCCTTTTCGCAGATCGATCATAGCTATATTGGATAATTAGCTAATAAGTGCTTCTTTTCAATATTTAACTAAAGCTATTTTCTTATGAAGCATGCGGCTGGTATTAATTTTTAAGTCTAATCGAAATTAGGTGAAAAATATGGTCCAGAAAGTTAATTCTTGGCGGTTCTTGATTTTACATTAAGACCCACTACTTTATATACACCGTAAAGAAGCCACAAACGGTGAATAAGCCTAAAAGCGTAAAATTCGTTGTACGGATTCAAAGAATTAATAAAATCCGCTAAATCCTTTCTTTTTCGTTTCAGGTGTACTGAATCAACATTATAAGTTGATATGATATTTAGAATCGTAGAAAAAGAACTGCCAATGACTGTATAGAGCCACATCTTTCGGCAGTGTTCACTTGTAAGTTCTCTAAAACATCGTATGTAGGGGTATAAAGCTCGGGGCTTTTCTTGTCATATTAACTACGTACTACACTACATAAGTCAGGTACGGCAGAGGAACTTAGAAGCTGTCCATTTTTTAAGATAGGCAAAAAGGTGTTTCTTTCTTAAGTTGAAGTTGTTAGAAGACATTCAGAAATAGACACTAGAGCGAATGAAAGTACGATTAGCCTCAGATGAATAATCAGAACTCATTCCGAGCGCTTGTTTTATTTATTTCTTCTCCTTTTTCAAGGGCACTCAACAAAAACAGATGATCGGAAAAGACTTAAAGCTAATTGTTGTTGCTTGACATTTTTGTTATTTTGTTGAAATTAGTTGCAATTGTTGTTAGTTCTTGTACGGCTTCAAGTCTGCTACGTCTTTTTCGGTTTCAATGAATAATTTTGATTCTTTTCAGATGTTTTTTTAATCCTTAGTTTATTATTCTGACTATTATTATATTCTCTTTTTTGAATTTTTTGTTTAATAATACATTTGTTGATTTTCTTAAATCCTTCGATTGTAGTATTTATTGTTATTATTTTTCCTTTTTGAAATTGTTGATATTTCTTCTTTTGAAAATGTACGTTGTAGGGGGTGCAAGGTTTATGTTTGTGTGCTAAATTTGATAGAGATAAGCGTGTCAACAACAAGCTATCAAAACGTTGCGAAGCGTAATTGCGTGGGATAGATTTTTATGCGGATGATGATTTTTTTATACTTAATTTGCTAATTTTAAAAAGGGAAGATATTCCTGTGTAAGCTGCCAATATGCCAAGGACACTAAAGGACTATGAAGGCCACATCAGGACATTCTGCGAAGCGTGTATCGTTGAGTGAACAGGAGACCGCAATGCTCCACATGGCCATGGGGGGCTATATACTATTTTTGTTTTGAATCTGATGTGGTTGAATGTTAACCTGGGAGGAGAACCACTTTCTGAGTCGATTTAACCTTCCCTGTCCGGGTGTCTGCCTGCTTATCTTGTTTTCTTCTGCTCAATCTACACGTCGCAATTGTTGAGATGTTGTGGTGAAAGAACGCTATTGAAAATGCTTCAGACGGAGCGCTTTTTCGATCGCTTCCCATACAACACCTTATTCTGAAAAGTCGATATATGAAAAACTGTGTGCGTGTGTAATCACTGGTGCAGGGCATTGAATAGTTCTCTGTGTACCACTATAATGTTTTCACTTATTTTTTTGTAATGGACTTGGACGTCCAGCACTCCCTTGCCCACAATAATACATAACGTAATGCAAAATAATTAAATGAGACATGATTTAGCGAATTTCGTTTTTCTTTTGTTTTTAAAACCTATTCAATCTTCTATTGCACTGTATGGCTTCCCTTATTTTTACATCTCATAAAAACGATATTATGCAGTTATTTGTTTGTATAGGACTTATAACAGTTTTCTCTTTTCCGTTATAAGACTTTATAGTCATTTTATTCCTGGTAATTATTGTGTGCGTTGTGGCCAATTTAATGGCGAACATTTTATTGGGTAACAAACTTCTTGTTTATTACAAAATAAAAATGACATTTTTTATTAAATTTTAATATCCCTTAGAACGTTAATAAAGCTGAAAGTTTGTATACCATAACCAAACCAGAACGAAGTATTGCCCCAATGTAATTACCTATAAATTTTTACTTTAAAAGGTCATTAAAATTTGTAAAGAAATTAACCCTGATTAATAAATGTTTTTTTTTTTTTAATTTTTGTGGCTGATGAGTATGCAGATTCCTTAAATTCTAACTTAAGTTGAACTTATGGACTCTAAAGCAAAAATGTATATGCCGCCGTATTAGGCTGTCGCTTGGTAGCAACAGGTTCGACAACAAGAAATCTCAGAAAGGATTATTGTACTCTCCTTGTCTTGTATAAACAGTAAATTCTAATGCGGTTTGAAGAATACGGTATTAAAAAAAATTTTTTGAGTTAGGTTTGAGGTTAGGTAAGTCGATTGATATATAGTAGTCATAGCTATAGTGAATGTTCAGAGAACGAAGCTCGGCACATATCTGTAAAAAGGCATTAAAGACGTCAATACGCGAACCCAATACAAAGGAGGCATATTGTCCTTGATTTAAAGCATTCTCAAGGAATTTCAGCGTATTCCGTTTCCGATTTATATAAATGTCTACCAGCGCAGCACAATCTTGCTAGAACTGTCAACATAAATTGTCAGAAATGCGAGTGAGAAGCTTTTTACTGAACATACATTAATAGCGCCTTAAAGACACTTCATACATCCGGCTAACACAGCGCATGTTAAATACAGGTAAACGTAAAGTTCGATGTAACAAGGTTACGCATTTTTTTGTTATCTGCGATGTGAATCTACATTTAAAAAGATTGCTGTACATTAGAATACACAACGGAGATGAGCAATCAACAGCCAACATGCATGATCTTGTATGCCCGCACACAGACGAGCTTGAGTGCGCATTAAACCGCAATGGTGTCGTTGATAATATGTTCATGTAGGTACGCGTATGTGTACAAGTTCGGTGCAAGAATTTGTTACAATTTTAATTTGTGCTACTATGTACTTGTACGCACATGACTGCACAGATACAGGGTGTTAATTATATTCGTGCTGTTCTTTTAGTTTTCATATATTGTTTTCTCCCCGTCCCTCTTAGATTTTGTATGTCGCACCGACGCATATCTAAATTTGTGTGTCTGCGTTTTATATGAACAAATACTTGGTTACGTAATAAGGTCTTGTTAAAATATTCGAGATTATAAAGTGCGCACCGGGTTTTACACTCGGCATGTAGTGTGCAGTGTTTTGTGCTTTAATAAAGATTAACTATGCGCGCCTGGTGTTTTATTAGCGGTTTCGCAAACATAAACGTGTACATTCCCGTAATCACCATAGACAGACTTACGAAAATTGAGAATATTTTTAGTGGTTTGCCATTAAGATAAGGGATATACAGTGCGAAATCTTCATCCTGAATGTTTACACTTCCTGGCCAAGAGATGCTCTTTAAAAATATTCTTAATGTGTGCTGATGATGTGAAACTGTTTTCTTCTTTTTCCTTAGAATCGCAATCACATCAGCTTCAAAC
>KK502512.1:382385-415840 GCA_000688735.1 Glossina austeni
TAAGATTTACTTTAAGAGTCATTTGAACTCGACTTTCATTTGTTTTAGTCGAGTTCCTGTATAAGTAGAATAAATAAATTTCACTATGAAACAAATTTTAATTCACTTTCCAAGAGTCAAGGTTACTTGGATTTTTAATGTCAACATGCTTAGTGAATGCTTAGCTTAAAAAGAACGTCTTTAATAATTAAAAGATTTGGCTTGCACATGGAAACATGGAATTTGAGGAACAGTGGCCATCTCAAAACGCCACAAAGTTTCTACACAACCTTCTTTATTAAGAATTTTACAGATCCTCACGCATGGACGAGTGGACAAAGGGTCTCGATCAACAACTCAATGATCGTGAGTTCAAATCTCAAGTGCGGTCGAGTTTGCAATAAACCCGATAGCCTTGGGTGCTAGTGCTTTAGGACTGTAGTCTTAGAATTGATTTCTCCCGCTAAATTATTAATAATAAAAATAAGAGCTTTAGTTGCTTTAAATTGTAGATATCAAAATACAATGACTGCACCAAGAGAGGTTTTGAGACGGGGTTCCAGTTTACATAGCAAATCTAGGCATACAAATTATGTCTCTCTATTTCCGTACGCTTAAGAGAGCGTTAGAGAAAATGGCAATAATGTCGCCATAGATATCTCTGCGCCCTCTTGTGAAAGAACAAGATTTTATGGTTTGTATCTTGAAGAAAGCAAAACAAATTTGATGCCAAGGTGCAATCGAGCAATATTTGATGCCACGTTTGGTGCCACGTGGTGTTCAACATCGTTTATCTGCTATACAAAGTTCCGTATGGATTATGACTTCTGAATTTTGAGAAGGGAGAGAGGGGAATCTTTTCCGACTTCGCCTGGCTACTTTCGTAAGGTGGTATATAAAAATGTATTCAAGACGTTGGTAAGAAGATGCACATTAATGAAAAAAATGAAAGCAACGCCACTATATAATATATGTCTGTCTCAAGATTAGTTTCAGTATTTTTCAGAGCTACATGGATATCGTGAAAATACCGTAAATAACGTACAAGGACATGTCAAGAATAGAATGCATTTTTTTTATACAACTATCTGTCAAATAGGATTAGCAATGAAAAATTAAACAATATTTTTACACGAACAAACCAATACGCGTAAGCGATTTTGAGCTGTTGATTACAGCATCAATCACATTACCTACCAAGGAATGGTAACTTAAGCGTCGACATTAGTGGCGCTTGTGGCTGAAACGTCCAAATATGAGCATCAAAGTTCCAGAGGCAGATACAAAAGAAACTTTCTGTCATGTTGACGGCTGCCAACAATCGATGATTTTTCGGCTAACGTTAAAAGGCAATGGCAGCGAGATCTAGCAAATAACAATATTTCCATATATATGGACCATAGTTTTTGTCAGCAAACTAGTTTGAAGGTAGCCCCGCATTACAGACAATTTCACACTTGTTTCGGCTTAAGGAGAAATTACTTCTGACATCACCGAATAAGCGATGCGTTCGTACACATTGTTCCACAATTATCGTTTTATTACAAATTTACCGATGTACTGGACAATTTTTATTACATTAAATGTAATTTTGTTTGCTGTAGAGAGCGTATGTCTAAAGAGGAAAAAGCATTCGAATGAAACCGACGTTTAAATGCCTTATCACCTCACCTAATACAATTTTTTATATAATTTCATGATAAAACGGCATAAATTACAGGCTGCTTTCTTTTAAAGGCAACCTTGCAGGAAAGCACTTATGTAGCAGGATGTTCAAAAAAAACGCCAAAATTGATCAAAATTAATAATCCTGTCAAAGATCTTGTTATTCTTTAACACTTCCGTCACAAAGTGCTGTAAGTCAGATTTCGTGTCCATTCATGAGATCCTTTGCATGGGATAGATAAGACATAGGCCTGTGAGTTAAAGCATAGATCGGTGATATAAATTTCGGGCAGTATGAACGTTAACGTTTGGTCCTTTTCGACAGAGATAGGCTGAATTCTCGTAGGAACGGTTATATAAGAAGTGTTTCAAAAAGTTTGATCATTCGATCCGAATTCTTCACATCAAGATCGTACGCCGAAACACTATAATTTAACGATTTGGAGAATGCAGAAACTCTCAAAATAGCAATTTTTTCTTCGCATAATGACTATAATAAGTTGATGTGTATTTTGAGATTGATAGTACAAGTGGCCCGATTTCATCGATTTTTAATGACGTCATAGTGTTAAATGAACTCAAGATAGCACTAAAATTACGATCTGTAGAATGAATATAAGTGGACAATAGACGAACCGAACGTCACGTAGATGATTTTCAGTTGATGGTTATAAGCAGCATAAGAAGGTGGGTCTAACATATGGCACGTAGCAGCATCAGGTAGGTGGTGTAGAATATAAAGGCCACGTGAACTTTATTATCAGCTGCTCTCAGAGTTTAAAAACTCTTTTGCAAAATATTCGGCTATGGTATAACTTCACTGTATATGTTTCGTAGTGGTTGTTGCGGTATTTTGTTAAAACATTTACCACAGAAGTGACGAAATCATTTCTTTTTTAAATGGTGATATATTTTTGTTGTTGGCTGGTTGCTGCTATTGTTGACGACACTTGCAAGTGAATATACATACAAGGTTAAGCCCAAACTCAAAATTTACCTAAATTACTTGTTTAACATCTAAACCCACAAATATGCGGCTGTATAAATACTTGAAATGCGCTTACACAAGCCCACGTATGCACGCATACAATTTACATTGAGTGAGTACATCTCATACTTTATACCTCAAAAACACTTGCTTAATGTTTGTGGCTTTTTATATATATTGTTCATTATATACATATGCGCATATGTATGTATATATCTATGCGTGCTATACAAACATATACACCCGGATATTCAAGCATGCATGCGTGTATTCATGCATGAATGTAACGCACACAACCACAGAAACATTGTCGTTGTGGAAATGAGGTCTGACGTCCTTGTTTGCTATAAAATTTGTTAAAAATTTTAAGTTCGACCTCCAGAATAATGTGACATACGTATGCATAATGTCATCTACCCGGACAGCAGCTTGAAAAAATCTTCATATATTTATTGCAAAAAGATTAAAATTATTTTAAGAAGGTCTTCAAAATTTAAATATAAATATTATTCGAGTTAGGTAAACATATTCATGCGCATTTCAAACGCTTTAGACGAACGCTTTTAGTTGCAGCAAAGAAATGTAACCAAAGGCGACTTCGACGGATTTGATGTACTTACAAGGTATCTACATACAACAATGTCAGCTTAGTACACAAGTACTCGAACTCGATACTCAATACCATGCAGAGAAAATGCATTTACATATGCCCAACCCTAATATAATATTGTGGAGACACAAAAATTTTTCAAACTTTAAAAACAACATTAGTTCTCTCTCTATCTATGAATAATATTTTCATTTAAATTTTTTCTCTTCTAAATTTCATAATCCTTTTTGTATCTTTTTCAAGTTTTAAACGCTTTATACATTTTAAGTTAAACAACTTTTGTAGGAAACTAGGGGTCCTTTTCTTAGCTAAGATAAACGTTGACCTCGTGACTACGAACAAGTAAGAAAATTATATACTCTCTAGTCGAATCTATACTCATTACCTACGTGTTGATAAAAACATCAAACCAATAAAATTTTGATACCCTGTAGAGTATAATACAATATAGAGTGGACGTGGACGTGGCCGATTTTTTTTTTCTCATGTAATGTTTGGTTAATCAGCCACAGGATCTAAATGTCAATTGTGATCATTCTATCTATCGTAGTCTGGAAACGACCATTAAAAATCTCAATTTTTTTACTTTCGAATCAGTGGTTCTCAGTTTATGTTGTACGGGGGCGTGTCCTTTGATCAATTTATTCCTTTTTGAAATCAACCTGTTTTCAATAACTTCCAAAGTCTTTGCCAAGCTTGAAGTCATTATCTTAAGTTTTGGGATCGTGAGAAAGTTTGCTACATAAGTCCGCATAGACGCACAGGCGGAAGAGCAGACATGCCCAGAACGGCCCATCATTTGATATTCGTAGAGAACGTAAGCTCTTTCTTGATGTCGTAAACATTTTGATAATTGAATGAAATTTTTATATTATAGAGTTCAGAAGGCGTGGCTGATATTCTATTTTTTAGCGATACTGCAGAAAGTGGCTGAAAATTTCTGTCGCTATGTCTGTTTCGAGTTTACGACTAACGAGTACGATATTCCCACTTTTTTATTTCAGGGGAATGTTTTCCAAAGGAGGGGTACCAACTGACAGTAGGGTTAGATTGATTCAGAATTTGTTACTGATCAAAAATGTATATACTCTAACGAGTTTCTGAAGCTTCCGTCTGGTGTGTTGCAAGCATTTTGAGAAAATTAATACACTGCCAACCTTAGGTGACGGCTATAAAAAGAAAACATCGTAAGTGCCACAGAGTACAAGTAAATCGGGTTTCAGTTAGTTAAAGCAATGGAAAGAAAAAAATAATTGCGAAATATTTGTTCTTTTTCCATTATTAGGTGTTTGCAAAAATTGTGATGAGTGACTTCTAGTGGTAAAAATGATAAAGAAATGGGAAATCGCAGTGTGTATAACAGTTGAATTCGATGGTTCGATGGTTCGATGGTTGGCCGTCTTCTACGTAAAATAACAGTTTTCTATTTAATATTATTGATGTATTCAGCGTTTGCCGACACTAATCATGGGGAGCATAAATTCATCATTTTTGTTGCTTATTCGAAGACATCTGATGCCGAAGCCAACCAAACACGTTCAGAGGCTTATGGTAATGCTGCTCAATCATATCCTAATTGCAGGTTTTAGAACTGGTGACATAAATTATCTAAAAATGCCATTTTTTGGCCGCATGTTACAAGAGTTGTCCGGGATACGCAGTTTCAGCTCGAACGGGAAGTTCTTCACCAGACTTGGCGCCTCCTGATTACTACTTGTTCAGGTCGGCTTACCGTAGCATGGCTGGTACGCAGCCTCGCTAAGTTGAAAAAGTGCGAAAATGGGTCGGTGGGTGGATCGCTGCCAAACCAATATTAGTTCTTTCGCCTTGATATCGCCATGATGGCAAAAATATTGTAAAATCTTGTAGAAAATGGTGGAAACTCTTTTCATTATTATATATTGTACCATTTTCCACAATAAATGCCTCTTTCAAATGAAAAGTGATCAAACTTTTTGCAAACACCTAACAATTCCCTTAAAAGATCAAATTTTTCTGAAAATTTAATGTGGGTACACTACCATGAAGGGTTTACCACGCGGTGCCCGATGACACAAGGGTTAGTTTTGCGTAAGCCACGCCCCCCATAGTATTAGACAATCCCTATAAGTTAGGGGCCTAAACCACAATGAACAAACCATATATATTTACTGTGTATGGCCCAATAAACTCACTCTGCAGAGGGTTCATGCCTACCATTGTCTCTAATTATTCGCTTTAGGAATGATCAAAACCACAGCAGCCACAATACCTCCGCATGGCCGTACCCAGCAGTTAGGGCTCACACATTGGTTGACTGCTTCGTTCAAACTGGTGATTAGACATACCAGCTTCCATCGCGGTTTCCAAGATATATTTGCGTCGGGTGCTAAATCTGGCATGTCGGGCTCATGTTCTCGACTATTACTATATCAACGTGCTTTACGTAGCCAGTTAGGACCAATACTGGTTTGCATTTTCTCCTTAGCAATAGTCCATGACAAATGAAGAGCTGGTAGCAGGCTTCTTCCAGTGTACTCCTAAACTATCCTTCAGAAAACCTGTCACCAAGTTATAGATAGTCCAAGCCTTCAACTCTTCTTCCCCTATCAGAAACCATTTCCAATGCTCCCCCAAACGCATAGTTTATCACCCCTCTTAAGAGATGAAGAGATTCATCGTAGGATTTTGGAATTTCCTGGATCGACGAAAACTATTTTTTCTAACATTTCATCAAATATTGCAAGGATAAGGATCTCACGTCAGACTTCACAGCAATTGCTTTTAGTTTCCATCACGGCTTGTCACAGCCTAGAATTTGGACCAAGCAAAATCTAATTTCGTCACGTTTTGTTTGGTCAACCACGATTCAACGTACGTAACGGAACCTTACCAATTTTTTCAGACGTTTTCCCTTCGTTCGTCATAAAATCAGCGATATATTCTAATAACCATGGACCATTTCACATGTTGAACGAAAGCCAGTTCCGTAAAAGATGTCAGGGCTAATATAGTTTTCTTAATTGGTAGCCCGTTTGCCTGCGTATGTTTGATGCACATGTTGGTCGTGGAAGACAAGATTCATATCCGTTAGCTTTCTTTGCAAAGATCTTATGAATAATCCTAAATCCCAGATTCTGAATACAACGCTTATCACTTGCAGTCAATCGGTTGATTCAACGATTATACTAAACTTTTAAGCAACAGATTGTCACGAATGCAAACAGTGGGCCAAAACCTTACCAACGATACCTTTCCAAATTTTTTCTTTCGTTAAAAAGCACATCACGTGTTCTTTTGCATAATTAGATTAAGCAGAAGTTCTACATTTTCCACCAGTACACCAGCGAAAGTCTTTTAAATGTTGAATTCCTGTTAGAATGCTGACGTAACCAAATCTTAAGTACTCGTCCTTCCCCCCAAAACGTGTGGATGCATCAAATTTTGCGAAAATATCTCAAAAATTGCGATCTGCACGTTGACCACAAGAAAACAGGCCAAACAAGCGGATATACGGATAGACGGACGCGCAAGCTAAGATCGATTCGCATAGTGATCTTTTATCGATTGGTATTATAAAACTTTGAGTGTCTCTTAAGTTCTCAAGCGCACAAACTCCATATACGCTTGTATACGTTAAGTGGTGTGCGGCATAACAAATACGAAAAATTTCGTATTAAAAATAAAAAAATGTAAGAGAAGATATTCTCGCCATAAATTGGGTTAAGCCTGCCTACTATCCTGAAAAGTGAAGCCCCGTAGAATCGGGGCGGTTTGTGTTGGAAGAGATATAGAGCTGCGGGCACACTTTGCATTTCACTGAATTTCATAATTTCTTGTTTATTTATGTTCAAATTTTAAATGCTTTATGTACATTAGGTTAAATAACTCCTTAAGGAAAATGAAAATATCACTTTTTTTTATCCCCTATAATATCGTTTATTTTGCAGAAAGATATTCCATTAAAATTTATAATGATTAAATTCTTACAATTATTAAATTCTTTTCTCTAAATTATTCCGCATAATTTTAGTTTGGTAAGAGAAGACTTCCAGGACTTCGTAGTAATTGCAATACATTAGAATTTGAGAGTATATAAAAGCAGCCACAAAGCAGAGGCAAAAATTTTATAATGAACGCTATAACGATTTTGCCATTTTGCAAAGCATTTATAGGATTTAAAATATTTACATGTATGTCGGTAAATGTGTGTACATGCAATAAATGAACGAATACATAAAAGTGTTTATAAGTAGATTTGAGAATTTTACGAATTGCAGGCATTTTATTGTTAAATAAAATGTGCTAATGAAAACATGTGCCCACATAGGATCTACTGTATGCTATATGGTAGGTAGTAGCAACGAATGCGGAATGTATGTATCTTTGCATTGTAAAGAATATAATTCGCTTCTAATAGTAAATTAACTTTATCAAGTTCTGCACAAGGATCCACGAAATGCAAACTAATAAACTTTTAATATGTAGCTTAAAAGGCTGCACGAAAATGTTGAAACTAAAACGAAGTAACGAATCGAGAATTACCGAAATGCTTTAAAATAACACACAGCAACACACAGTTATTTTTAATGGGCTGTAATTTGTTTTCGAGCACTTACATGTGCAACATATGTCTAATGAACACCGCCTGACCTCGGCCTGTGAACGCCAGCTTGTCGCCATTCGCCATGCCTACATGTGCAACATATGTCTAATGAACACCTCCTGACCTCGGCCTGTGAACGTCAGCTTGTCTCCATTCGCCGTGCCTACATATGCAACATATGTCTAATGAACACCTCCTGACCTCGGCCTGTGAACGTCAGCTTGTCGCCATTCGCCGTGCCTATAGAAGTTCACGGTTAAGGCCAAACGTCAATCGTCTCTCGGTTTAACAACGAATCATTTGTACACATTTTTCGCATATGTACATCCCATCATCTGGCGATTCTGTTCTTGCGTAGACATGCCCTGCGCACTCTATCGGTCTACGTCTAATCATTTTTCATTCGCATCCAAATGAGCGCCTGGCCATTTTCCGATCTGCTTAATTGCACCCGTACTATTTAATAAAGAAATTGTTTGAATTAAAAAAAGAATATGTTGTTGTACCAAAATATGTCCCTTCGGCGGCGCGCAGTATTTTTCCAGAATTGCAACGAAGACAGTCATCGCAGGATTACGATTTGTGCAACGTTGTTTTGTGCCGCCAATTTGAATTTCGGGAACAGGAAATACTTATATGGAGAGAAATTAGCCGAATAAGAAGGATGCTGAAGTGTTCGAATTTATTATTCGCCAAAAATTTGCGAATTTGGACAGCGGCCGTTCTGTGGCGAGCAAACTCAACATCGAATTTCTGCTTTTTTCAATTCTTTCCCAAAATTTTCCGAATAATAGCTTTGGTCATATCCAATTCCAAAGCTATTGATTTTATAGTTGGATTTGCTTTACTAACGATCATTTCAAGCATATATCTCACTGATCTACGTCCTACGATCTAGTTCTTCTTACTGCCAACTGGCCACCTTCGGGTCATCTTTCAAAAGATCACAACACACATAAACTCTTTTCGTCCAGGTTTCAAAACAAATTTACTGATAACACCTTGGTTTGACGCGACTTGTTTGATTTGAAAATCTATCTATCAATTCTAATAATCTCAGGCTCCTTTTTTTCGACAAGACATTTACCTATCGGATTGTATATTATTTCACAAATGAAAAATTTTCCATTATGCATCGAACACACTCTCTAAATACTCACACCAAGTTTCATTCTTCTTCCTTTTACGTCAATCCATTGTCTTATTCATTTCCACATCTGATAAGCCTTTCGCGTGGTATTCCTTATGCTCATGGTCAATAATTCTCACGAATAAGTACGAAAAAAAAATCTGCATTGTGCTATTTTCAACTTTAATCATCAACTTAGGGTCCTTCGGGAGTAACATAGTGGATGCAAGGCTTCTCGAACATTCAATAATGTTTTTATAGAACGATTTGTCAACAACCTCAGCATCAGTTTTCGCAATGAACTTATCATTTAATCCAAACCACTTCCTCTCAGGTAGCATTTCGATATTCGCAAGCAGATAACAGTCGCTGTCGGAAAGTTCTCGAATGTGAGCTGTGGGCGAGGCATTAATTCCCATCTTAACGCGTGCATTTTTGACGTTGTAACCACCAACTTGGGAGGCAGTGCATTGAGACTGAAAGAAGATCTCGTTCCAAACCAGCCAGCTAATCGACAAGTTATTGTTTCGGATACAGAGGAGTTTCTACAACGCTCTTGAAGGAAATGCTAAGTTTGAACGTTGTTTTGTCTCCGTCGAAAGACCATTATATGCCTTTAAATGACTTGAAATTTTTATTGGCCTTGGTTCGACGATTGGCACTTTTTTAACCATAAAAGGGATTTTTTCTTTAAAGACGACGTACATCAGTCCCGGCAGTTATTGAGCCTGGTGTCCTGGGTCCCCTATTCGACCATTCGAACGTCAAGAAAATTTCCAGGATAGCAAAGACCTTTCCCCAATTCCTCCTTTTCACTCAATCTTTAAAGTATATCTCCTTGATATACGAACTGTGTTAAAATAACCAAAAACATTGATTACCTTAAAGTTTAAAATTTTTATTTTCGTGCTTTTTTGAACAATAAACAATAATAGAAATAAAAGAATATAATCTGTTTTGTAAACTTATTTCAGTTACAAATAACTATTTAGATGGGCGTGCACTCTTTTACTCACCCCGTCTTTGGTACAACAAAACCGTAGATATGTGCGATAAGCACTGATAGATAATGAGAAAATGTTCTTTCAATTCTGTCGTTTTTTTTTTTTGCATTTTGTATGAATTCATATATATATTCATATATATGTGAGTTTTTGAAGGTGTTGCCGCAAACGTTTATATGCAGATAACCTAAATGTCAACTAGACTCTATAGTTTCAATTAAATTCCCACGAATCAGATTTTAATTAAAATCTTTGGTAAACATGGTTATTGAAATGTGACTACATCAATAAGAATATGTGTACGTATGGAGGCGTTTATATTCATCCATATAAAATTGTGCTAGTGTTGATGTTCTATTTTATATTTATTCACACATATACATATATATAGAAGCAGTGAGAACACGGTTATACGTAATAATATATGCATAGTTTGCTTACATAAAACTAAACATCTCATAAGGGTGGTCTTAATACTGTCTCTCGTTGCCTCGAAAATAAGAAATAACTTCCCGAGAATTACACCTTTTCACGCCTGAAGCCTAATGTAACTTCACCTAGCACATAGCAATTAAGCCAAGATATTTATAACAGTATAGCGTTGGAATTGTTTGTAGAAGGGATTATCTCCGTCTTTCTATTCTTCTGTTCTAAGGACTACGCTAACATTGGATATTCTGCTCATAAAAAGACTGTTTAGATTCACTGAGATCGTGAAAAATTTTCAATAAAATATTCAGCACACATCATATGATTCGCTTATACTGAAATGTTTGCTAGTAAATGTTTTTCGTATATGAGTTCTGAAAAATATTTTTTTCATACCATTTGAAATACAAAAAAATTGTGTTCAATTTTGAATTGATATTAATTGACGATTTTATCTCATCTCTTTTCAAAACTACTGCTTAAAGCGTGAAGATAGGCTCTGCTGAAAATTTAAAATGATTTGTTTTTCATTTTAGTTAAGAGTCTTTTAAGAAGACAAACGTTATTACACTTTGTGTGGATGGCTTAGATCGGAAGATTGCTTAGTAGTTTGTAGTCTACAGGAACATTTGAAGTTACATTATCTTCGAGAACTTGGAGCAAGTGTTTTAGTTACAATTGGCTTAGAAAGGAGAGTTGAATGGTTGGCAAATTCAATTTGTAAAATGTTCGATTGTCTACACAGCGACACTGAAAGACATAGGATACGCGGCCGCAGCTTAGCAAGTGTTTGCCCAATGAATAAATGTTATTTCTTCACTGACTGTGCACTCCTATAGTCGAGCATGATCTGCCGCATTGACATTTCAACCCGTGAATAGTGACTTTGTAGTCGCGCGCACTTATGCGGAAATTGATATTGACGACTTTTATTTTATTTATTTATTTATTTATTCCACTTATACAGAACTCAACTAAAACAAACAGCAGTCGAGTTCCAATGACTCTTAAAGTAAATCTTAAATTAATTATTACTAAAAAAAACTTAGTATAAGTACAATAAAACAAATAAAAGGAAAAAAAGAAAAAAAAAGAAAAAGAAAAAAAAGCATGTACACAATTAGCACAGAGCCACACCCACAACCGGTACAGAACCTAGTTGCAAATGAACCCCTAAGCCATCGCAAACATGCATAAGCTTGGCAATCGATAATAGTTCACAACAATTAATTTTCGAATCATAATGACTTTTTAGAGATAAAGTTGGTTTAAATACGTCATAAGCAGATCTCGTGTATTAAGCAATGTTGCTTTAATGGACTTTAAAATGTCCGATAATGAAAAAAGACGATAGACGTTATTTAGGTTCTTGCAAACAACTCTGAGCGGGTTAAACAGCTCATAATTATATTTACAATTTACGTTATTGCCACTGACCTTGAACTTTCTTGGAGTGTGTTAAAGAAGCTATGATAAGCAAACAAGTTGCTTTCTCTTAGAAGCGATCGTAGCTCACAACGTCACAGTATAGACTTTAATTTCATTACATTCCAAATTATGGAAAGAGCTCACGAATATCTCCGTGCGATAATTTTTTACAAGTTTTGGTGAAACAGCGGTATGCTGATTAACGTTTCCTTAAAGGTTTCTTTTAGTTTGCATTTATTTTTATAAATTATTTTTTTTTATTGTTATCATATTATTATTAAAATTTGTTTATGATTATTATTTAACAAATTATTTATATAATTGTCTTAGGCCTTGTCCCGGAGGCTTAGTTTAATTACGTATTAATATACTTATGAATATATTATCTACGCATTATGTATGCAGAATTTCATAATTATTTCATTGCAATTTATAACTTCGCATATTACATACAAAACTGCATTAGTTTCGTAATCAACTTTTCATGTATTCTTGTAATTAAGTTAAAGGCAGCCTTTTAAATAAAGCTGTAGATCATGTATGTAAATATATATACATATACATATATATAATATTTATAACTTACAAAACCTGGTTTTTTAAACTTCAATAAGGTATTGAATGCACACTTTGGCCTAGCAAAGCTATACCGTCGGAGCATTCACAGTACGCAGTTCTACTCATCCAGTGAGGCACTGAATAACGTCTTAGTTATATCAAAATTACACAACGAGACAAGGCTGCTTGCTAAGAGAACTTTGTCTTTCATAATTCTGGAATGGATTCATTGTTGGAATGGTGCAAGAGTTGATTGAAGACAGAATTCAAAGTTTTAGTTTTAGAAGGACTTTAAACGGTAGGTGAGTATAGTAAATGAATGTGAACCAAGGCCCAATAAAATTTAACTTTTTACTGCAATGCGATGCCGAAATTTATAAAGAGCTCTCATTACTAATGATATGTTTGATTTTACACATATGATATAATACGTTTTAACCAATATTTATGATAAGATACTTAAACACATTCGCCTAAACAACAGCCACAACAAACAATTCTTGCTTATCCCAGGATATTTGTGGTTTAAATCGAATACATTCAGTTTTTGTGGCATTTAGAACTGGTTTGATCATGCGTAGATAATCATGTAGTATAGAATTGCATTATTTTATGTATGCGCCTTTTGAGCAGTAGTGCTTTGCTATTTTCATACGAGTCATAAATCATCCGCGAACACACACAAACCTTCGTTCTTTGCATGTATAAGCAATAGCCCAAGTACGCTGTTTCGGGTAACAACATTCCCTAGTGACATTCAGCGGAACTCTACCACCACCGGTAGTTTCCTAATATCGAAAAAGGATTTGAGCATAAGTACGATTATTAACCGGATTGTAAAACCGATTTGGGGCAGTTTTTATTATTTCAGGTCCACGAGATAAAAAGCTTTCGCAAAATTGCTTCGAAAATATCTTTACATAAGCTCAACACTGCTTCTTCCGTCCTTCAATCTTTCGTAAAACTAACTAAAAAAATTGAACTGCTGTTCTCTTACCCGTAGATACTTAGACGACTAACTTTATGCGAAAAGCTACAATTGTTTCCGAATAGGTTCGAGTGGCTTTGGTTAGTCCGGAAACAATACAACAGAGACGTTTTTCAATGTTGCTCCCGCCTTAAATTTCGATAAAGTGCTCGGTTTAGCGATGTCTTTATAATCCCCTATGAGATTTCTATTGGTGTTGATAAAAAGTGGTCTAAGGTAACTACTTTTCTAACCCATCAGCAACAAAGGATCCATTTTCCGAGAGATGTTAAAGATTATTGCTATAATGTCACTGACTTCATCAGCCAACGACTTGAGAGCGCTCATCAGCACCTGGTGTGAGCAATTGTGCTTTAAGAACCTTAGACCAAGCGGTTTTACATCTTCTGTAATCGACAAACTTGGAATCGAAATAGTGCGTTTAATTTCGTAGGGGTACTCCGCGTTGAACTAATCACTAAACTAGACTAACGTTGCATTCCTGGATGTTTAGAAAAAATTCCACATCTCATGACTGTCGGAATTATCAGAATTATTGAATGACCTCACCAAAGGATGTGAGATGACTTTTCTTTTCAAGTTTTTCTTCTCAAATTTCTAAACTACAAATCTTACGTCGTGAGATAAAACTATGGACCAACTTTTAATTTTTTCTTAAATGCTTTTTTGTCGCTAAAATTTATAGGTTTTTATTAAAACACGTTGGACATGAGCTACGACTGATTTTAATATATGATAAAATAAGTTGCCAGCAGCGAAATCCAACCTTTTATTCGATGATAAGCTTTTAAACAATATTTTAACGGTATATTCAAGACGTGGAAGGAAGATTTAGCGAGTTATGATGTTTGGATAACGTAACGTTATGTGTTCTGCGTAACGATGATCAGGGTAAACGAACTTATTATGATTATTATAATGTATTGAGACCAAATGGCTTCTAGTAACCAAGGCTATCGATTCCCATTAGGGACAACGTTGGGATGTGTCTAGCAAATACGTACGTCTAGCAAACGTATGGTTCAACAGAAAGGAGTGCGTGCATATTTATAATGGGCTGACCACTCTTTGCTCAACAACGCCGTTAAATTGTAAAGAAAATATTGCCATGACAGTTAATAGCATTTTCACGCTGATATTAAGACCGCATTCTTTGTTTAGCAAAGCATTGTCGACTTGCTCACCTTCTTATGTTTCTATTGCGTTCAAATTAGAAGAGTTCTCAAGGGCTGATTTATCATTCGGGTGGGAGTAACAGCATTGAGAGTAGAATTTTTCAAAGTTTAAAGAGGCAGTTGACGTATTCAAAACTTGTGCTTCAGATGATTGGCTTTTATGGAAACGAAAGCGAGAAAAAACCTTTTTAAGAGCAATAGAAGTTGCCTTGCTGATGGGTCATGAATGCTAATTTCATTCATTTGTTTATTCTTGCTGCCCCGGCTGCGTGGAGTTAAGTTAAGATGCACTCCCAACCCGAAACAAAAAGCAATCATTATAAGAAAAGAAAAAATAGTAATATAGCAGAAGGGTTTACTATCAATCTAAGTCAATCTAAGTTCTACCAAAACTTTCGACAAAGTGGATCATGGCCTGCTAGTTTATATACTACTAACCACATTGCCTTAGCTGTTCGCATAAAACGATGGCTTGGTGTGGCAGCTATCACATTGGTCGCACTCAACTTGTGTTGTTCGATTCTGTCCAATTCAGAACAATTTCTGTTATTTCTGGTGCTCCGCAGGGTACCCATCTTGGACCACTCGTACTAATATTATTTGTGAATGCACTCCAGCTGCATTCAACACTCCAGCTTATTTATGTTTGCGGATGATCTTATATTTTCCCTTTCCTACGACTCATTGTGTCGTGTTAAACTTCTGTAGTGTGATTTTGCTAAGGTGTATACTTGGCGTGCGCCTAACGGGATGGTTCTGAATTCAAAACTACAAAAAGGTGCCATTTGCTTCGATTACCATGTTGCCCTCTTTTTATAGCATTAACGCTTTCGCTACCACAGCTTCAGGAGAATAACCGCCACCGGACGTCTCATTATTTAAATATGATATCAATTGCCATTTATTTTTATGGGATATATCTGTAACGTCCTAAGTGAATTTTACAAACCAACACACATAAGTGACACTGTGCTATAGATAGATAATTCTTTTGATAGCCTAGCCTCTTGACTAGTTTGATTAAAAGGAAATGATTAAAATTGGAAAGGAAAAGCAAAATAAAAATTGCTTTTCCACGGGAAGCACTCGTTATTTATTTGTATGACACCTTTTGAAACGTTTTTCTATACATAGCGCAATTGGTAGTCCTGTAGCTGCTTTACATATTTCACAGTCACACATAAAAGTTTTTTATTGGCGGAGTACACACGCCATCTAATTGTTTTTTGTAGTTTTTTAGGAAAATGTTGTGCATCTAGAATGTTGCTATGAGCAATTGCAGGTATCGCTTTATAACTCAGCTAATCTACTTGCGGCGCCATTAAGTGCAATCAGTTAGAAATTACTGATAAAGGATGCGCTTCTGATTCCCAGATGTTTTTTAAAAAAGTAATTATCGCCAGACCAATAACATTCGTTATCTATTTTATTATTTTATTATTTTATAACTCAGCTAATCTACTTGCGGCACCAATTAGCGCAACCAATTAACAAACACTCATAAAGAACACGTAGCATATACCTCTCTTAAAACAGTAATTATCCCCAGACCAATAAGATTCCGTATCTATTTTATTGTTTAAAACATAACCTGTCTGTGGGCGACGCGATTTGGTGAAAAAAATTACCATAGATTGATAGTGACTGCTCGTGATATATTAGTAACGCCGAGCTCAAGTAAGAAAATCTTGTCGCTACATATATGTGACGCTGGTAGCGACATGGTTAATAACCACATTCTGGAAGACGGATGCAACTTTAAAGATTTATGTGTTGTTCCCGATTCTAAACTTGGGTCTGATATTCATATTGCGGTTGCTGTTAAAAAAGCAAAATCCCTCGTTGGGTATATAAAAAGATTGGGTAAAGAATTTAATCGCCAAGAGGTCGTATACATCTCTACTGAAGCCATGGCTTGAGTATGCACTTCTTCTCTGGCTTCCTAGTTAAAAATGCCATATTGCCTTCTTCAGTTTCATTATTTACTCTGCTGGTTTGGGGTGGGATTCCAAATTATCTCTTCCTCTGTATGAAAACTCAAGGGCTTACCCTCTTTAGCGAAAGGGCGGGGAACGTTGAGTATAGCGTTCTTATGTAAACTAACAAAGGCTGACGTTCATTCTACTACGTTATCAGAACACACGTTAGTAGTCCCAGCAGGCTCTCAAAACATTTTAGTCTTTTGAAGCTACCGTAACGCCAAACTAATTGTGAATTGTTCGCTCCGTTTCGGTTAATATGTGAAGTGTTGAATAAGTACTGCCACTTACCCGACTTCTCGGTTATGTTCGCTAGTATGCTTACAAGGATTGTATTACGTAACTAATTAACTATTTTTCGTACCTTTGTTCGAACTCAGATTAACATCGTCATAGCAACTTTTTGCAACGAAATTTGTTCCGACCGGGGTATGCATCTATATAACAAAATTCTCTGTTCTCTTAGCAGTGAAAAATATCTATCTACATACACTATAGTATTTCTAATAAATTTGCTCGCCAAAAGAATTTTTTCGAGGGACAACCACAACATTACTTACGTCGTTAATCACCATACATTTGTATAACAAAATATAATATATTTTTACGAAATTCACTTTTCTCGGGTACCGTTCGCATCACTAGATCATGGATACTCTTGTTAAGAGATAACCACGTTTGCACTTCAAGATTCTTTATTTACAATCAATTTCCTTAAGGGTAGCATTAGTCACATTTTACTTTGGCGATACTCTCGACTTCTCAACTCTAATATTGTTTTTCGACTCAAATTTTCTTGTCCACTTGGGTTTTCCCGCTCTAAGGAATTTATTATTTGGGAAAATCAATTAGTTGGAATGAACTGGCCTTAGGATTTCCGTAACTATGTATTCTAGTTTTTACTAATTTTTAATAAATGTTTTTATTAATAATAGTTCTCATTAATACGTTATGATTAAAGAACTCATTTCTATGTTAGGTGAGTTCAATTCGAAAAAAAACAGGCGTGAAAGTTGTATTCGGCGGGGACGAATCCCGCATACCCACCAATATGTTTTTCGCATTCCACTCGCCAAGTTCTTTTATTTGATACGCATGTCCCTGGTATTATTAAGAAAAATTCATCGCGGTGTCTACCGAATTCATTTTAGAATTAAACCAGTTTTAGGCAGACAATATATCTTCATTTGAGGAGTGCGCAAAATAATTTTACACATTCGGTCTTGTTTGCGTTATAAGCATAAGCATAAAACCTCAAAAAAATTAAAAAATAAAATTTAATTACTCGTAACTTTGCATGGGCATGGCCGATTGCTTTCATTGCTGAACATAAAGAGTAGCGTGTCGCGTAAATTAAATGTGGAAAATTTCAGCCTTCTAGCTTTAATAATTTGCAGGTAACGAGCAAAAATCAAAACAATTTTGTTAAAAAAACTGAGTTGCGTTCAGTTTACGCTCCACTGCGCGCTTCTGCTCTGACCAATCGGGCCCATTGTCAATAGCAACCTGCGTGCGAAAACTTCTAATGTTTCTACTGAATTTGAAGTCGATTTTCCGGCGTTTGTTGCCAACAGGAAACACCGCACAGACAAACAGACGGACAGACATGGCTAAATCAATTCAGAATTGCACACTGGTCAAGAACATATACACTTCACAGGGTCTCTGAAGCTTCCTTTTGGATGTTATGCAAGAAAATAAAATGAGTGTACGCCCATCTTACAGTGGTGGATATAAAAGCAATGCATAGTCTACAGCTATTCTATACACTAAACTATTTTTTTACTTTTTACTTTTATTAAAATGTTTTTTTTAAACTTTTTCTTCTTGTTGGCCTTCTCAGAGACTTCTTTTTAACGGCAATTGATAACAATTTCTGTCAATGCCAAATTTTTGCTTCTTACTTCCTTACTTTAGTCATGTTTCAATTTTTCCTTATTTATTTTATTTTGCTTCTTATTAAGTTCATAAAAAAAGAAATAAAATTTTTCTTTCTCTCAAAAGATTTCGAGTCGAATTTTTCTCTTCTTTTTTTCTTTCTTTCTTTTTGTTTTTTGTCAATTCTAGTTTCTAGAGATACTAGACATCCTCTTTGTTTTTTTTATAAAACTTCCTAAGACGTGAGAAAGTCTCAGAAACGATATCCATATAAACCCAATTCGAAAGCAATCGAAAGCAAAGTAATGTGCGTTCTGAGTTTTGTAAGAACTCTAAAGCAACATTTTGTTTCCAATTTTAAGCGCATACATATTTTTAGAGAAATGAACATATTTCACAAGATTTTTATTGCATTCTACATGAAGAAGTTCGATTAAAAATTTATATAAAAAACTTTACAAATATTCTCATTTTATGTGGTGTTAAATGTATATATAAATTATATATGCGTGTACGGTAGCCCACTAAAGTCTACATACACTACCGAAAATTGAAGTATCTTAGATTTCTCTCTGCATTTATGCTTTTAGGGGCAAAAGAAATCTTTCATAAGAAGCCAAAACTTATGTCGAATGAACTTTTAGACTTTCTTTTTGAAATTATTGGACCTTCAAATATTTCGAACGATTTCGGGATGAATACTAATTGGCTTGGGTTAAATTACTACAATTCTGGTAATATTTCGTTTTTCGCGCTCTATAAGTTGGTTTGGTTGGCCTGATTGGTGCTTGTTTTCCGGGGTATTTGTGTAACAGTTTGAACAGCAGCACGACTGATTCCAATCGTTTCTGCTATTTCTCCGTACGATTTTTCCCCCCTTCATAACTTTATAATCGCAGTTCTAACTTCTTGAGAAATCGCTTTATATATTTTGTTACATTCTAAGAAAAAGAAAAAAGAAACTCGATTTAATCGCTGAATTATTTATTAAATATACTCAAACAAGTACGAAAACTAAGTACCGTTAAGTGAAGATGTTCGTTTTCAAACCTTTCGGTGGTTCAGCTGTATGTAGATTGTTTAGTGTTTTTTTTTTCGGTATTAAAGTTTATTTTTTGTTCATGGCTTTCTCTTAAGTCAAAACTTAATATAAGTTCTTGTTTGTTACGAAATTTATTTTTTGATTCTCAGCCCAAAAATGCAATTTTTAATAATTGTCGGTGCTATGCGTAAACTTTATTGGGCTACTATATATACAAACATATATAAGATTTATATATATGTAAATTTTCTTTCAACTACTTTTCAACAACAACCAAGCACACCATGACAACCAATTAATAGGAAGAGAAACAAGTTTTCTGGTGGAAACCAGTAGACTCTTAAACCAAATGTGAGTAAAACGTTTAAAACACATATAAAGTCTTTTTCTATTGTTACTGTATAAATTAAGATTGTTAGTCACTTGTTTACAACGTTCATTGTTTTCCTTTAAGCGTTGCAGGAAATTTGATTTAATTATGTGATGGTGCCTGCATGTGCAGGCAACTGAGATAAGATATATACATGCTGCAGTTTATATATACAATACTTTAATTAACTGTGCACTATATTGGTTTGCAATAGTTTGGAGTGCGCACAATAAAATTAACGTTGGCTTGAAAGTTACAATGGAATAACAAAATAATAAGTAAGAAAATTAAATTCGGTCGGGGCCGAATCGTTTACACCCATCACACCCAAGAAAGGGCAAAAGAAGTGAAGGAACGAAATTCTCATGTTCTATAATATGGAGCGGGCGCAGTTGATTTCTTCTATTTTCAAAATGAAAGTTTTTGTCGTAGAGGCATGTAGCCTTGTAGGCGGGCCCTTGAAAATTCCAAATTCTTTTGCAAGTTTTAGGCGATATCTTGATATTCGCTAACGGGAGAATGTTTATCATAAATATTACAAAGTTACGCAACCACACAGATGGGCAGACGAACAAGCGGACATGTGTAGGTGCATTCAAGGATTGTAACTGGCCAAGAATTTGTATACTTCAAGGGGTTTTTGAAGGTTCTTTCTGCGTGTTATACAGGTATTGAAAAAATATAAAATTTTGATACACTGTAATATTGGGTAGGGCTGATCAATTTTTTCCATTTTTGTGCACGAATGCTACAGCATCGCCCATAGAATATGCATTCAAATTGTTGTACATTTATTTGTTGTCGTTTATGAGTAATGAGCAAAAAGATAATTTTTCATTCCTTTTGAAAAACAGAGTTTTTATCAGCTTACATGGTGCTGGGGGCGTGTCCTTCCACTGATTTTGCCCATTTTAAATACCAACCTGCGTGGAAGAACTTTTAATGTTTCTGCCAAATTTGAAGTCGATAGCTTCATTGTCGCAGCCAGGAGTATGTTTACCACAAACATTATACAGACGGACAAACGGCCAGACAAAAAAACTGACGTGCTTAAATCGATTAGAATTTGATGCTGATCAAGAATACACACACTTGGGGGGATCTCTGATGCTCCCTTCCGGGCGTTGCAAACGTTCTGACAAAATGAATATATCCCTCATCCTTGGGTGATAAGTATAAAAAAGACTTGTATAAGTCATTGTTAAGAAAACTTAAGAAAAGTTTTTATTAATTCAATGCATTATCGTGGAAATGAATTAAAAAATTTATTTTTAATTAACATTAAATAATAGAAAGAGACTAATAGCGCATCAATTATTTCATAATTTTATCAGCTTTGATTAATTTTCTGTGCACACACGTCAGAAGTTTCTAATATATTTATGCTTTTCATTTAAGCCACAAGTAAGTTATGTTAGCGCACTACATATATAAAATATTGCGAATGCAAATTAGTTCGATGCTTTTTCTAGGCGAGTGTAAGTAGCACTATGGGGTGCTATGTGAAGCTATAACTTCTTCATTTAAAAGTATTATATACGTAAACGCTATAAGTAACTATATAAGTTATCATACTGAGTTGTCACTACGAAGAAATTCCGGCTCAAATAACAAGACTCACTCAGTAGTTTGTAGCCCTAAGCAACAGCCTATCTTTTTCGTGTTTCTATACAGACGATTTATTATTTGCTCGAACGACGGTTCCATTGGTATGACGATACCCAAACATGGGTTCTTTTGAGGATAATCTCAAGGAACGAGACATTTATTCAGGATGGAATGTGCGAGTGGAAAAACGAAGCTCAAAACGAAGCTCAAAACGAAGAACAATACTTTGATTAACCGGTTCATTCATTATACTATACCCCACTTATGGTGCATAAGTGTATTAAGTTTGTGCAGGTACTTGAGATGGAGTCACCTTTTACTATATCGATCGATTTGAAACCACTTTCCGAATCAGAATCACTTTCTGCGTTGATGTAACCTTGTAAATCCGTCTGTCCGATTTATTTTCTTGTCCTCAACCTACAGGCCGCAATTTTTGAGATATTTTGATGAAATTCGCTAAACCTACACGTTTTCGCCCAACGATGAACGCTATTACAAAATGATTCGGATCGGACCACGTTTTCGGTCACGTTACGTATATCGCCTAATTTTGAATAGATCCTATAAGACTAACGTATTAAGCGAAATGGTGTAGTGTATCTAATAGCGAGCCGTGCCCCGCAACAGTCGTTTTGTTCTTCTTAAACCTTTCATTTTGGGAGAGAGTGCTTAATTCGCCCTATAGAATGAAGGACAACTGTTTCCTCGTAAACTTCTTCCCCTAATCTCTGAATAAATAAAATGATCTTGTATTTTTGCCGGTTCTTCATTTAGCAGCAACATCAGAACTGATTCATACAATCGTGAATTGAAATCACAAATGTGTCGTAATGTTATAAAAAATTTTAAATCTTAACGTAAGTGGAGTAAAAATGTTTGTTAAATTTTGTAAAGCCGCGCTAAAACTTTAATTATCTTACATTCAAATATCACATTCTACGATATTCAAAGTACACTGATTTCCTTAAAAGGAAACTACTCTATCACTTTACTAAGTCCTTAATATAGGCAGCATTGCGCAGAAATTTCGCATAGTAGCGATAAAATTATTATATTAAAAAAAAAGTTAAGTAAAAACACTATAGCGGACCATCATTAAATACTCTACACAACTTTGCTTAATGCAGTTATTCAGACAAAAATTTTTCAAAATAATATTTTATATGGTACGATCCAAACTATTCGCAATAGCGTTCGTTCTTGGACCGAAACACGTCGGTTTATCAAATCTCGTCAAAGTATCTCAAAAATTGCGACCTGTGGGTTGAACACAAGAATATAAGACGGAAAAATGGGTAGGCGGACAGACGCATGGACAACTCTATATCGATTTAGAAAGTAGTTCTGAATTCAGTATAAATCAGTATAATAAAAAGTAGATCCTTCTGGGTGTTGTATACACCCGCATAAACCTAATATATACATGTATAATAAGTAGTGTGCAAGCTAGGCGAGAAAACATGCATCGTCAGTAAATGTAGAACAAGCATACGTGGCTCCGAGTTAAACTTTAGAAAAAAATTATGAAAGACAGATCAAGTGGTTACTTGCAATTCTTAAAGTTGCAAAGGGAACGCTGCCCCTACATACTGCAACGAGCATTGACAGTAATCGCCTAAAAGACGTTGCGGTATTACATATAAAAGATTTATTTATGTTTCAAATCTGGTATAATTGCCTTTATATATATGTATATATATATATGTATGTTTTATTTATATATATATATATATATATATATATATGTATGTATGCATTGCTAGTGTAGTTTGCTATATCAATTACTTAATGTTTTTCCTCGGTAATTAATTTAATTTAACAATTACGGTAATCATAACAAAATACTTTAAATCATAATATTGAAGAATTATTAGATGCATTTCACTTGTATGTTTATGTACATTTATGTAAATGTATTATGTATTACCAACATTGTGCGCATATTTTGCTTTTTCGTGCTATGTAAATAAAATGCTTTCAAATAGAATTTTCGCAATTTGTTTAAATTGTTTTTATATGAAATTTAATTCAATTAGAGTAAATTATAAACAGTTAACTTTATTTAATTAACCTGTAAGCAGTGAATTACACCGCCAAAGGTATATAATAATTAAAAATATTTTCGTATATTTTAGAAAATTTACGCAAAGTAAAGAGTAAAAAAAGTTTCTCTTTATTTAATTATGCAATCATAATAAACGTTTTGATCGCTTGCATTAAAAATAAGAAGAAAAGAACAGTGCACGAGAACTTCTGGATACAAGTTAATTAGCATCGTAGTGTAAAATTTTCGAAATGACTCGATGATTGTTGGAGAGAGCAAAGTTAGCGACCATCAACTGAAATCAAAAAACGTTATGCAAATAGTTTGAGAAAAGACGTTCGAAAACTGATCGAATCTTTTCTAACTATTCAGACCGGATGGGTCGCATCTTTTCTACCTATTCAGGCCGGATGGGTCGAATAATGTTTCTCTTGGAGAGCATAGATTGCATCTCTTCTTCGGAAAATTTTATATAACTGTGGGCTGGGCAGTCCTCTGGCCGTTCTGGTCCTATATACCCTTTTACGTCTCCATTACAGCATCCAAAATGTTATACACTTGTAAGTCTTTTCCAATACCGTTACAATAAACTCAGCTTGTATTTTACATATTATTTAAGTGACAAATATATCGAAGGCTACACAGTCGGAGTAACCAAGGAAAATAGTCAATCTTCCCCAATAACGTATCGGCGTCATGGTGAAACCTCCTATCGGAATATTAGCTGGCAGCGTTCCTTTACGGGGCTCCCTGCATGAATTGTTATGGATCTAATGTTACTGATGTTAATCGTACGCCAGTCGGTTTTAGAAGGAAAAGCAAGTGCCATCACCTCTATTTGGACTTGATTAGAGTTGCAAATCGATTAAAGATTATATTCGAATATTCGTAGAGATTTTGATCTTCACAAAACATACCGAAATTCTCAACATGTCAGTGATGAGCAAATTACGCATTTTTGGGCCTTCGAAAGCCAAACTGCCCTCCCTTTACTTTGTACAGCAAGCATTTCTCTCAAACGACTTGGTCCATTTTCTATACCAAACTGCGCGCAGGAACTTCTTTTGAGGAATTTGGAGCGATTGTCTTCTGTTTTTGGACTAACGGCAAGTAAACAGACGTATGGGAAGGCGGAAAGATGGACGGATGATAATGCCTATATGCCTATAAAAATTTGATACTGCGCAGTAATATATATGCGTTTCGAGATTGGGTGGGTGTGGTCGATTCTTTACCACGCAAATCTAGAATTTTCTCTACGCAATTCACAAAACAAGAATACGTTCCTCATATGCTTTCTCCCGTCTATGTCCCAGTAATAGATCGTTGTAACTGCGTCTAACTTTCTTTGAGATTATGTCGCTACATTTATTTTACTTTTTTTTAACTCTCCAATTTACTATGCGGTTCTAAGGCAGTGCATGGAATCCTTTAATAAACAAGCTTAAAATTTATCTCATCATCATGATGAATAGCAATTAAATTTCGCATATTTTCATGATTACATATAAAATTATGTCTCTAGTAAATATGTTGGCGACAAAGCTCATTCATCCTTTACGCCTTCGTAACAGCCAACTAGCTTAAAATAATTGAGAGCGCTTTTTCAAGGCATGACATTTTAAAGAAGAGGCACGATAGCACGCAAAGTATTCGATAAACGGAAGGTTTGGTTGGGCAGGAGGGGGAGGGGATGGCCAATATTGTAGAAAGATGCTAAGCTCCGAGAATTAACGAGTGCTTTGCATGAGTTTGCAAACAGTTCAACTTGAAACAATTTGTCCTCACCTTATTATACGGTTATCAACAATCGGGCGGTAAGTGATTTGTCACTTGTTCGCGCGACTTCCTTAAACCCACTTATACTTGACTTAAATTACAACTTAGAACTTCCGTAGTCGACGTTGTAAACCAAGCAGCACCGTTTAGCATTTTAGTTGAAAGGAACTTCTCCTAAGCTACGCTCACCTGGTACTGTAGAAGCCACAACCTAAGCTATACTTAGTTTACTTGTAGCCCATCTGCGAATCTTGGATGGCTGCAAGACTTTAATGCTATTAAAAGTGTATAATTTCTTATTGTTTGACACCTGTTGAATATCATGAAATGTATTATTGTAAACACCTATTCATAAACACTAACACAAAAGGCGAAATAATAAAACTTCCTGCCGTTTCTTTGTATGTTTGTATTATTCTTTCAAGTAATAACTTTTTTCATTACAAAAGTTTTCAGTTGGAAGAGGAGTAGAGCGAGGGAGAGAGAGAGAGAGAGAGCGATAGAGTTTTTATATAAAAATGAACTTTATTTTCATCATTTCTTTCTTCTTCTTACTTGGTTCTTGGTTTTTATTTCTACAAAATAAAATAAATTCTTCTTATTTGTGAACTCAATATCTTTTAAGCACACTTTTCTCAGCTCGCATGTTATTTCATGTCTTGTGTTTTCTGTTTTCTGTTTTCATGCATATTGAACATAAATAAATAAGCAACAATCTTATCAACACCAACACCAACACCAACACCAACACCAATAACTACACCATCATCATCATCTTCATCACCATCATCGTCATCGTCATCGTCATCGTCATCGTCAACGTGGTTTCCAACAACGTAAAATTGCTTGAAATGTTTCCCAGCAATCAGTGAAGTTGTACGGTTTAGTTATGCTTAGATGTGATGGAGGTTGTTAATACAGTTGTTACACCTTACAACGTTATCATAATTGTTGTTGCTATTATTGCTGTTTGACGTTGTACACGTTTTATGACTGTTTTGCGTGCATGTGGCTTATAATTTCCTTAAAGAAAACGTAAATTCCTTTCTTAATAAACGATTATGACAGAATACATGTTAACTTACTGGTATTAGAGCAAACACATACATGTATAATGTGCACACACGTAGTGGATGTGTTTGTTTTTAATTTACCTATGAAATCAACATAAATTCTCTTCTTTTATTTTATTTGTTTAGAGGCAAGAAAAAAGTTTTCCTTTTTTTTCCTTTTTTTTTTTTTTGTTGCAAAAATAATTTCAAATCTTTTACTTTGCCTAGCGTGGTGCAGTTTCGCTGAATGGCTTTATATTAAACCTATTTAATTTTTAAGCTAATTTAGAAGCGTGCTTATGTAGGTGCATGCGTGCCTCAAAGATTCCTACGGTTTTTCTATTTTTTTTTTATGCACACCCTTACGCGGAATGCTTCACATTAAAATTCTCATTCTATTTGTAACGTTTTCGATTGCAAGCCTATGCCTAGTTGGCGGTGTTTAGGACCACAACGTAAAACTATACGATATTTATGATGTTTATCTCAACGCACGATAATGATTTCCATTCTCACCTAATTCTTGTAAAACACAGTTGCTTTTTCCGCTTCCGCTATATGAAATGTGCATATATTTGGGTATCAAAAGATTCGGTCTAAGCTGTAGGATTGTAACTTTACTCGTTGCGCTTAGCTGCCAGTATTTACTAAACATGAGTTGCAGGATAATCCCTGCATGTTATACAATATCAGCGAAGCGAGTTGAACAAACATGCATCCTCCGTTCATTGGTGGAAATTACTTGCGCTCCCCCGTTTCGCCACTTTTTCCTCATAACATATATTTTACAAAAGAAAAAGAAAAAGAAAAAGAAAACGAAATGCAAGCTCATGTGGATTCTGTGTAAAATTTGAAAGCATATTATGTAAGCATTGAGTGAATTACATTGAGCTTATAGTTGTTTCAAACAAACAGCTTAGCGTGCGTGACAGCAACACAAATACTATGCTTACCGTGTAAGAGGAAATATACATACATATCCACACATTAATATTGCACGCATATATCGCACTCAGTCCTTGGCTTGCAATGATGCTCGATTGGTTTTGTTATACTTTGACACGATTTTTGAATTTTTTCTAATGTAAGAGTTTTTTTTTTTGCATATAATATCTGGAAATATTTAAAAAAGAAATCATAATTTTTTTCTATCTGAAATGTTAAAAAATTTAACTATTGAAAATTGATATGTTATTGTAACGGTTTGCGTTACATCACTTTCTAAGGAACTTATGTCGCTTGCCGCGAAAACGAGAGAAATGCTTTTGCAGAGACATGCGTTTGAAAAATACCATAAACTGCTGACATTTTAGCAGGAATTAATTTGAAATGTGAAAATTGATTGCAAAAACAGAAAAGAAGCAAACCAAAGGAAAATCAACTGCAAAGTAATGTGAAAAGACTAATGCGAACTGCGCGTAAGCGAAACTTGTGTAACGAGAAAGGGAACTCAAAACTAGGATGAATATGTTAAGCAAATGTACAGGAAGATCGTGATGAAATGTTTTATATTCACCACCTTTTTGTCCTTCTTAAAGGAGAAGAAAGGCCAAAAGGAAAACGACAGAATAAAATTAGCTACTCTGTAATATTGCAGGGCATGGCCGACGTTTTTGCATTTAAACAAGCAGTGTGGGTACACTTAAAATGTACGTGGAACTTTTTAACTTTGCATCTGCACTTCTACCACCAGTTATGCGCTACTATTGTACATGGGCATATTAAGTTTGTGCGCATGTATGCAATACCCAGAAAAACTTGAGACACACCTTTCATTGCACCGATGGATTTAGAATCGCTTTCTGAATCGATTTAAGACTGTCCGTCCGTCCGTCCGTCCGCGCGCCTTGTCCTGCAAGCCGCAATTTTTCAGATATTTTAATGAAATTAGTTACACTGACGTGGATTCGCAATAGAGGAAGCGGTGTTGAGAATGGTTCAGATCGGACCGCTTTCCGCCTTATTTTGTATTGTATTTATATGAATAAATGTAGTGTGTTGTAAAGTATTAAGTGTTTGCAAAAATATTGATCACGTTTTCACTTGAAAAAGGCATTTATTGAGAAAAATTGGTACCGTGTATATTAATTAAAGAGGTCTCTATCATTTTCTACTCCACTGTACAATATTTTTGCCAACAAGGCGATATAGTGTTGAAAGAACTTGTATTGGTTTGGCAGCGATCCTACCACCGGCCCATTTTCGCACTTTTTCAAAATTGCGAAGCTGCCTACCAGTCAAGCCATGCTGCACCGACCTGAACAAGTGATAATCGGGAGGCCACACGTCTGATGAGTACGCTGGGTATGGCAGAGCTTCCCATTCAAGCTGAAACAACATATCCTGGGCAATTCTTGCAACCAGTGGCTTAAAAATTGCATTTTCAATTAATTTGTGTCACCATTTTTAAACCGTTTAACCTAAAACCGACAATTGGGATATGATGGAGCAACATGGCCATAAGCCTCTGAACGTGTTTAGTGGGTTTCGGCAGCAGATTTCTTCAAACAAATAACAAAAGTAATGAACGTGGAAGAAGGAGAATTTTGTGTGCTCTACGATCAGCGGCGGCATACACTGAATAAATCAATCATTTTAAATGGAAAACCTTTATTTTCTGTGAAGAAAGTGGTTAAAATCATCCCGATTCAACCGTTATGTACACTAATATTTTCCACTGCTTTATCATTTTTACATGTGCAAGTTGATGATCAAAATTTTTGCAAACACCTAATATTTGACAGTGGAGCGAATCCCACTATAATGTTTTTATATTAATGGTAGATATTAGTATCCTCGGTCAAGAAGGGAGACCGCTTGCGTTAAGATGCCTTTTAAAAGTAATTTTTCTATTCTTCGGTGTTATCTTCTTGAAGAAAGCACATGTTGAGGAATAATTTTGCTTTATTTATATGTATGTCAACTAAATGAAATTATTAAAGTATGATCTACTTACGTACGAACATATTTTATGTTATTAATTGGCAATAGGTCTTTAGGAGATGTTTTCTCGCACTTATTTTCGTTTATTTACTTCTTAGTGTTGTTCAAATATTAGCCTAAAGAAGAAGAAGAATCCTAGGATTTACAAGTAATTGGTAATTTACTTTTATTATTCTAGTGCACATTTTTGTGGACTTTCTTTGGGGCTATTGTCGTATTGAAGCCAGTGCCATATATGTATCTTGGAAAATGTGCAGATAAATACTAAAATAATTTTTTATAACACTACCTAAGGTAAAATATTTACAATATTTGTAATGGAATTTGTTTTGTTTTCTTTTTTATTTTATTTTTTCATAAAACTTTCATAAGAAATGAGCCCTTAAGGTCATTGTGGGCTACATAAACAATATATCGACATATCTTTTGATACGTATGTATGTAAAGAGAAGTAAATATAAACATAAAAATAAAAATAAACACAATTCACTGCACATAAAGAAATGTTATAAAAATATTTATACATACAAACATATATCTATTTACGGGAGGAGAGAGAAAGAGAGAGTGAGAAAATTGTTTATAAAAAATTTTATATATTAAATAGAAGAAAAAAAGTTGAATCCGAAAGGATTTATTAAAATAAACTAACAAAATTTTTGTTGTGTTGTTGTTATGATTTTAAGTAAAATTTTTGGCCATGGGATATAAAACAATATTCCATAAGCACACGGAGGTATACTCACATATTTGTTTAAAACCGTACACTATTATATGTACTCTCGCACATATACATGTACGCTGATCAAATCTAGGTTTACGTCTACAGGTTGTGTGTGCTTGTTAATGCATGTTTTCACTTTAAATATAACCATAACCTAATATTTTTAGTGCGTGTGAATATATAGTTCGCAGCGCATATATACATGGATAACAAACATATACTGCACGTTCATATACATACGCATATAAACAAGTTTCTCTTAAAATTCCTGCAACGTGGAATACTCAAAAAGTTTTTCAAGTCCCTTTTAACGTACATGTACTAATATTGGTGGTAAAACTTGCCGTTCGTTTATAATTTTTGTTTTTGTTTTTGTTTTTGTTTTTTTTTTTCTTTGCAAAATAGGAATATAATAAAAGTCGATTATATAGAGAATATAAAAAATAGAATACAAATAATAGTCGAGAGTATAAAAAAATGTTCGCAAAAGTTTTATAAAACTAAAAACTTATTTAAAACCAGTTTAAGAATTGTATGTAAATAACTTATGAAAAAATAAATTAAAGGCTTAAGGAATTTGCCCAAAACTTATAAAATTTTTAATATGCATGTGTGCGCGTGGTTGATATTCCTATATCTACATGATCTTCTTATGTAAGAACGATGCGCCACCGTATTAAGCAAAAATAAAGACTTTCCTCAGTCGCAGGAGGAGGTCAGTTGCTTTATTCAGCTCTTAGCGCATTTGCTAGTGAAAGAAGAATTCTAACAACAGAAACACTCCATAACATCGTATGATTGATTATGATGGTCATAATTGCAGTGATTACCACCCAAGACAGTGGATATAAAACGTTATTGCATCAAGTGTAGCGAAAAGGTTCTGCATTCTGATGAAAACGATCTTAACGTTGCCTAATTCTTACATCGATTACTTTTAGTCGCGCTTACGTAAATTTTAATGCAAATATTAGCAAAAAAAGTCATGAGAGGAAATAAACCCTACACAGCAAAATCCATGCCTACTGAATTCAGCAGGCGATTACGTTAACCCGGGTGAGGTTTTCTGAACGAGTTTCGCATGGGCTCGAGTGTTGCTGTGTTGAAATACTACTTTGTGTTGTCTTTTGAATGACAATCGGGCCAACTGCAAGCTTCCTGAATGATGATTTCGTCGCAGTGATTTAGAAGCACCTGATGTTCCAAAGTATGGTTCAAAGTATATACAATAATGTTGATGGTTCGGCTAGCGTTCATTATAGCTTTTTGCGCTACGATATAGACGCGCGCTTGCGCTATGGCTTAACACCTACAGACAGTACTTGAACAGAGAAAACTCATCGTACAGTTCGGTGTGGCATAGTATAGATTACGTATTCATCCCTGTGGAACGATTTCAAGTTATATAAACTATTTCAAAAAATTTTAAGGAAAATAGAGCGAACATATTTTTTTTATTTGACCAGCCGTTCAAAAGACTCCTGAGCTTGGTGGCAGTCAGGAAGGATTAGAAGATGTGAAAAGATAGTATCTTTGGATACGTTTGAGTGGCAAGTGCAAAAATTTCGAAAGATGGAGAAGACCACTGTTGGTAAGTTGTTCCACATATGGATACTGACCTTAAAAAAGAGAGTCAGAGTCAGGAAGAGGGGCATGCACCATGCGAGCACCTGCATAGCAAATGGGTCAGAACGCTGGTAAAGTGAGAGTAGCACTTGCGCTAGTATTAGGTTAGCCCTACCCTGAGTGCACTGATGCTTAAGTGGACTGGTTTCTTTTATCCTTGTGGAGCACCTGCCCTGCGGATATCTATACATTAGTTCTGCCTACATATCGGTGATGTTCAGGTATATCGAGATTTTCGAATATGATCTCGTCACCGATAAAGATCTGAGGCATTCGTTGTATGCAGTCGAAGGGGTTTCTCACCTACGTGTGTTTATTGGACTTTAACTCTGGCCGGATATAAGCGGTATAAATGATGTGGATATCACTTGCAGCGCAGTATTTTTTATACCATTTCGCACAACGTAGGCTCTTGAGCGTATCTTTCGACACTTCGAATATACACGCTGTCTAACCAACTTTATTTTGTATTCGGGCCATTAGGTGACCCTATGTCGCGTCTACCATTTTCTCTATATTGAGACCATCAAAGGGAGAGAATATTCATCACTCCTACTGTACATTAAGATAGAGCCTTACCCTAGTTGTTGGCATAACCCTAGTTGCGCTACATCGTTCAGATATTTTTGCGAAGTCTTGGTTAAATTTGTCACTCAACATGCAGCATTCATTTTAAAACTCGCTGCTGCATGGTCACCCGTTGAACGAGAAAAAGTGACACAAGGTGCTGTCATTTGGATGAATAATAGGCTTTCTGCTATGCACACGAAGTCATTGATAAGCATCAGGAAGAGAGAAGAAGAAAGAATAATTTAACTCATAGTGCAGTGATGCGTGATCGAATTGATTAAACGACGCTTTAGGGATAAGAATCGAGAAAGCACTTACGTGATATTAAATATATTCTTCCTATTGAAGAGCATCTGCAAAGGTTGTCTCGCAGACTGTCCGTGAAACTGAAATTGAAACTTCAAATGCACAAAGCATTGCACGCTGAGAACGCCGACCTAGAGCAGAGAGCAATAAACATGTGGTTGATGGCACATCACTTATTATGAAAACGTAAGCGAGGTCATTTGTCTTATTTGCTGCAGTTTTAGTCTGTGGAAAAGTCCATCATTTCGTGATTATCTCAGGTTGCCCTGTGACTTCGGTAGTGAAAGGTTCATCAGATTTAACTTTGCGAGCGATAATTAACTTAAAATTTCACAAAATCGCTCAGGATATTTTTTCGTATCGCGAAGTTTTAATCTTAAACATTTTCCTCAATAAAACTTGTCACGTTACCATAATAATAGGCTCGGACGTTGTTTTGTTCACGATTTGCGTTGCAAATGGTAATTTGTGCTTATAAATGAGATTCGAAAGCCTATTGCAATCCAAATTAACGATTAAAGATTTTGACTAAACAGAACACATGCTAACGCTTCAAACGCAGCTAAATCCACAATGATTTAAAATCATTTAGCTTTGGTATTAGACTTCAGTTAACTTCATTTATGTATCATTTACGCGTCAATATCAATGAAAGTGCTTTTGTCAGTCGATTGAAATTTACCTGCGGAATTAGGGAACAAGGGACACAAACATCACTAAATCGACAACAAAAGCACTAAATTCTACCGCAGTGCCAGTGCCAAGCACCGCTAACGCATGCATGTATACACCTAAATAGTCGAACTATTTTCGGGTATACTTAAGCTTAGCCCACTTCATGGACTTTGATTTGTTATTAACTCTATATGTAATTATTGAAAATACATATAAATACGTCTGTATATAAACGCGGATTATATGTACATGAACGTATGTGTGTATATGCATTCATACATATTTTCATACATACATATATATATACGTATATATATA
>KK502512.1:415895-434328 GCA_000688735.1 Glossina austeni
TATATATATATATATATATATATATACATATATACCACTTTATATATATACCACTGTACATATATACCTTCGCATTCAATAAGTTCGAAGGATGATGAACATATGTGAGATGATTATTGACGAATAAATCCATATGAGTTTTAGATACGGCCAACCTTCAAAAGAATTAGGCCAAAATTTCATGATATTCTAGGCACGAAATCAAACACAACAAACAAAAGAAAAATAAATTTCACTTGAAGCTTGATGCCGTCCAAGAATCATATCATGGATTGGCCGATAATGGCGAAAAATAGAAGTTATCCCACGGACTTATTGAGTGACGTATTGTACATCCGGAATTAATTGTTTACTTTTTATTACATAATACACACACTACCGTATTTAATAATGTAATACAAACTAATGAATATCCGATGGCTTATTTGACTTCGCGTTGGTCATTTATAATTGTAACGTAGTACACAACATAATTTACTAACACAACGCGTGCAGGTCTATATTAGAGATTTTACTATTTGGTTTGGTTAGGTTTAAAACGTTAATTAAAATAAAACCTTATTGTTGATGTTTAGCCGAAAATTCCGTTTAACAAATCGCTCTCTGATAGGCTTCGGTAAATATTTTATAAATAATTGAAATACTTACGCTAATCTACAGAGAGCTGACGATGTTGTTATTATTGCTATTACCAAGTAGCCTAAAAGATATCCGCTTATTTTTCGTGACTATATAATTGTCATGCCTCAAATTTGACAGGCGAAAATAATGTGACAGTTGTTGTTTGAATATAAACAACGCATAGAAAATTTTGCATTGCGCTTTGGTTCCATTTAATCTGGAAATTTCTGTTGAGTTAACCTTCGCTAAAACGAAACGGTGTAGAAAGGTTGAGAAGTAAATCGCGAAGACAAGCAAAATTTCGGCAAACCCGCGAAAGTATCTCGTCAATAAGCTGACGGTGTCGACGGTGACGATGGAAAAGTGCATTGGTTCGCTTAAGATACTCTATGCAATCACTAACGAATTGGCAAAGATGAGCTTGACCGGCATGTGTGTAATCATGTGTATGTATAAAGCAAAGACTTCACAAAACGAAAGGCTTCTACATGTTTGTTGTTTGTAAAGCTAATGCAATAAAAAAATGGACACTTACAATAGCATATAAAGAAGATGAGAGTCAGGCGAAGAGAAAGTAGACAGTAAGCTGGATAGAAAAGTTAGTAGGTCGTGTCGCACAAGTGACGCCCCGCGGGTAGATCGTGAAGAGACATCAGATATTATGCCGGCAACACTTTGTTGATTGCGTATTTTCGAGAGCAGCAGGAACTTAGCCGAGAAACTTTCACGTACTGCTTTGTCCTCTACAGAATTTGCTGCATATTGGGCAGTTAGCTTAAAAGCAAGACTTTGGAAATCATGTGTCACAACGTTTTAACCAGAACCAGCGCAGGACTTATTGCGATGAAATTATCTTGTTAGTCACACAAGCGCCGAAGGCCCTTGCGGAGCAGTGAGGCATGATTTCTTAGCGTTATTAAATGAATGGATTTTCAACATGTTGAAGGCATGTAAAAGGCTCAATACTTGTTAGGTAACTTTTAATTTTTCATTTAAAACATACAAAGTGCTATTGCTTTGGGTGAAAAATTCTTTCTTTCTTTAACGTTGCTTTGATGCTATAAATCATCTTGACAATAATAGATGCGTGCATGTGCTTTATCGATGAAAATCTCAAAATAATTTTGCGTAACTTAGTTTTAATAAATATAATAAAATTAATTAATACCGTTTATAGCGTCATTTACTCTCATTGACTTTTTTGTGTTTATATTCAATTTTTTAAAACGTTTGCAACATCCGAAAGGAAGAGACCCCATAAAGTAGGCATATTCCTCGTCAACACTAAATTCTGCATCGATATAAGCATGTCCGTGTGCCTCTTTATCCGGTTGTCCGGTGTCCGTCAGTGTAGCGCGTAGTAGTCGCGAAAACGAAGCTATCGACTTCAGATTTGGTAGAAACATTGGAAATTCTTCGACACAATTTAGTATCGGTGGGCATGCCTTCAACAACAACAACAAGCTGAGAACGTACTTCTGATCTTAAAAGGAGAAGAAATTGGTTTTTCGCTCACAACTAACATTCTAACGCAAACAAAATCATAAGACTATCCCCGTCTATTCTATAGGCGATAATACCGACACAAAAATTGAAAAATCAGCCACGCCCATCCAGGTTTATAGAGTATCGAAATTAATTTTTGTTTGACATTTTTTTTACGATAGGTGTGTTTGATGAAATGTGTAGAAAAGATTCGTCCACTGCCGAAGATAATTTTTTTGAGTTTTTGTTTTTTGCTTTTGCAACCTGTTGTTCTTAATAATTTTCTGTATAACCAAATTTAAGAGATAACTTAATTTAATCATGACCAGAATTATAAATTTCAAATAAATTCAGGAAAATGAAGCCATGCTGAGAGCGAGAGCGAGAGCGTAGACGAGACTTGATTACTTTGATGAAATTATTTGCAGCCACAATAAATGTGTTTTTCAAAAAACAAAAAATAATTATTAAATTTATATTTAGTTTGATTTAATTACTTTTCTCTTCTCCTTTTCCTTGTTTTTTCATATCGATTTAATCTCGTATTTTAGAAGACTCTAATATGTAAATTTTTTTGTTTCTCAAACGTTCTTTTGTGTGGCCTTAATATAAATCATTAAAATTCTATGCAATATCAAGTTGCATCGTACCGAGCAACAAATCCATTTTTAGACATACTGCACGCCTCCACACACATGCATACACACATAATATTTGTAGATGTGATATGCACGTACGTATACGTACATTGACATAAATGAAAGGCATATATAATTAAACATTTTCTCTCGGCATACGTTTGTATTGCATGTGATTATTTCCTGTTATTTGAATGCAATGCAATGTAAGTGCACAAGTGTTGCTTACTTATCCGTATATATATATGTATATATATATACATATGTATATTCACACATAAATACATATACAATTTGCACAATTGTCAAAACACTTGCATTTACATAAGTGTGCCTCTGTATGCACCACCGTCACCACCACTTCACTTACAAGTATGCACTCGTACTACTTCTCTCCTTCTCTCTCTCTCTCTATCTCTCTCAATTTTTGTTCTCTTTTCTTCTCATTCGATTCACCAATTTTGAACAGCCATACATCTATGTAGACATATTTGCGGATAATTACAACCGCAAAATTGTTTCTATGACATGTTCGGGGTTACATATGGTTAATGATTGTTCTTAAACCTTAGTATGAATAAGTTGTTCGTAAACGTATTCGAAAATAAACATTTATTTGCATACAGCTTATGTTAGGAGGGGCTTTTGACGGTAAGGTGTTGTCGCTGCATTTGTAATAGTTGTTTAACAGTCTATTTTTGCTTCATATTCATTACGTTGAGGCCAATCGTCAAGTCAGCAATTAATTACATTTCTTGAAAATGCTTCACTAAGTCTATTATTTTAAAAGAGTTCTCATTGCGTCACGAATAAAGTTTATCCAGTAAACTGAAAAGTAAGAATAAGCAAGTAAAAGTAAAAGGACTGTTTTACTGGCATTACTTAAGGTACTGGGTCAGGAGTGTCAAATCACAGACCGCCTTCAAAGGTAAATTTGCTTACTTAATCCAAGTCACTAACGCTCATCATCGCGTCTAATAATAAATTCATATCCATTCGCTGTGTTTTTTTATTTCTCGAATTTAAAGGATTTTATTCTGCTTTATCAGTAAGATCCTTAAAGCCTTGCGTTTAGATAAACGCCACATTTATTTCCGGTTAATATGCCTTCACACATTCTTTTGCTCTCTTCCCCCCTATTGTTTTCCTCACTTTACTTTTTGTTACGCTAAGTTTCGCTTTCGTCATTCTTGCTTCCATTGGCCTTACGAATGTTCATTTATGTCGTGTTTTTCGCACATAAATCGATAATTATCTGTATGCAAGTCAAACACTGTCTGTTAGTTTGCTAATTAGGACGCGTAAAATGTCCTGATTACGGTTCTGTCAAGAGTGTGCCGCGGTCACGGCGCGATAACAAAAGATGTGACACCTAAAAATTTTTTCATTCAAAGCATAAAATGATTTTCCAAAAATTTGTTAAAGAGAAAGTACACGCAGCTCGAATATGTTTAACAAATATCAAAATCTGTTTAGTGAATTTAAATATCTTGGAAAATCACTTCGCGGTAAAAAATCAATATCCCAGTGCATTCGGGCTAATGCGAGTGATCGCCGTCCAATTCGTTTTCCTGGAAGTTTTTATGAGGATACCTTACAACTGAGCAAAAAAATCGTTGAAAACACGCGGCGCAACTTTAGATAACCTACACCAATTTCTTTAACCCTTAAATGCATATTGTAGCCAATTGTCTACATTGCCGTTTCATCTCGTTTCATCCCAAACTTTAGAGTGTGCGTTTCCGAACGCATGCTAATAACCGTAAACAATGGATCATATCTGAAAGGAAAAATTAGGTTTACTTTTGGCTGTCAAGTTATATCTTTTTTTGACACTTGAATGTGATGGGGATTTATTAGGAGGTTAAAGGAGAGATTTATGTAATTGAAAAAAATTATTTCTCAATTGAAAGTTTTATTGGGTATGTGTCAGATTTTTGGAAAACACTGTATGTGTCCGTATGTCTAGGTCACGCGTTTGTCCCGTAAGCAATGTAAGGAAAATCCCACATTTGATAACATGAGTTTTCACGAAAACCAGACGACTTTCTAAAAAATTATACTCCAAAGAAGGGGAAAGCCAAATACACATACGTTTTACCTGCCTCACGCAGCTGACCTTGTAGTTCGAGGAACCTATGAGGAACAAGTAGCGGGATATCTCAGTGCCTTGTTGGAAAGGGAACGAGCTTGTCACACTAGCCACAATTTACGTAGGCGTTGAAACTGTCAACAGATGTGATAAAAAACAAAACAAGCAAATCTTGTCCGTAGGGGAGGAGTTGACCTCATGGGTCAATGTCGGATCAGCATCAAAAGTCGCAAGTGATGTATTCGATTATTTTATGCCGTTATTGATATCCCAGTAATCAATTCATGGGTATTGTGTAAAAAGAACAATCCAAACATTACATTAAGTGACTATAGATCAGAACTTACAGGCACATTATGTTCTTGTAAAATGTAGGGAGACAGAAGCAAAATAGAACCTGAGGTCCTGCGAAGCCTGTCATGCCAAAAGATGTGCGGACTGAGAGTACAGGCCTCGCAATAGATGCAAACTTCCAAGTTGTAAAAGATGTTCATGGACTGAGGGCTTCAAATTCCGCGCAATAAAATCGCGCACACACAAAACAAAATCGCAATTGCTTTGCTGTAAGCCATTCACGGATAGTATGAAGATTTCTACACTAATCAATAATATAAACACATAGACTTTTATTTACCTCTGCAATAATTTTAGTTATAAACGGATATTGTTGCCATAAGTCTACATATATACCTTTCTTTATTTTGCGTAAACATGGTATTCGGTTGACCGGCTACCTTGAAGAAGGAAGCGTAATAAACAACGAATACTACATGCCACTTTTAGAGGGATTGAAAGAAGAAGAAGAAACAATGCACACAGTCCCAAGTCAATGATTACAATGAAAAAATAAATAGAAGTTCAATTTTTTATGAGATTAGATTCAAGGAGGAAGTGGTTAATAAAAAAAAATGTGGCAAAAACTCTTATCTTAAAATCATGTTAACACGAAATGTTGCTACATATGAAAATTGCTGAGTTCTCAGCAAACGTTGCGTATTTGTTGAGGTCATGTTCAACACATTACGCTTTTGACCGGTGATTGTCTTAATACGAGAATTTTTTATACTTCAATACCTATCTTTATATAGGTTTTAAAAATTTAATTTCTTCGTTTACTAGTGGATTGGAATGGTATTCTCGAACGCTTTTAAAGCAATGCTGATGGTATACGAGTTGTAATGTCTTAATTTACGACTGATAATATAAATGTGCAAAGAGCAACAACCAGACATTGCTGTCTAGACATTAAGACGCCGTAAAAGAAATATGCGGTGAATGTAAAATAAAGAAAGAAGAAGCAGAAAAAAAACACGTTCTAATGAAGTTTGTGTTAAAAGTTGTTTTTTTCTTTTTTTTTTTTTTACAAAAAATATAACAAAATCATATAATTAGCTCCTGGGTGTGTATGTGCGTGTGCAAGTATTATTTTAGAGTTAAGCAAACAAAAGCAAACGTTGAACCGAAATGGAATAAAAACAAAAACTAAAGACTTTTTACCGCAATAAAAAGATTTACTCCAATATGACGTAAAATATAAGACTAGTTAAAGAAGCAGCAGCATATTATCGATGTTGGAAGAGGCATTCAGAAAAAGGAAAACAAAAAGAAATCTAATTACTGCAGTAGTAATTATTAACTCGCTCAGGAAAAGTAAAGAAAAAATTCGTTACAAAAACCTAAAGTGCGCGCAAAATCTTCTTTTTTTTTTTTCTTCCTTGATATCATTTGTAAATCGATTTATTTTATTTCGGTATTATTTGCGGCTCACTATTTAAAACAGCTACAAATTTCATTGAACTTTTTTTGCATTTTTTGCATTTTGCTACAAACAACGCATAAATAAATGGTGGGCGCACTAGCGCAAAAAGATTTTCCCTTCTCTTCTGCTCCTCCTCTTATTTAATGCAAATTTATTACAATTTCGCTATATTCACTCGTATAGGTATGTTTATGCATTTGCATGTGTATGTGTTTCATTTAAGGGAATGTTTTGCACTTCATTTATTATTCATTATGAGTGAATAGTGTTTTGCTTATGCTTATTGCATCTAGTATTGTGAGTTTCTTGCCATAGCAGTGCTGATGCCTGTGTGTGTGTCTGTGGAGAGTTAGTCATAATGTGCACTTTACATACATTTGCAAAGTAGTGGCAGAATTTCTCTAGAGATTTATTTTAGTTGCTATTCAACAAACACCAAAACATATTCTTTGAAATATGGAGAAAATAACACAAAAGCACAAGTGCAACGTTGTATTATGTTCATTCGACTGTTTAGTTGTGTGTATGACTATTGTTATACCACCATTACCACTATTTATGGAGTAGACATGCAAGTGAATCCACAAAATATATTTAGATTTGTTTGCGCATGAAGAATGGAAATGTTTCTCACACCATCTCGCTCGTAAATAAAAAAAAGAACAACAACAAAGCTAAAAAAAAAAAATGAAAAACAAATAAAAATCTGTATTCACCTCAGATATCTACGAATTTATTGAAAATCGCAAATTCCCCTGCACTGTTATATAAACACGCGACTGACACAGCTGGTGCTATCTTTGCGTGATTGTCCTTAAGTGCTTTATATACATAAGATATGCTAACTTGTCAGAAACAAAATTTCGAATCTTTAATATCCTGCCGGGGTTGTTTTCTCTGGTTTATTTAGGAACTGAACATATCGTTTTTGGACTTTGTCTTGTAACTGATCATTTCGATCCCTTTCATTTATCGCACTGCCAAAGTGTCGCAAAAGTAAAGATGGAAACCATAAACATTTCTTGATCGATTAAGAACACAAAGTTAAAAACTGATTGCGATCTGCCGACATACACGCTCACAATAGATTACAAATTGGGATAATCTCGTAACAACACTGACAATTTTTCACGTGTCATCGTTTATAATTTTCTATCCCGCGGAGACGTGTTTGAAAACGTGTTAGGCAAATATTCGACGATATCGTCTGCATGTTCACTCCGATAGGTAGGATTGGGTTAGGAATCTGCTGAGGCACTTTAAAGTAAATTGGAAATAATTTGAAAATTGGAATTAAAATTTTATTGGTAATTGTGAATGTGTTAGTAAGGTAATCGGAACCCGTTCTTGGATGTGATCCTAGCAAACGTTTTGGTATTCGAGTTAAGTAAAAGCGCTATAATGCAGTTATTTTCACAACGACTTTTTAAAATAAAACTTTTTATGGGACATGATCGGAAAAGCGTTCAATAGCGTTTATCCTTGGCCAAACCACGTGGATGCACTAAATTGCATTAAAATGTCTTCAAAATTGCGAAAAGGTGGGTCTATTTGAAGTCTTTCTGAGCGTTGCATACATCCGTAGCGCAAGTTGTGCAGAGTACAGTAAGCAAGAAATTTATATTCGGCTGGGACCCAATCTCATGCACCCATTACCATTTATTCTATCATCTGTGGTAGGATACAACTGGTATTGCAAGTTATTTGTTTTTATTAGACCAGTGTATAAGCAGAAAATTTCAAGAGAGTGAAAAATATGAAAATTTACTCACCTACAATTTGGTATGGGCGTGTCTGGTTTTCCAATTTTGAATATAAACAGTAGGATCCTCCATAAAATAAATTTAGAAAATTTCAGTCGTCTGAATCCTATATTTCATAATACAGGAGTGCAATGAGCAAAAACCCAAAAATTTTTACTTAGGGAAACGGATGTGCTTTTAGTTTGGACTATGATTGGGCCCCATTAACCGATTTTACCCCTTTTTCAATAACAACCTGCTTCTAACGTTTGTGCTAGAAGTGGATGTGGCAATTTTTCTCGGCAGGAGAGTGTCACACATAGCACACATCCACTTAGACGGACAGACATGGCTAGCTCGATACAGAATTTAACGCTGATCAAAAATAGATGTATATACCCTTTATAAGGTCTCTGAAGCTTCCTTTTGAGTATTGGGAGTATTGTGACATAAAGAATGATTTCTTCGATGACAATTCTATAATATCAACGATATATACGATATGACATACGATCGATATATCGCGAGTAACGTGCTATTTACCTGTGGTAGCGTTTTTCGAAAAATGAATGAAAGCAAAGACCGCTGGGAGCCATACTGAGATGCGTTTACAGTGTGACATGCACTTTTTCTTTAATTTTGAACAAAATTTATCGTGCGACTAATAGGTGTGCGTCCCACTAATGTTCCCATAATTTCTTTCATTCAATTACGGGTAGCAACCGCTTAACTATTATCGCACGGATTGTTTATTAATATGTCCTTCTTCTTACTACGTATAATTACAACGAAATACAAACGTAAACAATTTGAGAAAACAGAGCATTCGTTTTTTTTTTTTTTTAATGTTCTAATAATATATTGTCTACCTTTGGGAATGAACTGATTTGGGCAGTTATTCTAACAAATAAAAGTTTAATCTTTGAATACCTTTCCATTTTAAAGCCAATGCGATAAATTTTGATAATCTTAATATTGTGCAAGTAGAAGGCTTTAGTTTGATTACGGTATGTATTACGGTGTACAACGTAATCTCTTCAACTTTAAAGATTTGCTGTTTGACCTTCAGAAACCTTTAGCCGAAACTACCCGCATTCGTTTGCGTTGTAGTGCAAATGTTGCTATGTCAGTTTTTCGTATCTATTGCCACCGAGAAGGGGAATGTGCGAATATTTTACGTGAGTTCCCTTATTACTTAATTTAACGAGAGCGCCAGAGGGTTTGCTAATATTTCTTCTATTTTTTGTTTGCCCTTCATATGCGTTCGAATTTGCGAAATTTTAAAACAAAAAAAAAGATAAATAAAAAGAAGAAGAAGAAGAAGAAGAAGAAGAAGAAGAAGAAAAGTACATGTAGCTTTGTTATTGGAAGCAAACAATCTTCAGTTCAATAAAAATAAAATGCCATCAAATTTTATTTATACAGCATTTCGTTATCTTTAAACAACTTAACGCCCGAAAACAATGGCTAATACACCGCTGTGGAAAAGCGCACCTAAAGCACCGGAGAATTTATTTGTTCTTTTCTCGATACAATACAAAATGCGGAATACTTGTACAATTCGTTAAACAAATACCTTGCCACTGCACTGTACTATTTAAACAATGATGCAGAAATCTCCAGTAATTTTGTTGAAAGAAAAAAAAAAAAAAAAAACCGAAAAAACCGAAAAATAAGACAGGACTTTTAAAACAGGATACACTAATAGAAGTAGCAGTAGTAGTAGAAGTAGTACTCGTAGCAGTAGTGGCGGAGAACGAACATTTAGCTGTCATTGTGAATCATTGCTAGATTGAAATAAAACCATTTCAAAGATATGAAGCGTGTAGAAGAAGAAGAGAAATGAAAGAGCAACAAACCACAAGGATATATTGTGGGGTATTAAGCTTTGTACTCTTCAAATAGAAAAAAGAAATCATTCCTAAACCCTTGGTGGATCTTTATTTAGTATGCTTTGCCCTGCTCTTTTCTTGTCTTTTTTTTGTTTTTTTTTTTTTGTTCTGTCCTATACAATCAAACAGCAGCAGATATTTCCAAATAAGCAGACAGCAGCGCTACACCATACGTATTGTACGATGGAATGTGTGTAAGCACGTATACATAAGCAAATGTAAGCTGATGTATGACTGGTTAAAAGTGAAGAAGATAAACACAAAAGAAAAAAAAAAAGGAAAAAGGAATCGTTAGGTAAACCGCAGCATACGAAAATTCAATCTTTAAGAAAAAGTTTAAATAAACGTGCAAACGTACAAAATGAAAGAGATTTATTATCATTCCTGCTCGAGGGAGTTGTTTTTACTAGTAAGGCGGATGTGCATAAAAAGTGTCCTCAGCTGTGTGTATTGGTTTTAAAACTTACACAAATTTGGAAGCGTAAGGAATTCCTTCATAAAGGATAGTGAAAATGTTTCTAAAACAAGATACTATTACAACGAATGTTTACTAAGGCTTAGGCAAGTATGACTTTCAGAGTTATTGTGCAATTCTTTGAATATTTTGCTCTACTAATTGTTAGAATAATTAAATGGTCCGGCAAGTGATTAATAATTTAGTGTTAAAGCTCAGTCTTCTTTTTATTTTTCCAAAGAGAAATATCGGATTTCTTTCAAACGAACCGAAAGCAAATATTAAGAACCCTAGAAGCAGAGAATCGCTTGGCTATGAAATGGCACTTACTTTTATCTCAAATATCACGACATATTTAATCGTTTTACTTCAGCTTGAAAGCAGTTTAAAAGCTCGGCCTTTAAGATAGGAAACGAGTGCAACGTTTCTCAGTTCTTATGCTCAGGCATAAGATATTGCTCCAAGTAGAAATGCCACGCAGGCCTATGAATTAAACCACATAGAATGCCGTACCTTCCTGCTAGTAGGCAGTTTAATACCTATCACTGTACAAACTGTTCGCAGAAAACTTGTCTAGTTGACCTGTTGTAGTGAGCGAAGAATAGTGCCATAGTGCACAAGCGCTCTACCAGTTACATTTTTTTATTTGTATGCGCGAACATGCACGCAAATGTTCTTATCTCATATTTTATTTATATAATATTTTATTACTTTTGATCGTAAATCCATGCAATCCATTTTTGTTTATAGGAATTTTTGTAGTGAATAATTTTTTTTTTTTGGATTTGGGAGCTTTGTACAAATATTGAATTTCGTTTTCATCAAAGACAGAGAAAATCTTGCACTAAAAACGTAAATTCTGTAGACAAAGTTTAGAAATTCACTTCAATAACTCCCATAGCATAGTCCGACAGTTGTCGTCATATTTCTCCTATCCAAAAGCAGAACATATTGTATACGCTATCGATGACACTCATTACAACTCCAATATTGGAGTTCATCCAGTTCATGTTCTCTTACGCCCTATTAAAGTTCCTTAATTACCGATATAGCATGTCCGTCCTTCTTATTGACAATATTTGATATTCCCGCTTAATTACGATTTAAATATTCTTAACCCTCTCGCGACCGCGCAGCAATATCAGTACAATGTGCTCTTTCGATAAATTTGCAAAAAATAAATGCACTCTTTTCTTCTCAAGGAATTCCTAGCAAAACAATTTTGTGTTGAGTATATTCACGTAGAAGACTCTGGCTGAGAAAAATGATTTATTTCTGCAACGATAAGATCAGTGCTACATATGGATGCCTTGAGCGGCTGTAAAGTAATAAATGACTGCCGTATGTAACAAGTAACTGCCGTGTTTGAACGGCATCCGTGGGGAAAGAGTTACTTAATCTCTGCAAGTTCCACCATTTCAAATAGGTGCGAGGCAACCAAAGCCAATCGAAAGGTTGCACGAACCATTTTTTTTTTTTTTTGAATCTTTGACCAGTTTGCTAAAACCGTTCACGAAATTCTCCGATATTTTATAACCCGTTTTTTTTCGATTCCAAGTAAATAATTTATAATAACTTTTGTATGAAAAAACATTTCAGAAATAAATTGGATCGTCTGAAAGCTTTTTTCCTTGCAGTTTTTTATGTTGACGATTTTTGACAAGCGTGCACTAGGCTTGATTTTCAATTTGGAACGCTGTGGCAAACGCATCTGAGGAAATTTGGAATTAGCGCGAGATCCTCCAACTCTCCATGATTAACAAAATACTAAGCCTGCTCACATTAAGATGGAAAACGAAGAATCAGTAAATGTACCTTTATTTGGCGGTCACAAACCAAGTGGAAAAATGTGCTTCATCGCTACACGATCAACGCGACAAATATGTTCGGTTATCACCGAAACTTTTATATCCATTACTGTGATCTTAAAAAAGACTGAACAATGAGTAAAGAACTAAATTTTCATATTCTGCGGGTGACTGATTTCTTCTATTTTCCACGTGTCGGTGTATTCTTTGAAAAGGCTGCAAGTACTCTTCGATGATGGGAGTGAAAAATATATCACTAACTCTAAGTGTCTGTTTCTAGAGCTATTAATACTTGTGTGACTTGCGGGTGTTTATAATAAAATTTTCAATATTCGCTCAAAAAAAAAAAAAAAATCAATAAAAATTGTTCGTACTTCCCCGTGTTTTACTGGAAAATTGTGTTAACTTATCCGATTTTTTAAGCAAATTTTATCCATTACAACCTAATTTTGTACTACACATGCTCCGTGTTTGGCGAGTGTACGGATATGTCGCTGAAGAAGTCGACACTGTTAACTGCTTAAAGATATTGTGAAAAAATTGGAAAAACAAATCGATGTAAATTTGCTTTAAGTTATGCTGCATGTCGTTCTAAACTTTCGTTTCGAGAAAAAACGTTTGAAGCTTTAAAATGTTTTATGGACAAGTTTTCCGTTTATTGTGATAAGCTTTCTATTCACTTTTATAATAAATTTTAGTGTTGTAGGGTTCAGGGCATCTATTGAACGGATAAAGAAAAAACATTTTTTTGATGAAACATTTACAACAGCTTTACCCTCTTATGGAGTGCTGCTTGAGAGCGCTATAATAAAATATTAATTCATGACATTTTCTTCGAGAAGCAAAAGAGTTCAACATACAAATAGGAATAAAGCAGAAACAAAGAAAGGAGAAAAAATATTTTTAATTGTAAGTATAGTATTAGTAGCGGCAGTATTTTGCAGTATTTAATTTTTGAGAGGCTCACAATTCTATAGACAGCATCCTTGTTTTTTTTAGGCTTATAATTTTAATTGTGAAATAAATAAATATATAAAAACAAATTACATTCGCATTGTCGAACGTTCAAACAAATTATGAGCAAATTACGCAAAAATTTCATAGCATGAAAGTTTTGCTTGGAAAATAAATTAAGTAAAACAAAAAAAAAGTATTTAAATATTGCATCGATCTTTTTTTATGGTCGCGGTGGCAGGGCACTGCCAAATAATGGCCTTACCTCGAACCGCTTTCACATTACCTCGAGGTGGACACTTCCGTGTCATCGCCTTAGATTAGGGATTTGGATGCCACCTTCCTGTGGCTTTATATTGAGAGCGGGTTTTGCAAAAAATTGACCCATGTCTTCCATTTTTCGACGTCCATTAACATGACCGCTAGCAGGTTGTCTGGCGTAATTTCTACTTTCAGACGAATACGGTGTGCTGCAGATCTTCGCTTGGGCCTTCACACACGTAGTCCGATATCGTTCTTAACATGCGTAGGCTTTGAACCGCTTCCAACTTTCGCAGAAGATGTTTACTTTGTGATACCTTCTTCTGCGCGTTGGTTACATAATTTTGCACAGAACGATTGCGGTTGGCAATGCTTTATATATAATTATATATAATTACACTCCCAGATATCTCAAATTAGAATTAAATTGAATGCACTATCCATCCACTTCATACCTCATCAGTATGGCGTCCGTTTTGTCGTCGGAAAGTTTTTGTTTTGACTTTTGTAGCCACCTATGTGGCTGCTGCGGTGTGCTTTAAATTTTCGTTAGCTAGAATCTCTCTTAGCGGGGTCAACTTCTGGTGCACAATCAGGGCAATATCCTCTGCATAACCTATCAAGTTCGCTCCGCGTGGAAAGCCCTCATACACGAGATTCCATAGGAAGGGATCTAGGATGGCCCCCTGCACTAATCCTGCGTTCTCTTATGCCGTCGTTTGTATTATGCAGTATACTGTCTGTCGTCTAGCGTTTTAACCGAGTAAAGAGAAAGCCTTGATTCCGTGATTAAACTTTTTATGACGGTTTCCGAACCAGCCGTGTTAATGGCGTTACTGATTCCAACGTGATGACAGTGCAGAAACTTTTTGTGCTGCCGAGAACGCTTCCTCAATAGCATCGTCGTTTGACAAAGCCATCTGTCTATCTATCTGCCTATCTATCTGCCTAGGGAGCCCGATAAGGGGCTCGCAGTCATTAAGTTTTGTACAGAGATCATTAAATACTTCAAAATTGAATTGACGCGCATTAGTTAAGTTTGATGACAATAAACTATCTTAAGGGACGTTTAGAAATGTTTAATAAATCCGGTGAAGTAATCATACGACTATCTAAGTGTCTTCAGTGAATGTGAAATTATAAGTTAGTTTCTCTCCATTTCTTGCACAAAAGGTGAAAGTTTTTTCTGTAAATTCTACTAATCGAACTTGACGGCGAAAACAAAGCAATTTTGGTCAGATTCCATTGCAAGCCTGACTAAGCTAATAAGTAGTTCTCTTCTAACACCCGCTCATATAGACAGTTTCACGAGTATGGTGATCGTGTGTGCTATGACTTGTTTATTATGGACAGCGCTATTTACTCACGCATGCCAGACATCTTTCCGGATTAAAGGCTGCTGCCTTCAGCAATGGGATACGGCCTCAGCTAAAAACGTGTGCTCAGTTAATTAATTTATTCATTTGTTTTTTTTTTTTATAAAGAATAGCTCTGACTAGGTTTTTTAAGAGCGAAACATAAACTCGCATTTGGTTAAATGGAACAATGATGGTGACTAAAATGACCCATGGACATAAGAGTTAAATGTTTCGCTTAGTCACATTAAAAGTTTAGCGTCCCTTATTTGCAGCTTAGCTATCGGGCAGAGTTCTCAAGCAGATCGGAAACCATTGTAAATCGTACTTTGTGTGTGTGAGAAAAGTGCACAAATGCCCATTAGTTTGGAACTACTGCTATAGTTATCTGTAACCGTGTTCGTTAACTATCCTTAAACAAGACAGAATGTTTTTTAAAAAGGTTTTTTTTTTAGTTTTTTCTTTTGAATTTTTACGCTGTTTCTCTCTCTCTCTCTCTTCTTCTGTTTTTCTGAGGTTATTATTGTGACTTATATGCAATTGACAATTATTTGTTCTGTTTGCGCAAATTGACAAGGAAATTAAGCGTTTCGTAACATATGTTTAAGTATTATGCATATGCGGACACTGTCCTCTCAACATGAATACCACCACTAGCGTCAGCAAATTGCTTTTGCGGACATTATGCAAAGATGGAGTGCTATGGTTAACACCTGAAATAATTACTGCAGCTTATTCAGAATTCAGAAAGGATTGAGAAATTGGATGTGCGAGCAGAGTACATTTGGTCATATGCATGGCATTCTCTCTTTTCATTTCGACTCTTATCGACACATTTGCGTACACGAACAGAAATGCTAACGTGCGAGGAACCTTCAACTCTTCTGTAGTTAATGGGAAATTTCAAAGCTTAATTAGAAGATAATAGAATACTGAAGAAGAAGGGGAAAAAGTAAAAGAAAGAGCAAGAGAAAACAAGAAAGAAAGAAAAGTGTAGCGTTTGTTAGAAGAGGACTTAGGAGAACAATCGATTATGTAATTAATTATTAAGTGATGTGAAAGGTAAATGTTTACTTACGGCTCGGCATGCGTGTACGTAAAAGCACGTGACTGCCATTAACTCGCAGCGTTGATTAAATGCTCTGCTGTTAAATTCAATTCTTTCGTCTCAGTTTTTCACAAGCTTTCTCCTAAAAGCATAAGGTCGTCATTATTGAGCCGAAGATAATTATGATAATGACTAAGATTTTGCTTATAAAAGATATTGAAAAAGGTGTATGTACATATATTTATATAAACGTTTGTATTTTCATATGCGTTTAGTCCTACGAGATTTGAGGATTCTCTTCAACAATTTTTCACAAAACAAAGTGTTCCTCTGACTTCATTGGCGATGGACATTATAGGTCTTAAAGGATGGGTTACCTTCCGAGTGCAATCATACTTTTTGTCAAAGTAAACGTTTATTTCGAATATTGTAAATTGTCCTTCCGCACTTTTCTCATATTTCTGGCAGAATATAATTTTGCTGTTGAAAGGAAATTTTTTAACGCTCTTCTTCAGGAAATGATTCACTTTTCAATACAGAGAGGGATAGCTATTTAGACCCAGCATGAATATCGATTGAAGCAGGTGTTAATGACGAGAGGAAATATCTTGTGAGCAGAGTTGGCATATCCTAACTTTTCTTGAATGGGTTTTGCAGCATGCGCCCGAGAGTTGTCGCTAACAAGCCACTTCAGCATGTCTTTTGGCCTTTTCTACTGTCGCTATGCACTTATTTTATTACTTCTTTTCCCTACAACTAAATTTCCGCAGTTGTTGTTTTGTCTACTGATAGTTTCGTTGAATTGACGTAACTTACAATTCGCAAAGCCCGTCTGATCTTCTCATATGAAGATGCTAACGAATATTTAACTTTATAATGGCTTGCCTAGTTCGAATTATGGTTTTGTGCGGTTCAAGTATCGTAGAGCGTCTGTTTTTTGGATAACCTTCAAGTGAGCAATAAAAATAATACTTCCCGCCAAAAGCGAATATTTGTGCATTATTCGCAACAATATTTTGCACATTTGCGTTCCTTCACATTTGCTATGGCGTAAGCCTAACGTTAGTGTCTTGCCAAAGAGAGTATAATACATTAGCTATTGCGTTCGCCCTTGAAGATTTGCAACAATGAACGCAAACATCTACAATTTTTTAAAGTTAAGTCACTCAGTCAGATTTTTGACCCATCATCTGTATTGCGATAACACTTCGTAAGAATGGTCGGTAATTCCGTTGATATCATCGAATTCAAGGGCTTCAAGTAAACAATTATTAAACGGACTTCCATAGCATAACGTTTTTTGTCTTATTATCCTTAAATGGAACGCTATCTTCCAATTATTTGAAAAACGTAATACTAATATTTTTGAGGTTAATATATAATGTGAACTGTTAGGATTAATTTTGTGAAATTCTTCGCCACAACCCTTATAAACGACATAAACATAGAAAATCTCGGAGAAAGCAACAGTTCTTGGACAAGCGCAACGAATTCTGTCAACAGTGATTGCTTATCTGACTCTATTTGATCTTAGAGACTTTTTTTTTTTAGACTTCTAACTAACATTAATAAGAATTTCGATGAATTGTAATATTTTATAGCTTATCACCATTTTTTTCATTACCATTCATGGTTGCGCAAAAATAAGCTTAAATAAATAAATGTAAAAAACCAGTATTTACTTAAAAAATATAAAAAAAAAGTTTTGTTTTCGTTCAGGTGCTCTTATTTACACATTTTATTTTAATTCATAAATCTTAAAACCTTTTAAAAAAATGTGGTTATGTTGGTTCACACGTTTTCACTCAATAATTCATGAAATCTCCAGAAGCGTATAAATATAAAAATATGTAAACATATATATATATAAAGCGATGTATGCATGGAAAAGATATAAATAAGGTCAATCCGTCCACTACGCAGTGATTCGTGGATAGTCACCCTTTTAAGCAAATTTGTTATATAATAAATATAGCTTTCAGTTTATAAACTGTTTTTCGACTATTTGTGTTCCACCTTTCAATTCCAATTTCTACGACCTTCAGAATTATATAAACGGAACTGTGACGGGTTTTTCTACGTTTTATAAATGGAATAATAAACTTAATACATCGGGATGCTTGTGTGGATATAGCAAGTAGTAAAGCTTTAGTTATCTTAAGGCGTTCCTATATATACTCCTGAGGCATTATCGTTCGAGATTAATTAACTGTATAGAGATCAAGATCTTTGTTCCATACATTATGTAGATGGGTCTGCGAATGCCCTCTCTCTCTCTCTCTCTCTCTCTCTCTCTCTCGCGCTCTCTTTCTCTCTCTCTCTCG
>KK502512.1:435133-456046 GCA_000688735.1 Glossina austeni
GTTATTTTACCATGAGCTTGTGAGCCGCAAGCAGTGACAATCCCTATAAACTAAGGGCCCCTCCGGAAATACAAGATCGAGTTAGAGTGTGTGGCCAATAAATCCACTCTGGCGAGTGTTCGAGATCTTCCTGCACCTCATTATTTATAGCTCCCGCACCACGACAAAACTCTCCTAAAGGGCATATGCAGCAATCGGAACTCACCGATACCCGACTCATTAACTTGATCGTCGCCCACTTTTCTCACCTACCAAACTATTCTTTAATTCTACCACAAAACAAATTCTACGACAAAATGTCCCGCCTTTAGGGCTATCTCCAGGAAAACTCATAATTCGGTAACGCCACGACAGTCGAAGCACCCTTCGCGAAAACAAGTTGTCTATTGAAAACCGTGTTAATCGGAAGGACTAATGTCTGCTGATAACACTCGGGATGGAATAGTGGAATTTAGAACTAAAACTATTTCCTGAGGAATTTTCTTTTCTTCTATATCGGGCCGAATTCCTTCATAAGGAAAAGTCGCAATATCATGACTTTTGGCATATCTCGCCCATTTTCTACTACATTTGCATCAGTTATTTGCAGCAGGTTCGTATTCTATGGCTTTGTGAAGTTTGGATATCAATAAAAATAGTTTCACTCAAATAGCTTTCTTTGGCGCGCATCAGTTCGCATCTCTAAAAAACAATGTTGTGCACGCTTTAGGTTCGACGATTTGTACGTGTAGCGTAAAGATGGTACTTTCAAATGAAGAAGTCGGAGTTTTACTCTACACCCTAGAGTACTACCTACACTCCTTCCTAGAAAACGGACCAAACTAATTTCTACTCCCAATAGAAGAAAACATAAGATTTTTTCTTATGAGTAATGACCGCTCATAACGTCGGACTGTACCTCTAAATACCTGCACAAATATCATTTATGAATACATTCGCGGTGAATGCGTGTTATTGACAATGATGACACGCCTTTCTCTCTTATGAAATCTGCTTTTCCGCCTTTCCTGTCCTGACCTGTCTTTTAAAAGTTAATATTTAGTTTTTTATAGAAATGCTTGGATTTTGGGAATTCGTAAATAAGAGAAAAGCGCAAACGGATACACGTACCTACAAGCAGAAAAAGACAACCATGTTTTAGTACTTTGAAAGAGTAACATACGCTATATCGGAGTTAACATTCAAATATTGAAAAGGCAATTGGAAGTTTAATAAACTCCTTCCATTCTCAGGGGACGGATATGCAAAGTAAGGTAAACAAGCATTTCAGCTTTAAAACGAACGAAAAAATGAACATCAGATCACAACAAAATTTTTTCTGAATTTTGACTATATTCAGAATCAGCTATCAGCGCTGAACATCTTCTTATATGAAATTATGGAGTTCTTAGTAACATAATATGTCGAATTTCGAATCGATGTTTAAAGCGCAATAACCAAGCACAAGCAAACTTGATTTAGAGCGCATGAGACTATATGCGCCCGCTTCACGCAATATGTGAAATGCTTTATAAATCGAATGACAAATTCGTTTTGTCCCTATACGCTAGACGCTGGTGTTGGTTATTTAACAAATAAAAACATTTATGTAGGTTTCATAGTAAGAAAGTTACAAATTTCATTCAACGTATTGTTTGCTTTTATTTTTCATTTTTGTATGTCGTTTATGTCTAAAATAACAATAAAAGTGTGTAGAGTAAAAAGCAAAAAAAAAAAAAAATGCTCTCTAAGAATTATTTATTGCTGCAAATAAATAAAGCTTAACGGTTAATTGTGCCCCATTGTGTTGTTAAAAGTTTTGACATTTATTGTGTTTGTTTTGTAGAGAGAAATGTGTTTGGCGTGCACATACATATCCTGTCATACAAACACATACGTTCCCATATTACTCTAACCCTATATTATTTATTTTCTGCAAGCATTTATACACTAAAATGCCCAACCACGCATGAATGAATGAAGTGTGTATTCATGTGTGTGTGTTTGATTTTTTTTTTTTCTTTTTTCTTTAAGCCATTATGAAGAGTGTGAAACAGTAATAAATTCATTGTTTATTCTATACCTTAAACGTTTGTGTTAAGTTTATACATAAAAAAAAAAAAACGTGCATTTCTAGGTTTTGGGTGGAAACAAACACAGACTTTGTTTTTGTTTGATTTAAATGGGTAAACATTTCTAGGCGTACTTTTCCGCATACGCTTATAGAAAGCCTCACAAGTGTTTTTGCGGTTAACAAAGTTTTGTACGCAAACAATTTCCTGCATAAGGACAACAAAATAAATATTAAGCGCAGTGGTATTCGTATCAATTGCGTTATATGCCAGGTGTTTAATATAATATATGAAGTAAAAGTTTTTCTTTTTCGCTTTTTCTTTTTGAAAGAAACACTAAATCCATAAATATTTATTTACAAACTTTTGAAAAGTTTCCCAGCAAAATATTTTAGAAGATTTTTTCGATCATACGTTTAGTGTAGCTCCGAAAGACGATAACAATTTTTTTGAGTTTATGCTTAAATTTTATTTTATTTACTTAATTTGTTTCAAAGAATCATTTCTTATGCTTATCAACTAAAAAAACTTCACTTTTCATTGCACATCCCCCCTGGCTGCGATTATCCGAAGTGAGTAAATCACATAATGACTGAACTCTGTCGCATATCTTACCCGAATATCTAAACGAATTTATAAGCCAAACATTCACCCATATCATGCATTTTTTTGCTATAAGCTTCACTGTTTTCGAAGCAAGCTGTCTGTTTGCTAAACTAATGCAAAACCCTAAAGGGAAATCCTTTAAAAAATGTTGAGATTTAAATCAATTTTTATTAAGGTAACGTACAATTTCCTAATTCTTTTCTTTTTCTTTTCTTAAAATTTGTTTGGCATTTTTTTATTCTTTTCATCACACTTTTACTCTTAACGTGTTTGTCCAGCACGTGAAAACAATATTGAGTTTTGTTTTTCATGAAAACTTGCAGCGCTCCTGCGCTTTACTAAAAGACACCTAACGATATCATTAGAAAACGTTACATTTTCATTGAATATTTACAATTATAACGAGACACAAGGATAAATAGAGCGTTCACTTAAAACGGACGAAACGCGAAAAGAAGTAATTCTTTACAGAGATTCGGAGTAATTTTTTTTCACTCACTGGGTCGATATTTTTCTTTTTCTCATCGAAACTGAAAACTAAAAGAAGTCAAGGCACTAAAGTAGGCCAGCGCCCACCATTAAACAGCCTGCACCATCCCTCAGGATTTCTATAATGACTTTTCAAGACCAGGCATTACTTGTATGGGCAGTTGTCGAAGCAGTAGCGTTATGTGAACCAGTATCAATAGCATTCGTCGTTGAGTCAAAACACGACCGGGTACCGAAGTTTCATCAAAATATCTTAACAATTGCGGCCTGAAGGTTAAACATTTGAAAGAAAGGTGGACAGACGGACAGACAATCTTAGATCGATTCAGAAATTGATTCTGAAAGTGATTCAATATCAACCAGTATGCTAAAAATTGGCATCTATCGTAAGTCCCTCTGGGGGTTGCGTATATCCGCCTAAACTTAATATATCCGGACACCGCAAGTAGTTTAGGGTATAGTAAGTTATTATCGGCTTTTCGAGAGATGGCGTTATACGTGGATGAGAATTTTCAACATTTAATTGCGTTACTATCAGCTTCAAAATCATTTATGAGTGCAAGTTTAAAATTAAAGCTGTCGCGTGTATGATGCTACAGAAATATGACCGAATTCATACTTAAAAAGTGACTGTGGCAGCATGCATTCCCTCTCTTATTTAATTAAAAGAAAAAAAGAACGTTTATGAGAAATGGAGGTTTACGATGAACACATTTCGTGCAAAGAACGGGAGACAGAATGAAAGCAATACGAAAATGCAACAAATGATTGAAAAATTATTAAATGTGATCCGGTAGAGCGTTAGTGCTCGTTTATATGCCGTACAAAATATCCAACAGTCAGAAATGTCAAATGAGTGGAAAGACAGGCATGTGGAGAACTAAAAGAATGGCGAAGGAAACGCCGTTTTGAAAGAAACGAAGCAAACTTATATCCGCATCGCATGGTCGTGTGTGGGGAACAGTCAATGTATTCTGAAAAACTAATTGACTTTAGGGCATCTCACACAACAACGAAACCAGAAATGAATAGTGCGTTACGAGCTTTTAGAACCTGAAAAAACCGTTAATACTCAGCGCCACCGCCAATAAATTACCAATTTGAGGTGTGGGTTATGTGAACCTGGGAAAGATGATTTAATAACAATAATGTACTAAAATGAGCAGCAAAAGCCGTAAAGGATAAATCGAGCGCATTGGCAAGCGAGTATTATCAAGAGAGCATAAGTGTCTCGACCATTTTTTAGAGTAACAGGTATGGAGAAGTCGTAAGCAAACGTATCATATCTTATCTATATATTTACCTATGTTTATTTACTAAGGAGAGTGAACATCGGCTGCCAATGTCTATTTGTATTTGAATATTGTACAATGGGACATAAATGATGAAACATAAGGAAACCCTGAAATTTCTCTTCTTTCTCTTGACATTCAACAAGAGTTTTCCAATGAGCATTTAAGCCCAAGATTTTCTGTTTATTGAAGCACTCATCCAAAATGTAAGAAATGTAGATTCATCGCATGAAACTACTAAGAATGATGAAAGAAAACCATGAGTCAACAAGATGGATCCCTTCCACGAAATAGTTCTCAAAGCCCTTTCACCACGTTATACATTTTCGAGCAGACTTTTTTTCGGTAATTTATTAAGTAATTTGTTAAGTCGTTATTCCGTTTTTTTTTTCTTTGAATGCTAAGCAAGCGCTTATTTCGAGCATATCAACACGGCCAACGAATGATAATTTCAAGTACTTAAAATCTGCTATTGTAATTTGGGCTACAGTGGAACAAAAAGAGTAAAAATCAAACATAAGTCGGCGCATAAATTGTGGCTATGGAAAACCTCATGGAAAGTGACATTAAGGTAGTAGACTAACTGTTAGCGAACGTAACGTTAGCAAAATCCACTGATCGATCGGATAAATTAAGATTATTATTGTACATCCCACAAAACATCCACAAAGGATTACTAAGCTTGTTGTTTGTGTCACATCATGTAAATTAAATCGCTTCACCAAGATACCTTACGAGGACGTAAAAATTTTATCTGCTGCTTAGTAAATTTTCATCTGGCCGTCCATATAGTTTTTCTGAGGCAGCACGCACGTGACTAAACCAGGGTCATTATTACAAAATTTCTATTTACATTATGACGACATAGATGGCTCCTTCGATGTGATTTGTATTCACCTTTTGTCAGCTATTTCTATATCGAGTCCGTTACCGTCGTACCAATGTCTGTTTAGTCGGACATAGTAAGCCTTTAAGAATGGCACGCAATAAAAAGAGCAGGATATTTAAAGAGTGAAAACGTAGTGGCTTCCTTAGGGAGTTGTAATCTAGGGTTAGACGTGACTATAGTTTCCTAAAAGTGTCTCGCTATGGCAGTTTTATTCAATCAATGAGAGGTTAGCTTATTAATGATCCTAAACAGTTCTTTAAATTTGTAAATTCTAAACGCAAATTACGAGGATTTCCTTCTGTTATGAGCTAGGATAGTATCGAATCTTCTGAATCTTCTCTAATATCTGACATTTCTGCAGATTTTTTCGGTGAAGTCTACCGTTCATCAAATATTCCGTTTGGTAACTACCCTTAACCTATAAGTTCATTTGACATTTTTCGTCTGCATGCTTTTCGGAAGATGAAGTATTTATATCGTTGTCGACTTTGGAAGCCTCCAATCTTCCTGGCCCGGATAGAGTTCCATCTGTCATTTGCCATGCTGTCTTCTTACAGCTATTTTCAAAAGCTGCTTGAAAAAGGTTGCCTTCCATCCCTCTAAACGACTTATTTTATTTTGCCACTTTACCAAAACAGGGCAAGAAAGTGCATTAAGAACTATAGGGGCATTGCTAAACTTGGCGTATTGCCTAAACTGTTTCAAGCATTGGTCACAAAAACGCTGGCGTCTGTGTTAGGGTCCTTTGTATTGCCCTAGCACGGTTTCTTAAAAGACGAATCAACCTTTTTGAGTTTTATAACCAAATTTTCAAAGCGTTTTCTGCAGGCAAATAGACGGGTGTTAGTGCATTCAAGACTCCAGTGTATTTATGATTGCGGACGATTTTAAATTTTCCCTCTCCTACGACTCATTGGGTGGTGTTAAACTTCTTCAGTTTGATCTTACCAGGGGATATATTTAGTGTGTGACTAACGGAATAGTTTTGAATTCATAAAAATTTAAGAAGTTGTAAAGAAGCAGCCTTCCTTACCCTCTACGAACGCGAAAGACATTGTCGGTCACATTAAAATATAATTTTTATATTTAACTCTTCCTTGGTAAAATCTTACAATTGAACTTCTAGTCTCGTTATCTTCGCTCGATATATTTCTCAGTGAGAGCGCAAATGCAACCCTACATGATCTCGTTCTGCGGCTTTAACTCATATGCTCATAACATAGCTTTGCTTAAGTTATTCTCTTGAGTAAGCTTTACCATGTAAATGGTAGAGTAACACCCCGTGGTGGGAGCTCTAGGTATGAACGTGTTGGTGTGGCAGCCAACAGCAGTGCGCAAACAACTATCATTCTTTGAGTTGTTCAGCAGCAGTCAAACTAACAGATAAGGCAATAGTCATGCCCGAGTGGATCGTTAAGATAACCGGCGTACTCCTGCATCATTACCTTATGGGCTCCTGGCACGAAAGCACACCATCGCATCCTCATCCCCGAAGGGACCAGGTTGACTGCTTGCTGAACCAGTAAACAGATCATACGCGACAATTGCATTTTCATGATTTGGTTACGTGCAGTTCACTTTTCTCCGGTTAAAATCGAGGCTGCCCATTATGTGCATGTTGGTTTTTCTTTTCTTACTAATCGTATATTCTTTTTAAATTCCGCCTTTATATATATAATTTTACACAAAGACACGAAGTTTACTTCAAATTGCACAATAAATGTCTTGGAACGGATCGCTGGACAGCCCTGAGCAAAACCCCGACTATAGATAAACCTTTACTAAGTTATCAAGGGCTACGATGGGTTTATTGTATCTTACGTTGAAATTATTTATTGTAAAATCCTCATTTGCCTGGAGTAAAGCACATCATTGAGGATGTTCCCACTGGAACTTCGATGCATCAAATACCACTCGTAATTTAGTGGTCGCGCTGTACACAGCGTTGTGCGGTAATAATTAGTATCCTCATTAATAATAATCGCATGTTTTTCATGTGGCTGAGTATTTCATATTCTTTGAGAGTATCATCGTCTATAATTTTGATGTTTGGGCGCTTCAGGCGTACTTCATTACAAAGGAATTGTAATAAAACGGGATCGTGAATTTGACGGGATCGGTCGAGGGGCTTATGTGTAAGATATCTTTGCACAAAGGGTAAGTGCACCACAGATCGGCCATTTGAATCCCTTACAGTCGTTCGGACAGACAGTTCCCCTTAATATCTGTTTTCAGCGGAAGGTCGGGAAGGTTTCATTCTAATTCTAATTCCCAAAATTGTTGCAATTGCTGACTAATACCAATAATATTAAAATATGAGGCTATTGCTTGCAGAGGTGGTGAGTTGTCTACTTTTCACGTAATAATCAAAGACAGTATTTTGCACGAGAAGTGATTGTTGAGAGTCTTTTCTAATTCCTTCTTTGATAATTTTAGGGTAAACGTCACAGCCTAGTAAAAGATCGATCTGAACGTTATTTGCCATGGAGGTGTCAGCTAAAGGCAAATTTGATCATTTCGATGTGTTAAGCGTAGCGTAAAGTACATGCGATAATTTTCCGTTCAGCCGGTTAAATACAAATACATCGGTCCGAACTTAAAATGTGTGAACCATGTGCGAACCTACTTTAATGGTTCACATAGCGATCGTGGTTGCTGACAGTGTGTCATTGGGGCCAGTAATTTGAGTTTTGGTTGATTTTGTTGGTGGGGCTAGTCTTTTTTTGTAGTCGACTAGAGAGAGCCCTAATGGGATATTTTGCGTCACCAATGCAAATATACACGTTTGCGGTGCCAAAGAGTGTTGAATATGCGTTAGATTCTAAATGGTTATTAAACGTTTGGCGAGTGATTTACGCCTTAGCGGCTTAAGCAGTTGAGGCGTGTGTATCATCGCTTTGTTGCGTGACACTTTGGATTATGTTATAAGGGTGATCCTGCTGATCTGAAGGGATAATAGTGACAGGATTTTAATTCAATGCAATAGGTTTACTATTAATTTCCTGGGGTGGATGCATTTGCTAATCCCGGCTCGAATAATTATGGGGGCTTGTGGGACGAGGGTGGGGGGTAGGGGGCTTAGGACTGTCAATTAAATATCCAATTTTATTTATTTTGGGTCAGACTCGTTCAAGAAGAAAAATGCGAATAACTCTGGTAGGCTAGAGGAGAGAATTTCATACTCTCTCGCTCTCTCTCTCTCTCTCAGTATTTTAGAGAAAGGATCTCTGAATTCAATGAATGAGTCATCTCGTGCTGTTTTCTGTAGACGTCCAATTTTTTTCTAGCTGACGTTGGAAGCACTATAGCACTATATAGCTTTATCCAATCTCTGAATTCGCAAAACGCAAAAAATTAGTTGATTAGCGCTTGCTAATATTTTTACCCTACACCACTTATGGTACAAGGTTCTACTAATTTTGTGTGGATTCAGAAGTCTCGGGATAGACCCGCCTCTCACCATAATGATCGATTCGGGATCATTCATTATCACTTTCTGAAGGAATTTGAGCTTATCTATCCGTCTGTCTGTCTTGTTTGCTTGCGTTCAATCTACAGATCGCAATCTTTCCGATATTTGGATGAAATTTGGTAAAAGCACGAACGTTGTTGAAAATGGTTCGCATCGGACCACTTCCCATATAAAACCTTACTTTAAAAGTGTACCTCATCGGTAGTTAAAATTTATTGAAGTGCAAAACTTTGAATACCCCGCAATAATATAAAATGGACTTGCACCATTTTCAAAATAAATGACTCATGCTGTTTATATACTTTCGAAGGGGGTTTTCCTCTAAACGATTGCTTCTTAAATTTTCTCAAAAAATAAAAACATATATTCATTTTATTACAATATTTGACGATATTTTGGGGCTTGTTGTCGGAGGCAAAGGGAAAAGCATGTAAGCCCTTGTACTAACACTTGAGGTTTAAAGAATTTTGTTATGAAAAAATATGAAATAAGCACGTACAAGTGATGAACATTTTAATTAAACCTTAATAGCTTTGTGTAATACTTGGAATGTTATTTTGAATGGCAAGATACCCGAAATACGAGAAGAACACAACAACAACAAAATTTAATAGATAACACCGTGATCTGTGCACTCGTGAACATATCTCTAAAAATTTTTATAGGAAAATGTTATTAGCAATTAGTATTCGTAAACTTATATGACACGATTGTTAAACAAACAAAATGACTTCAATTTTTATGCTACGTCAGCACGAAATTGGCTGAATAAGTTTTCCTACATACGTTGCTTTACTTGTTCAGGTTGATTGGCCGGATGAAAAATTTTAAATGTGATGTTTACATTAAAATATAAACTTTACTATAATCAAATTTAAAAATCTGAAATAAAGGAAAGAGTTTCTTTTGCTGCTTCATTTGGCAAAGCACTTTTGCCAGAGCAGTCATATTCCGCAAAAATTCAAATGCAATGTCATTGCCAAGTTTTCTTGCTGAGTGCGGTAATATTTTTCCTATTTATGATTTATCTACAAGAGCAAACAAAAGTTGTTGTCGCTGTTTCTTCTCCTCTTTTTCTTTTTTTTTTGTTCTTTCGTTTTAAAACAACAAAAGAAATACGGAAAAAGATTTGTTAAGATAACAACAATAAAAATTTATGTGTCTCTAGTTCTAAAAAACCATACACTAAAGGCAGAGCGTGCATTTATATGAATGAACTAAGCCAAAGTGTGTTTATGTGCGGTACGGTTTGAGTCGAACGCATAAAAACCTTTTCTATAATTCATTGTGCATTTCCTTGAAAGTGTAAGGAACAAGAGTATGTCACCGCTAAAATCACACTTTCCGCTTCAATTTCACTTTTCAAAGTTTGTGCAAGTGTATAGGGCCTGCTGCATATGCGAGCATCTAAAACTCGGGAATACCAGTTCATTGTTCGCGGGATCAAATTTCAGTCTGGTTTAATCAGTTGGTTGGTCATAGCTGCAGTGGCAACTTAGTCAGTGAAGGCCCTGCAGTTACCGATTGGGCTAACATCCACTAGGCTACGGCCACTGCCTATCTGTTTTTTTTTTTCTTCACCTCCTTCTAATTACCCGCGTGTTACATTTATAGGGTATATCCCTATATATTAAAAGAAACAAATAAAAAATGTTTGATTTCAAAATTTATAATTTAACAACCTGACAGACGGACACATTGCCTGAATTACAAATCTCAAACTCAAAGACTATTACTTATATAATTGCCTAGCTTGAGGATCGATAGATGGACATATTTGAAAAACCTTGAAATGAATAAAAATCGATAGGATTACTGCATCAGAAAATTGAAATATTTGGAATACGAAATTTCGAGCTGATCGATCTACAAATGGAAATTTCATCATGAAATCAGGACGTTGAACCTGGGGTCTGTTTGTGGTTCTCGATATCGAGGAACCTCGACCGTAATTTGAACAAGCTACTCGACAGCACTGTTACAATCGAAAGCACTGTTCATTCCTCATAATAAGCAAAATCATGCTTTATGCTCATAATAAGCAAAATGCGTACCTTATCGACAGCTCTAAGATTCCTACACGTTACAGCGAGTTGATCATCTACAGCTATCGAGTTTACTCGATATTGGGGGAGTATACATCACGCCCTGATATCACAAGCTGACGGAACCAGCAAGGGACTGCAGTTGCCTGGGCAATTGTACCAACTACACGGAAAATGGATTCAAACGAACTCTATTCACTTAAATCTCCCAAGTGTGGCAGAGTCTCTTTACATATAACTGACTGTACTTTAAGTGCGTGTGCCTTAGAATGTTGCAAGTACGTTGCGGTAATTGAAATTTTCGGACAATGTTTCCTTTGTAAGTGGGTCCTTCTTTTTTTTTTGTTAACAAACTTCAGCTGATACTCGAAGATGTTTACAAATCTTGAGTTACTTGCCTTAGCTGCGTAACAAATATGTTTTAACACTTAATTTTTCTTGTACCTGAACATAAGTTTGGAAGTTTGCATTGCGTAGACTTGGTGACGTTTTTCTTTCGTTTAAATATTTTCATAAATTTGTTTTTAAAAATAGCTATAGCTTACGCACAATCACAGTCAACTGCATTGATATTAATAAAGATGTGTTGTTTATGTGCACCTCTTTGCTTAAATTAAATCGAACGAAATCTTCTTAAATGTTAGCTTCCGTTTCCGTCACATTTTTTCTAAAGCTTATTACCTGCCATGCCCGCATTACTGTTGTTATTTTTTACTGCTACTACTGCTGTAGCTGTAGCTGAGTTGAGGAAATGTCAGAAAGCAATTTCACAGCAGGCGAGGTGTTCTTATACCATAAACGAACACATGCACCATACGTTTATGTAACATGCTTGACGGCTAGAGAATGCAGAATATTTTTCTACAATTTTCTAGGATTTTCTATTCATTCTTTTTTTTTTCTTTTTTTTTTGTTAGTCATACTTTGCTGTGCTGTGCTTGATTGAATTATTACGCTTCATGTAAACATTTGCACGAATAAGCCGATTTAACTTACGGCTGTTGGTATTGCCAACGCCCTGACTCAAATACACGCTCCTGTGCACGAACCGGCAGAGACATACGAAATCCCTCTGTAAGACATGTGTGCACTTTTATTTGTTCACAATTGTTAATTTGTGAAATTTTCTTCATCTCATACACTAAATGTTCTCCGTTTTTGTTTCTTGTTTTCGTTCCGTTTTGTTTTTGTTTTTGTTTTTGTTTTTTTTTCCATTTTTATTGAAACGACAAATGTTTTTTATTTTGTGAATTTAATTAAATAAAAGATTAAACAGTAAAAATATTAAGAATCGTAAACAAGTACGAGTTAAATAGAAATAATTTTAAAAAAACTTTATAAACACAAACATTGAACGTAATAAATGTTAAGCACAAAAGGACAGACATATCGTCAAAAAGGAAAAAACCATCGACCAGTGTAAGAAATGTTGAGCCTTCCATGTGTAATGCAGCATAAATTACCCAAAATCGTAAGCAAAATATCTCACAATTACTCGGATTTTATCTCGTAGTTATGAGCGCATCCTGCTTCCGCTTAAAACTTGTGAGTTTTGTAGACAACATACGTCTTCAACAACATCACATATGTGAGTGAAAGCTAAAAAGCGAGGTGGACTTGGTTGTAAGTGACCAATGAGAGCAGATAGGTCTTCACATTTTTCTTTTGTGAATTCAGTTACCATTCAATTCGCAAATTTGCCTCATCTTCTTGCACAGTTCTTGGAGCGTAGAACAAACTGTCGACCAAACTTACAGAAACCTTTTTGAAATTCTACGAAAGGAAAAAACGAGAAAACAAAAATTGACCACACTTACGTGATTTGTCCGTTTCCTGAAAACACAACTTGCTCCTTCTCCTGTGCGTTCTGATCGCGTCCTTTCATTTCCATTCATTCATAAATCATGGAAAATTAATGAAATAATTACGAGAATTAAGTAAAATTGGAGAAATCTTTCTTTCGTGTGATTACCAGCAAAAACAAAAAATACAATTATTTTTACTGAACATTACGCAGTAAGTGTGTATAGGAGCTGGGGAACTACAGGGCACAAAATGCGCAGAACTAAGAGAGAAAAAATTTTTTTCCCCCAATTTTTTGCCCCTCCCCAGTTGGTCCGTGCACACATATTTCTTTCGAAACTGTTAGAATTACTACAAAACTGTCTTTGATGCCTTGATAGCTTTGCTATAGAATGGCTTGCTAACCCATTTGCATCGTCGCTCTAAATGCACGGTTCCTAAGTTTCAATATGCGCAACTGGTTTTAATCTACAGTATTTGTTTTCGCATTATTCTGCTCTTGGTAATAAGCGGCAGTTGATTGGGGATTGTTCCGTCAAATGACACAAGTGGATTAAGACGCTCAAATGAATGGAATGACCGCAGCAACTTCATCGGGATCTTAATTCCGGGAACATCTTTTTGAGATTTGCAAACAGGTAACAGCCACTGCAAGTTAGACCTTAACACAATTTAAACAATTTTCATATTGGATTTGCCACCAATTTCTGACACGAAGGGTTTATTTCACTGTCAATCACCCTGGTATCCATTTAACGAACCCACTTTTCATACATTGACTTTTCAGCATCACTTTTCGAGTGTCAAGGGTATTTTCAATATTTTTTATTGTTCTCTAGTGTAACCATTTCTTTTGAGCGTCTATTGCGTATGTCCCATTATAATTTAAGCTAATGGGAATGGGAATTGGGAATGTTGTCGTTCCTATATTCAACAAATATACCCCGCCATTTGAGCATTAACGCAGTCTGTCAGTAGACGATAAATAGCGATGAGATCTTCGCATCAGTCGTTCATTATAAATTTTATAATTCGAGAGGTCCAATGATGAGATATCCCGATGGGCAGTTCCATCATGTTCGTAAAATGCAGCACCAAATAGAATCGACTTACGGGCAATGACAGTTTTTTTTTTTTTTTTTTTTTTGGCTTGTTGAGTAAAGTTGGACTAAGCCAATAAATTTGTGACTTATATGTCCGAAGTGCAATACTTTACTGGCAATGACAGTTTAGAGCAACATTTGAACAAAAAGACTTAAAGGAGAGGTAATGGCAATGAGTTGCCTAATCTTGACTCTTAAATTCGTTTCCTTCAATTTCCCGCGAGGCATTTCCTTATATGACTATGCACGTATGCGCTTGAGTCGTTTAGAGAAACAAAAAAGCGGCGAACGCTTCCGTGCAGTCAAATAAAATTTACTGGGACAGAGTTTATATATCATCTAAATGAAAGTTGAATTATTTATTTATTTATTTATTTTTTTTTGAGTTGTTGAGTAAAGTTGGACTAAGCCAATAAATCTGTGACTTATATGTCCGAAGTGCAAATATTTTAGTGAAAGTTGAATTAAAATACAAATTTTTATGTACTTTCTACACATTTTTCTATTCGCATTCTACTCTGTGAAATGTTTTTTTGAAAACTTAAAAATTGTTTAAAAAACGCATTGCCAGACCTATCAGAAATAAAATCAGATGTATTTAATGTTAAAAATGCAGTACAACATAATAGGAGTACGAGACGTGCTTTTCAGAAAAACAGAAATGAACAGCTGGAAACGCAAGTAAACTACCAAAGCTAAGCATTCCGTCTTGGCACGAATTTCAATCGAAAAGACTGCTGTTTCCAACGGTTCCGATGTTACTACAACAAAGGTACAAGTGTGTGAACGAGACAGTTCTATATCTTTTTCAAATATGAATGGAAAATATAGCGTCTTAATTAACAAATGTGGTAACGACGAAAAAGCAGACTGAAAATGAATTATTTGTCTCGCTCAGATGATTGTTGTACTGAGAAAAAAGCTAACCTGCACAATTCCTCAGTTTGAAAGTTACTTTCTAGACGATTCGGTGACATTTAAAAAATAAAGAAAAAATAAAAAATTTGAAATCCACATTAAACGAAGAAAAAAAAAGACATCAACTGTAATTGGCATTGAGCGCATTGGAAAATCAGTGAAGTACAATGAAATGGATACAATAACTGAAAATCCAGAAAGTCCTTACAATATTCGTAGCAGTAACGAGCATATTTTTGAAGGGGACATACAAAGGATTTGTGAATTCACTGAAGATGCTGCATGTCAACCATCAGGTAACGCGAGAGTAAAAATTGAATCTAATGATTTCAGAAGTTCGGAAAACGAAGAATCTCAGCTCTGTGCAAATTTAGATAATGTTCGAAATACGAATACGACCCTTTGTACGTCGTTTGAAGAAGGCGTGCTTATAGATACTAACGATGGGCAATGCAACGCTAATACTTCGAGCGTTGACAATAATTGTGAAAGCAATTGTGAAAAGTCCGCTTCACTTGTCGGACGAATAAGAGTTAAAAGTGAGTTCTCTTTAAAGTCCGACATTCCTGGAGGGAATACTGATCACATGCCTCAGGGATTTCTTGATGATTTACTGAAAGATATGGATGAAAAAACGGGAGTCGTCAAGCTTGAAGAAGGAAACAATCAAGATAAAATTACGGATAACCTTGATGCAATACCTGATAACTTTTTCAACGATATATTTGCAGATCAACTTACTGAGCGAATTGAAGCAGTTATTGAATCTAATGATTTCAGAAGTTCGGAAAACGAACAAGCTCAGGTCTGTGCAAATTTAGATAATGTTCGAAATACGAAGACGACGTCTCAATCCGCTTCCACGTCCCTTTGTACGTCCATAGCAAAATTTGAATCAGATTTTGAAGAAGGCGTGCTTATAGATACTAACGATGGGCAATGCACAGCTAATACTTCGAGCGTTGACAATAATTCTGAAAGCAATTGTAAAAAGCCCGGAAGAATAAGCGTTAAAAGTGAGTTCTCTTCAAAGTCCGACATTCCTGGAGGGAATACTGATCACATGCCTCGGGGATTTCTTGATGATTTACTGAAAGATGTGGATGAAAAAACGGGAGTCGTCAAGCTTGAAGCGGGAAGCAATCAGAATAAAATTACGGACAACGTTGATGCAATACCAGATAACTTTTTCAACGATATATTGGTAGATCAAGTTACTGAGCGAATTGAAGCGGTTATTACTGAAGAGGTGGAAGTCAAATTATCTCAGCGGCTTGAAGTATTAAAAGAACTTACGCTTTTGGAAGATTCGAACAAAACTAAAAAGTCAAGCAAGAAAAAGAAGCATAGCAAGAGCAGGAAGAAATCGCGAAAACGTTCACATTCTTCTGAAAAAGAAGAGCATTTACAAAAAAAATATGCGTATTTATCAGGTGTCGATTCGACTCAAGGCAATTCGCTTGAAACATTAATTAATCCAACTTCAAACATTTCAACATTTACAGAAGGCTTTCCGTGCGGTGTTGACAAACCTTGTGAAAACACTATGACTGTCGGAAACATAAAATTGGAAAAAGTAATACCTACCCAAGAGTCCGAAGGAAATTTAACAACATCTAAAGAGAAAATTGATATCGCCATGTTACGCGCTTCCAAAGCTTTAGAGAGTTTTAGAACATATTCTCAAAAACATATCGAGGGGGAGTTCATTTTCACGCCTACGATACGTAAGTTACCAACTGATTCTTCCTTTGGCAATCGAACATTCTCTGAGCACCGTTCATGTCTGCATTCTGTAAACAATGTGAGCTATAAATTTAGTTCTCTTTCAAAGCGTCTCAATATGCTGGAATGGGGTTTGGAAGCTGCACCTTCAAAAATTGCTTGCGCATGCCGAGTATTGTGTTACGATATTTATAGCCTTCTTAATAAGTCCAAGAGCATGAAGTTGCCGCCCAATCTGCTAAGCTCCGAGACAAGAATAATGGACTGTAGCTTCTCACTTCGTAATAACATCAGCACTCAAACTGATGACGATGACATATTTAATTTAAGAAACGTACCAAATGTTTCAACCTACGATGCAGCTGTTCAAAGTACTCCAGTTATGGCCAATATAGCTGTACAAACGACAGAAGAAACTTCTTTAGATGATCTACCCATAATATCCATAATACGCAGTTTTGATAGCAATCAGTTGATGGCTTTGCATGATTTTGCTGAATTACTTAGAGAACAGTGTTCGCCAGATACCACGCACATGTATCGCATGCGAGAACGTATGTTGACCATTTACAATCGTGCCCATATGCAATCTGGTTCAGGGGAAGGTAGAATTCAAGCTTCACAACATAGATTTGAACGTGATAATAACCCAGATCCAATTCATGCCATTGAAAATGTTCTCAGTTCGCATGGTACTTATTACGCAACTGATACAAGCCGGATGCTATTGCAGAGATCTGAGGAAAGTAGAGAATATGCACCATCTCGTGATGCTAGGAGTGCCCGTCAGTCTCCATCATCATCGACTTTCGTCGGAAAGTCATATGGCCGCGGCTGTACAAAACGTTGATCGAAGAAACTTTTAAGACTTCGAAAGTGTGCGTTAAAATGAAAAAAAAAACCTGTAAAAACTTAAATAAACATCCGCAGCTAGTCGGTCTGGAAAAATAAGTGAATTTGCATTGTATAGACACACACACACACACACACACACACACACACGCACACAAGATACAAAAAACGAAACAGCTAAAATAAGTTCAAACTAAAGCATCGTTTAGAAGGTTTTCAAGTCTTCTTTCTTTCATGGTTTGTGGATGAGTGTGCTCGTCGGCGTCATCCTCGTACTCAGTCTCGTTCTGTCTTTTTAACACTCACTTAAATTAGAGGTGGACAACTATTAAAAAGAATGAGTTATTTTCTGTTGTCAGTTTCTGGTTTTAGACAACACAACAACAAAGAGCAACCAGTACAGTGCAGTAATACCTTTCTAAGTATTAAGTAGGGAAAGATGTACAGAAAACCCTATATAGACCTACATTTTTTTCAGAATCACTTTCTGAGTCGATTTAAGTTCATCCGTCTTGTTTTCTAATGTTCAACTTACGGCTTAGAAATTGTGAGATATTTTGATCAAATTCGAATCATCGGCATGTTCTGACCGAAGGCCAAACCTTTGAAAATGGTTCGCATCGTACTACTTTTTCGATTACTTCGTATGTAGGACCTTACTTTGAAACGTCATTATATGATTAACTGTAATAAGTGTAACATAGCGGCCCTGTTCCCCGAGAGTGTTTTTAATTGTTTAGTTTTCAAGAGCATAGTACAAGGATGACCTGAAGTAAAGAACTTTAAATGTGCGCCTATATCTGAACGCAGACCTATCATAATACTCTCTCTCTCTCCCTCTCTCCCTCTTTCTCTCCCTCTCCCTCTCTCTTTGTCCCTCTCTCACCCCTTCTCTCTTTCTTTTTCTCTCCCTCTCTCTCTCTCTTGTGGAACTTGTGGAATTCTTGAGACCCATATTTCTACTAGCACAAATTGTATATCATTATATATGTCGAATATATACACAAACTAAATAGAAAAGGAGCAAATAGTTGAAAGAAAGGGGAAAGGGCCGAACAAATAAAAAAAAGGGTCCAAAAGTAACGCTCGAACAACAAAAAATTGCTCTAAAAAATGTGCACCACAGTGTACCACACGCAAAAACTAAATTATCATTGTTTCGGCGTTTTGTTTGGTTTACGCATCCCTAATACTCGGCGCTCCAATGTTCTTTCTACAATATTATATATTATATAACTAAATAATTATAACGCTGCCGTTCTTGAGTTCATGAGCTTAAGACCGTTATTATTAACCACCACCTCCAACTAACCAAGTTCTTGAATAATCTTTAATGACTGTATGCGGTGGAGTTTCAATAAAGCCGATAGCGTCAGATGCTAGTGCTTTGAATTTATTTCTCTACTTAAATTAATTGTAATAATAACAATAACAACAATAATGTTTAATAGGCGAAAAGAGTATACATTGGATTGACTTTTATCGGTAGCCGCGGACATGACAGTAAGCGAATTAGAACCAGTGTAGGAGTGAACGTGAAGTCCATCCCATGAGAATGTATGAAAGATTAATTTCTAATTTAATTGTAATTGGAAGCAAGTTGCAGGTAAAATGTTGTCATTAATTGTGGACGTATTAGTAAACCACTCCGCACCATTTTTGCGAACGACGCGGTAGCATCTTTTCATATAATGTATTCACGGAATCGAAAGTTATAGACAAAAAATTTAGAAAAAAATTGGTTTAGTTTTATGAGTGTGTGTGTGTGCATAGGTCATGCCCATTTTTCAACTGCATGTTGTTAATTCATCCAGAAATACTGGTGCGGCATTTCTGCTTCCTGAATTCATTTTTTCAATGGGGACAATTCGCCAAATTTATCCGTCAACGGTGCACGGAAAACGTTTATAAATCTAGTGTTAACATAAATATTTAATAATCGAAAAATAAAATTTCTAAATAAACTTTTTGTTTTTTTAATTTTTTTTAAAACCATTTTAAATTTTTTTTAGTTATAATTAACAATTTTTCTATGAAAAAATAAAACGATAGCCGCCTTTAAAACTTGAATGAAATGAAAAAAAAAAAAGCTTATGAATAATTCGCCAAAAATTCTGTATTAATATGAAAGCGGGATTTGAAAGGCACAGTTGTAGTTGTAGTTATATGTTTATTCCTACATTGTCTTCATCATTGGCACGTTTAATGGATGCAGCCCGGCCACTATTACCGATAAATGTTTGCAAAGTAAATGATCTTGAAATGAGTCATAAGTGCCAACATACCTGGTTGCTGTCGACCTGGTTGCTATGGTCGACTATATTTTCGCCCGTAATTATTACCAAAACTATAACGAAGTTCTTCCAAATTTCCGCGTTGTCGTCCGCTTTGGCTGACATTTCTTAAATTCGTCGCCGTTCGCTTAGCGATGCTTCTGCTGGCCCTGCTGACGATGTTTTTAGCAGCATTCATAAAAACTGAGGATAAGATCTATAAAAATATTTTGCGTACGAAAATCTTCAGTTTGTGAGCCCGCAGGCAATGGTTCAGAAATCAGAAGCCATGATGGCCCGGCCAGTTCATCACTTAATTTTGCTTCGTGTGAAGGCAATTGAAATATTTGTGTCCGTCTCGCTCCTAACTACTCACATATACTCGAACTCTCGTTGGACTACCATTAACGGGATATCATTGTTATGCGACAAGTGTACTGCTACACTCACGTATGTTCAGATTTTTTTACGATTCGCTAAGATTGCTCAGAAAATTCTCGTCTGGTTTATGTAAATTCTTTTCACGCGATTCGTCATCAAACATTGTCCAGATTTCTGTTAACGGTATTACATAATCTTTTGTTATCATTTGGATTTGTGTGATATTATATTTATTTGATATAAATTTTTTTTTTGTTTCTTTTTTTTATGCTCTACATTAAAACAGAATATTCGAATGTATGTCAAAAACGACAAAGTGCTGAATAATGTAAACGGCCTGATGTGCAGACGAAATACTTCCCTAATGGTTGTTTCAACATATGAATCTGAAGACGAAAACCGAATTATTAATACTCGAGATCAGTACATAAGAAAAAAAAACTTCTGCAAGTCAGCCAATCAACATGTTTGCGTGTTATACGTCCTTCACTCGACGATTTTCATTTTATTAGCGAACAGCTGTCTCAAAGCAATTACCGTTTTATGACTTACCTAATGTTTACATCATTACATATTTTTTAGAAAATCATTTTTATTTATTTTTTTTTTTTTTATAAGCTTAAATGATATCTTAAGCAGCCAAGAAAGTCGTAGAGGACAACTGTAGGTACGGCAAAATTTTATGTACATAGGCTCATGAGATTTTAAATGCGGTCTTCGCGTAACACAATTTTTGAAAACGGCAGGCAGTATGACTTAAATAATTCTAGCAGTTTCCATTTGAGTGTTTTTCAGTGCCACCAAAAGAAAGCATGGCGTGGAATATTTTCGATAAGTTAATCTATTTTATTAATAAGACTGTATGCCATATGTTTGGGTGGATGTTGGAGCTTTTTCATATAAACACTTACCAATCAAACAAAATCAATATTTCCAAGAATTCCAAGTGGGGATGTGGATAAAATGATTTTTAGTTTGATTCAATAGCCACAGAATGGCTGTGCCTTAATACTT
>KK502512.1:456414-471947 GCA_000688735.1 Glossina austeni
TGTTTTAAAGACTATATGCGCTGGTCTAGAAGGATTGCATTACTTGAAACTCCCATCCATTCACAGGTAGGGAAACGAAAAGGAGGCAACGGAAATATTATTCCTCGCAATTTGGTAGCATCATCTTCTCTCTCTCTCTCTTTAGAGATCAACGTGAGTGGCAATAATGAAATGAAACAATTCATGCATTTCCAAATGTTTTACTAAATTAAATCTCGTCCTTCTCTTTTTGTAGTCATTCCCTTGTCGTAAGTTATGAAACTTAAAAGCCCATAAAATGGCCACAAACTTTTTATAGAAACCTTGGCGTGAATCGCAAATGATGATCCTAAATATTTGCTCTACGGGTGTGCACATATAAAAATTTAATTCACTTAATACCTAAGGCAAACACCTGCATTGCAAAAGCAATATGCTTTTCCCAAGGCTGCTTAGCGGTGATTGAAGTTGCTACTACAATCCAGGAGTCTCCAAACTACATGCTATCGGAGGAATGCTGAATATTTTTCGCATTTCATTAACAGGTAAAATTACTACGCCACACTCGCAAAGACCAGACATGAAGATAAGACAAGAAATAAATTTGCATAGCGTCGATGAATATAAAAATTATTTATTTAATTCCTAGTGTTCATCAATTTAATGAATTCACTTCTCTCTCTACGAGTCTTCACATATTCAATGTTATCTAAGACGTGGAATATTTTGGACCCAATGTTCCATTCCGCTTAATTCTGACGTGGGCAGTTGAAATATACCATAGAGCAGTGATTTGATATTTCTTGACTTTCTTCTTTAATTTTCTTTACGTTGCTTTCTTGTTCCTTATTCTTCCTTGCTCCTTATTCTTGTTTAATATACGTTATTGTCAACGTTATTGACTTTGTTGCAAGGCATCCTAACGTCTCTTATATATCATGTTTTCCATATATGTAAGAATTATATATATGGTTATAGAATAAACCACTTGTGACAAAAGAAACTATCAAGACTGCGCGAATGTATGCAAGATCCAGAAGGATCTCAGATAGACACACCTCTTATCGTATCGACTGAACTTGTCTGGCCGCCTGTCCGTCTTGTATTATTGTTGTTTAACGTATAGCTCGCAAATTTTGGGATGTTTTAAAGCAATTTGTGATTTGGCCAAAGGACAAACGCTATTGGAAATAGTTAGGATTAGACCACTTGTTCACCCGCTTCCCACACAAGATCTTATATTGAAAAGCCATTATATCAATAACAGCAAAGTGTTGTAGGGTATTTAAATTGTACTAAAAAAAAAATTAGTAGATTCTAAAAAAGACTAAAATTTACCATAAAGATTTTCAAAACAAAGTGGACTATCAGTTTAATTAAATGAAATGTATTATCAGGTATAAAATACTTTTCAGTAATTCATTTCAAATGTCATAAAACTCAGATAGCGCAAACTTACCAAATATTTGTGACTTAAAGAAGCAAGGCAAGTGTTGCAAGGCACTCGGTAAACTCCACAATGTCTATATGTATTCAAGAGCAGCATAAAATGTAGTGCGAGGACGTTTCGTTCCTTTCCTTAGGGCTGGGGCAGCTCAGCGGCCCAGGGAGAGAGAAACGCGCAAGACATTTTTATTTGCAGGACTCTTTTCTTTTTTATGATTCACAGTTCTTCCCGATATCTTAACGTTAAATAAAAAATAAAGAAAATATTTTGCTTAACGCCTACGCCGCGGAGGCTCGCTGGCGTCCCACACGACCTCTCCGTTCGAGAGTCCAACTTCAACTCCCCCTTATTCACCACTCTCACCCTATACTTAGTGTATTTTATTCTACTGCTATCTTAATCTATTCTATTCTACCTTAATCTAGCGCTCCCTTCCCCTCACCAGAGACGGAGAACCCGTGAGCCCAAAACGAGGGACGACTTTGGGTCCTCACAGTAGTTACGTCGGCCTGGCTACTCTCTCAAAACTGTGTAAACAAATAGTCAACTTTATCTCTTTTCAAATGTCGACAAAATCCACCCGAGTTCCTTTTGTCGAATTATAGCTCGGCTTAACACCTTTGAGTTAGATCCTAGATTTTCCTTTAAAAAGTCTTTGCATTGAGTTCGAAACGTGTTTCGGATGTTAAAAGTGTCAGTGAGCTCCATAAATAAACTCCCATTTATTTTTTTCTAAATGTGTCTTCTAAGTGTGTTATCTGAAATCTGATCAGACGTGACGAAAATATCATATCGTATTATATACAAAATGAACACAATAAAAATCTAATTTTTGCAACTAAGCATCAGTATGGTATTGAAACTATTTAGGTATGAATGAATAAAGACACAGTTGGCTTTAAAAGCTGAATGCTAGAGCAGTTACCTTCAATGATGGTCCAATACGTCCAAGATGGACGGACGGACAAACTTAGATTGATTCAAAAAGTATTTCTCACTCAGTCGATGTAATAAAAGGTGGACCTATCTCAAGTTCTTTTGGATGTTGCATACATGCGCAATAACTTAATATAACTTTGTGCCACATGAAGTGTAGGGTATAAAAAATTGTACATAATTAGGTAAAATTATAAAGACTGCCAGTGCTCAGCAGCATCTGCAAGACATACTGATGTCTGACTATGTATACTTGTGTTCAAGCCACAAGTCGCAATTTTTAAGAAATTTCGATGAAATTCGGTACACTGACATGTTTTGATTCAACGACGAATGCTATTGAAGATGGCTCAGATCGGTCCATCTTATCAACTACTCCCTGTATAACACCTTATTTTGAAAAGTCGTTGTATGGAATAAAATCTCAATTTTCAAAAGTTCTCCACAAGGGTGGCTAAATAATAGTATTTCGAAATTGTAAATGGCTGCGAAAACTTTGGACCGGCTGGAGCGATTTTTTGCACCCCCTCTCATGCAACGGAAAGGCCTAATTTTCAATGCTTCATGACGAAATCAGAGCATCGTAGTGCATCGAATCTTGAGCTGATGAAAGTTGAGCCATAAGGAAAAGTTCATACAAAAAGAAGAATTATGTTAGACAATGCGGTGCAGAGTATTCAATGGACGGCCTTGCCCGACTGTACTGCCCTTACTTGTTTTATATGTTTTGATATTATTGCAATGCGTATATAACACGTAATAATAACAGTAATAAAATTATAAATTTTTGCAATGACTTGCACCGCATAGTTTCCCATTTTGACAACTACTGCTCAGGTCTGAAAAACCTATGCCCGTATTCGAGGCTTTGGAGCTCTGTTCGGCGCGCATTCGAGATCGCTGCTCTAAATGTAAGTGCTGCTCGCTCTTATACTCAAGAGTGTGTGCTTTTACAACAATCCATCGAAACGTTATTGTGTATAGATTTTTATCCACCTTCAGGGTAAATTTCAGCATATATTTGCACGTAACGATGATTTATAAATCTTCGCGTAGGTTGCAAATCTTATAAATTATATACATAAGTAACATATATAGATTTCTACGAACGTATGCATCACGTGTCTTGCTAATAATAAATTTTGATAATTGATTTTTCGTGCATTGCTTTTAGCAAAAATATAATTATGCGCTGTTTTTTTTTTTTTTTTTTCAAGAGCAGAAAGCAGGGAAAGAGAAGAGCATAAATAATAACATACAAGCATAAATATTTTCAGGAACTTATTGATTTATAACTTCGAACTAAGGGAGAGATAAGGTCGAAACAAAAACAGTTAAGCATATTTGAATACTTGAAGAAAAGGTTGATGTGCAAGATAATAAATAAATATAATCTAGAAATAAATAGAAATTAAAAATTTACTTTAAACAGTCAACTGTATCGCCATTTTTAGCGATATGAAAAGAAAAAAAACGAATGACTTTCAGCTTTTTGTGAAATTATTTGGGCACCGAACATGTCAAAGTTTTCTACGTCTTATATGTGCATGTGTGATTTATTCAATCAATTTTGGCTACCAAAAGCTTATTAGCTTAGCATCGTAAATTTTGAAAACTCATAGGAAAAATTTTTTTTCCATCTGCCTTTGCTATGAATTACTCAATAATATCTTTTGCTAATTAAGGGCACCGAGCACTCCTAATACGCGGTATTCAAATTTTCTACCCCGGTGTTTGTTAAACAGCTACTGTTCCAGCCCATCAAAACAACTGGTTCTAGCCTTCACCGTCCACAAGTCATACGACCAAAGCACGCAATTGAAATAAGACGCCTAGAGCTGATTAATAGGAAAGGCCTTACCTTCCGTTACAACAACGTGGCAAGATCGGCCGCTCATATCTTGTTCACGTTTTGTCGTAATGACCTCAATTATTGCTGGTAGCAATGCCTAGTGATGACTTCCACTTCGTGGAACAAACCATAACAGACCAGGCCCAGCTGGTGCTTTTGAGCTTTGGATTTCGTAAAGTGTTCATCACTCAGGCTATACCAGATATGGCAGGAATTGAACAAGAAGAGTAAAATGTTCGTGGAAAGGTGTTTTTTTGGTGTACAACTTCGACTACTCAAAGCTCCAAAAAACAATGTTGTATACGCTTACACAGTTGCGTATAGTTTAGAGAGAGTTCTTTCAAATGAAGGAGTCACAGCATCCTATAATACCATCTACAGTCGCTCTTGGAAAAAAGCGGAATCACCTCCACAAACCTAATGCTCTTTGCTCTTATAACGATAACACAAGTGTATCTCTTTCAGTTGTAATCGTCTGCGGGGTGTCCTTTGGACAAAACTTTAAAACCTCAATATGTCCCCCGAATTAGCTACCTCAGCAATGACACGTGCGCCTGACTCATATCTCATATAACCTGGAGAAGTATTTAAGTGTGGCCCTAAAATCTATAAAGTCCGTCGTTCGAAATTCAGACAGACAGACAGACAACAAAATACAGCGTACACACGTACTAAAATATGCTTTAAACAATTACCACGCAACCCTAAAATTTCCACCTCACCTTCCGTTGCCGCGGCTGTGTATATGAGTAAAAATTAAATTCATTCGTAGTTAGAGTTCGTATTACATCTTTTTTTCCTCCTCGCTGCTTTTATAAACTTTATAGACAATTTAAAGTTTTCACATGCGACAAATGTCAACACCACCCCTAAGTTGCTTTCTGCTCTATACAAACTTCTTTAACTACCTTTAAAATGCGTCTTTAACAAAATTTTCTGCAACAATATTATTAAGTGTAACACGAAAACTCTAACACGTTATTAGTGTTTCTAATCTTATTTAGTAAAGTCATTCCATACATACATAGCGAGTTAAAAACTTTTTTTTTTTATGTTTTTTTGGTTTGCGATAAAATTTTTTTCCAACCTTAAGCTAGTTATTGACGAAGCAACGCGAATAAAAAGGATAAGAAAAGTTATAACTTATTAAGCAAAATTTTTATTAAACTATGCAAAGCGACTAATCGTGATAAACTATTTGCAAACAATTTCTACGCGCACTGCATGAGAGGAATGCATAATATTTTTAACATTTCGTTGCTAACCTTTGTAAGAGGCCGTAAAAATTTTTAAGTCTGGCTGCGCCTGTTTGTCAATTCTTTACATTGCTTGTTTTCTTGCTGTCATGTCTTTGCAACTGTTTTACTTTAAATTCCTAGAATGGAATCTGCTTTTAACTACCAACTTAATAAACGCTATCAAACATGACACCGAGAGAGAGAGGGGAAGATTTCAAATATTTTCATAAACAGATCATGTACACATCATATTTGTATTGTTATATTGCTCCGATTGGGGGGGATAATAACCTCTCTATTACTTTTCTCACTTTGCCATAATACTTACTTATTATCTTTTTGTATAGAGATTGCTAATGAAATATATAGTAAATATCTTCGGTGATGTGTAAATCTTTCATAAGCATAGACTTCTAGACTAAAAACAAAAGAACTACATTCTTATACTTCCTAGTATTTTATGGGCATGATTTTTTCTATTTTCACAGATTTTATCGTTTGTCTGTCGTGATGTACGAGTAATGAACAATAAACCCATAACACAGTGATGTTCTCAGGTTATGTTGCACTAAGTACTTATGTGGCGTGCACCTAGACCGATTTGGCACATTTTCAATTCGAACCCGCTTGAAGGAATTTTCAGAAGAATACTAACAAAAATGATATTAAAAACATTGGCAGACGGACAGACTGACATGCTCATGTGTATTACGCGTTTGCCACCTTCCCTCTAGATGTAGCAAACGTTTTGGTAAAATAAATATGCCTCTTCCTTGTGTGAAGGGTATAAAAGAGAAAATAAACAGGCCAGTGCATGGCAAGTGATGGAACAACCTATCAAAATATACGTAGTCTTAAAGCCCCATCCTGGGCATCGCAAGTGACAAGTTTTTTTTCTTTTGTGTGGCTCGAGGGACTTCACAATCTCGATTTATAATCTCGACAGTTTTCTTATGACTGTTGTTTCGGAAAACCAAAATTGACACAAAATCAAAACAACTATAACAAGAATACACATTGGCCTCCTTTGTGACTAGTGACCGATCACAACGCCAGAATTTACATTTTAGTCTCAACCGAAAATCTGTAAATAATTTCAAATTATTATATGCGACCTTCACGAGCCCACGTAAGCTGCACCTTCACGATTACAGTTTCCCTACATTTTTTCTCTTTCTTGCAAAATCGGAGTGAAAACAAAAACTCTTAAGGCATTGAAAACAAGTTTTTTTGCATAATCCACACGCAATTTTAATTGAAACAAATTTTTAACATTTACGCAACAAAAACTTTATTAAGATAAATTTCGCACTGCATGCTAAGCTTTATATGCGATAGTATGGATATTACAATACTCGGGTAATAAATTATAAAAATTTAAACTTTTTTATATTTGCGAATTTGGTTTTTAGTTCGATTTTTATCTCCTTCTTTGAATGACGAAAAATAAAAATATTGCAAGTTAATGACGTTTCACAATAAAGAGATAGGGGAAAGAGCAAAAGCGACGAACAGTGCTGGAAATTATCAGCTTACAAAGAAGACATTTTCGTTTTTTTGCTTTTCGAAGAAAATGTTTTTGATTGTTCAGCAGAACACGATTTACAATTTTTTTTTCATTTTTCAGATAAGATCTTTTAAAATATATCAATATTTTCTTTTTCTTTTTTAAAAGTGTGTTTGATTATATCAAGTTGCCAGCTTCAGATACTAGTGCTTCAACACTTTAGTCTTTGAATTTATTTCTCTGGCTAAATTGATTATAATAACAATAATATTATACGGGGAACGTATCACCATCCCCAGAATGAAATGGTTATTCTTTTGAATAATCGTGCGAATATTAATCTGCAATGATTACTACCCATGAACCTGCAAGCCCACCTTAGGTTTGCATATACGGTAAATGGCCTTTTTATTATCCAAAACGATTGAATGTTTCTCTATTTTCGTTCTCATCACCAAAGTGTGGAACACATTTTCATTTTGTCGAAATGTCTGTAACATCCAGAAGGAAGTTTCAGGGAACTCGTGAAGTAATCAGCATCAATTTCTGAATCGATTTAAGTCTGTCCATCTGCCCATTTGTACGATTGTTCACCTGCGCGGTTGTACGTCTGCCAATGGTCTGTCTGTCTGGTTGTCTGTTTCTCTATCCACCTGATTGTCTACAACAAAATCGTTGGTAGTTATCGTACATCGATTGATCCTAAAAATAGACCAAATCGATCAGATGACACACTCACAGTAAAATGCGGTTTTTGCTCGTTATTCCTAAACTACAACAACGAAAGCTTGCACATTCCATTTTAAGATAGAGGCCACAACCGAATGTTATTTTCTTGCTTATACCGTTTACTAAAGTTCACTTTTTATAAGCAGATATCTCTAATTGAATTTAGGCCAAGCAATTACTTGTTGCACTCGTCTGAAGATCTTGACCAAATTTCGTCAATTCTTAAAAATAAGTAATAGTTCGAGAATCGCACACATGCACATGTTTTTGCGTTCAAATTTAAACTATCAAGTTTTTGAAAATCTTATGTATCGGCAGCCCTAGTTAGCATTCAACTTTCAAATGGCAGTGGATTTGATGTTTCTTTGTTCTGATGAACAAACACACGCAGGTAATTTAATCCTAAATTAATTAATTCCTATGTATGTTATTTGTTTTGTGTCACATTAAATAAATCTTATCGACTTGAAGGTGATATAAAATCTTATAATAGAAGACAAACAACTCAATACGTTTACGGCCGTAGCTTATACAGACACCGTTCGTTTCGTTGGGCACTTATGAAACACGATTTCGGTACAACGTGGTACAAAATTTTGTAAACATTATAGCAAAGTTTCGTGGATCGAACAACACGATTTCGATTCAGCGCAGTACGAATTAACCGTTACGTTGTATCAGCGACGTTTGTATCACTTATGATATGCGAACATATCCACCTTAAAAACTAAGCCAAAATATATTCACTTTAACACTAAAGCTAAAACTACCCTCCGTCGAGTTACTGGCATGTCTTCTGTGACTGTGATGAGCTGCATTGAAGATTCACTTTCAGAGATATATAGAAATAAACATCTAACGCATGCAATGTAGATTTTATTTAATTTTATCAAGTCTTTGGACTTTTCCGACTTCTTTTTTTAATTTTTTCCTGTTAAGCGATAGGTTTTTATTTACCGCGATTCTTAATTCTTAGACATAATACAATAATACAATAAATATTTTTTTCAGTTCAATTAGCAGTTAATTTTCTTATACGTCATATGTGTTTGTAGCTTGCAACACTTTAAAAAAAATTCAACGTTTTTGCAGATCCAATTATTAGCACTTTAGAATTTATGCTGCCATCTCTTACGGCGTGGCTCATATTGCGGATACAGTAAATTTATACCGTTTTAACTGTGTTATAATGATTACATTAAAGCAGCAGCAGCAGCAGCAGCAGCGGCAGCGGCAGTAAGCACACACACACAGTAATACTCTTATATAATTGCGAACGATTATTAGATTATATTATATTTTATAGCTTACCCGTGTACACACTGATTGACGTAATCAAAGTAAAAAAGTTAAGTTGCCATTAATTGAACACATAACATGTTAAGGATGTTAAAATAAAGGAGTTTACATAAACTAAATAACAGGTTTCAGCAAAGATTTAATAACATAAACAGCGGCTTAGCATAATGATTTCATCCCGTTACTAGGATTTCGACTTTTATTTAATAGCATGTCTGGTAAAACGGCTTCGTAATAAGGCATTGCGTTTATTTGCCAACGCAATTTTAGTTACTTTTTAATATCACGGTTGCTTTAAAATCCAACGTTCCCAACATATACAAGTATATATAAACATGAAATGAATTCTTTTGATTTTAAGATTCTATTTATTATTAATACAAATTGTTTGAAACAAATAAATAAATAAATTCTTCGACTAGCTAAGGATATTGGATTTACTTTTGAAAATAAGTAAACTAATGGCTCTCATTTTAATAAAGTTAAGCATTATATTAGAAGACTTTTAGTTCTATTGGTAATCCAATTCAATCCTATCGGCCTTGCCTATTAATATGTCGACTAAGCAGAAAAATATCATCTCCAAAAGCAATGCATTTTAATGCACAATTGTTTCTCCTGGCAATCAGGATTATATTTGTTTTCACAGATAGACAGTTTGATCCGCGCGCCATACTCTTTTAAGTTTCTTTAAATCTCCTATTGCAGCTAATGATAATCGCTATATGATAATGAAATCATATTTGCATTCAAATTTACTCGACCTCAAAACGAAGTCACAGTTTTATGCCAATAATACTGATTGATTGACATCGAAGTGAAAGAGTGCATTTGCCATCTGAAATATCGGTGATCTCGCAATTGATGGTTATCGGTGGACTTGCACGGAATTGTTTATTGCCAAGATGCGTTTTCTAAGAGAAGTGTTGGAATTAAAGTAATTCTCTTAAAGCAGATTACGTTAATCAACAAGGTCGCGCTTTCCTAAAAGTCGTTGTTTTACCAGGGATCCTAAAAGCTTATTGAGTGTTGTTGTAAGTTTATATCGAATGCATCATTGTATCGAATGCATTATTTCATACATCAAGTTTCACATTTCAAAGCTCGCAAATTTTTTAATCCGAATGTGATGAAGTGGTTTAAACACTCAGGTCACTGTTAACCTTAATGCGTGCACAGAAATTTATGATGTTTTGTGCTCCCGCCTGTGTATTGCAAAGAAAAAATTGCACGTAGATAAGCTCCTCAGTTTCCAGCGTCTTCAGCTAATTCTCCTTTTAAATCCATTCTCAAGGTTTCACATTAAAATTGGTCTGCGATAGCCATATCTACGCTACTACGGTGTTCCTACAGCCAAAGGCTTCAAAGAGTTCAAAGGAGCTTTCGTTGTATTCTATTCTTATTTATAGATATTTTTACTTCTTGGGGATTTTTATAGAATCCGCAGAACTCTTAATGTATCTCTGCAGAGACGGCAAGCCGTTAGTTAAATGAAATGAAACGGATAGTCGGCTTCGTAGAAAAAGTTAAAAGTCTGCTTCTGTCAATAATAAACGCAAAAGGCTTGACAAAGGCCATTTACGTCCTTCTTGTCATCTTCTATGCAGGAACCATGATGTTTGCCAGTTTATTTTATCCTGCGCTGCATCATGTTTTCTGTACTGCCCTTTACGCCCATCTACTCATCATCTAGCATGAATTACAAAAGATATGCGATACGAAAGATAATCTACAACGCCCTTTGCTTAACACTACGAGTGGGAATAAAGTGACGAATAATTTTTGTCCTAAAATTGTCTTAATCTGATCACCTTCAGGTTAGCATTCCATCAAGAGGGAGGGAAGCCGTTAAAACATCAGAACAACATGATCGAGCTGGTAATCGCAAAAGATTGAGCGAAAATATCACGCATGAAAAGCTCGTTAATTTTTAAAAATTTTAAAAGTTCAACATTTTCTATCCTGCTTAGTACTTTTATACAACTTTTGTATAAAAAAATAAAGCATTGTGCTCTCATCCTCCTCTTTCTTTCTCTTTTTTATTTCCTTTTCTCTTCAACTTTTTCTTATGCTAATTAATATTGACAAATTTTTCGTTGAGCATATTAAAATTTTCTTCACTTCTTCTTTTGCTTTGTATTGGTCTTCTCTTCTTTTCAATAAAATTTTTTGAAGCATAAAATTTCTGATTTCTTTTTACTTTTAAGTGGAAAATTTCTCAACTCTTTTTTATTTATTTTTTTTTATTTTTTTTTGCTTATAGAAACTTAAAGAAGAAAACGGTCTTCTAATTAATTATTTATCTAAAAAAGGAAAATAAAAATTTTATCCTAAATTGATTATCAAGTTTTTTAAATGATCCTTGAATCTCATTTTTGCCAGCATGCAAATAGTTTGAATAAGAAAAAGCGCGAATTTTTTATTATCCTTTTGATTACGTCTTTCGCACTGTGCTGATATTATTTATCGGCTTGAAAATATATTGAATCCTTTAATTAAGTTTACTTAGATGAAATTGAGAAATTGCAATAATCCGTAGAAGGTGTTAATTAATTTAAACGATAAAGTCGATCTTTCTTTTGAAGTAGTGAGTACCGGCTAAAAACTAGAGCTGAGCCATAACTTTTTCCCACTTATCCTACCAACCATAATTATGTCTGCGAGGTTGATTTTTCGTATGGTAAAATTATTGATAGAGATTTTAAAATGCGACCAAACCAGGTGGCATTACGCGTAAGTAGTGTGCATTAAAAGTTTTAAAAAGGAAGATAACACGTAAGAAAAAATTTCTCGTTGCTTTCAAGTAAGTGTTAAGTATTCATCACCTCGATTATGCTTATAATCAACTCGTCACTTTTTAAGGTATTATAGGCAGTGGTGTTGGGCTAATTTTTTTTTACCGGAACGCTAATTTTTTTTTTTACCGGGACGCATGTATATGATTATATAGACAGGGCCGATCCTGGGTAGGCGGCCGCTCTGTGCGGTGAGTAATAATAATAATAAGTAATAAACTAATAAAGTTTAAAATATCTACCAATAGTGGAAACCAACATCTGGAAATTTTAGGTCACAACAAATGTACAATAAAAATTCTTAGCATTAGCCGCAGGCCCACTTGGGTATGGCAATAAACTATACCAGGGATGAGTACGGTCCGCTAGCATTAAAATTTATGTATGAAATCTTTACTTTTTTAAAATTTTATATTTTTTTCTTCTAATGTTTATTATAAACTCTCGTTATCAGAAATCAGTTCCGGAACGTGTTCCGGCTCGACAGCACCACTGATTATAGGGTATGGGGCAACCGAAACCATCGTTTGACTCTTGCAAATATTATTGTCACAACAATAGCTAATTTTGGTTTCCTTGGCAACCTTAGTGTGGTCTTACTTTTTGCTAATTTCTTCTTCTATCAAAAACGCGTACGTTTTCGTCTGATTTATTAAAGTTTCTCTATTCAAATAATCAATGATTAGCAATGATTCTCCACAGTTATTAGTGAATAAGTTGCGAATATTCTAGGAAGTAAATAAATATATAAAAAATCTATATGTAAATATGAACAAGTTCGAATAGGAAAAGGCACGCCAGTTGAATTAAACGGGACCTTAAGTCATGAAAAAATGTTCCCAAGCAATTCATTGTAATTTATTATAATTCCGACTTCAGGTAAATTTTTTCAGTTCGTCGAAATAATTCAGCAAAGCATTCCCTTCCAAAAAGAATTCATGAATTCTAAAAAATTATTCAGTTTCTTTTCGGAGATGTCTTTAGTACTGTTTTTGCCGCTTCATAATTTCATTTTTTGTTACATTATTATGTGTGCAGGATGGAAGAGCGTTGTTGCATATTTCTGGTTTTCAAAACCGATGTAAGAAAATTGGTTTATCTTCCTTTAAATCCTTACTGACAGTTTTTTTGGTGCAGCGTAATCTCATTTTTTTTTCTGTTTTTTTCATTTGGCTTGTCTTTCACTACTTTCACATGTATTGTCATACGTGCTGACATTTGTGTTCGTTTTACGGAAACGTGGGAAAGAAATAGATCGAGAAAAAACTGAAAGTACAAGTGAAGTGAATTGGACAACATTTTTATAGTGGAGTTCGTTTTGTATTTTAAAACCCGAGTACTGGAGAGTAACGCTTGGAATATTTTATACACCGATGGGTCAAAATCTTCTGCTCTGCCACCTGCTTGTGCCGTGGTAGATGCTTCAGGACAGGTTCTTCTCAATCACATATTTCACGAAAGTGCTTCAACCTTCACAACCGAAGCCGGAGCTATCCTTCACGCTGCGAACCTTTCTCATAAAGGCAAACTCAAAACCGTCAATGTTACTGACAGTTTGTCTGTATTTCCCTTGAGAAAGGATAGTTAGGACCGGTCGTCCGGGACGTGTGGATAGTCCAAAGGCAAGTGTGGCTGCGGCCGCGTACAGTATGAGATCACCCAAAGCTGTATAGCTTGGTGTAAGTTCTGGTTTGAACGGTAAGCCAAGAAGTTAAAGGGTGTCCACGGGGGCCAGGTTGCCCAAAGTAGGATTGCTTCGGCAGGAAGATGCACGCTACCCAGCGGAATGCCGGAGAATGCCTTCTTGCCTGACTGCTGGGTACGGCCATTCGGGGAGTATTCGTAGTGGCTGTGGTTACCCCAAAGTTTCGCGGGGAGCTTTTTAAGAGGTGCTTAGATAGGCCTCGGCGCAGACCACTAAGCGAGAATTTGGCCCACACCCATTTACTATTGCGGTACTTCAGGGTAGCGAGGCCCCCTGAACCCCGAGGGGGTTGTCTCTCTCCCTGAGGGGTCGTCAATCAACTACCTTTCGATTGCCAATGGTTGTAGGCAACCCGTCTGATTAACGTTTCACACCAGGTGCAGACGTAAAACACCCAGACATATCTGTGCATATCTAATTATGGATGACGTCATGGGAAAGTTGGATCTTCAAAGATGCATTGAAAAAGAAGTTAAGGAGAAAATTACAGAAGGATATCTACAATACCATCATCAGCACTACTCTTCTATTAACCCTCAATTAATTCCACCTTTATATCCAACAAATGTAGAGGAACTCAAGATCCCAACATTTTCAAGAATTCGTCTTGGCCACACAATTGCTACTCACCAATGGATCTTGAAGGACTCTTCCTACCCAATCTGCATTTGTGGACAAATTCTCACTATAAAGCACATTCTCTGTGACTGCCTTAAATTTTCCTTCGCTAGAAGTATTGGATTTGGAGCAACTAACCCTACAGCCATTCTTGAATCAGCTACAAAACAGAATATATTGCTTTATTAAAGCTGCTAGGCTCAATATCTAAAATACTTTTGTAAATTAGAGCCGATAGCCTGTGTTGCTAGTGCTCAATGTCTTTTTTTTTAGTCTAAGAATTTATTTCGTTAGTCTAAAATTCTAATAATAATAATATTTTTTGTTGACATTAACTTGATTTTTTGTTTTTGAAATTGCTGGATATTGGAAAACTTAATTACGCATATTATTAAATAAAAATGAATCTTAAAGTAAAATCAATCTTAAAATAAGTAAGACATGGTGTTTGGCTGTGGACTGTTTTGGATATTCGGATAATTTGAATGATAAAACGCTGTATCCGTAGAGGTGCAAATAGCAGAAGAATTGTTCTCTCTTTAATAAAATGTTGAAACGGAGATTATTGACTGCATTAATTATTTGCGCAAACCATAATGTAAACAGTTAAAAACACAGCATTGCGTTCCGGCCCATTAGTTATCCTGCACCACTCTACAGTGACTCATATAACAACTTATTGTGGTAAAGCGTTATATGGGAAGTGGTTGAAAAAGTTGTCCGATTCGATTCATTTCCAATAGCGTGTAAGATCTAAAAACGGAAAAATACAAAAAGAAATATTTAATCTTATATAACACCTTGAAAGGCAGACCATTGATTGTTTTAAGCATTTACGCAATCTATTAAACATCCACTGGTTTTAAAAAATGTAACGCTTTAAGTTTAAAGCTGTCAGTTTAACACTAGAATTATGGAGCCTTGGATACGTTTGTTTCTACTGAAGCTGGTTACTTTGTAGAGTTACCGCGGTCGCAAAAAGTAAGAAACGCAACATCTGGGCAACAGATTTTTGTAAATATTTTTACCGGTTTGTAGAAAATGAGTTCGGCAGAAGATGGTAAAGTTTTATTTAGAAAAATTTACGTGCAACAAAAATAAAAAATTCAATCAGGTCTTCCTTTTTTTTTTTTTTTGATGAGTTGGAAAATAATTGACAGACTTGGGATTGATTCGTTTTTGGAGAGAAAAAAAGGGATTCGATTTTCGGATTTTGGCAGCTTGGTCAAAATGTAAAGAATAAAAAAGAGAAAATTTGGATTTTTTTAAGAAAAATAAGAAAATGTGCATATTAATGTGATTTTAATAAATTTGTTAAAATTTAAGCGTCTTTAAAATCAAACAAATAGTTCTGGAATCTTCATTGCACACACGTTACTTACAATATTCTGCTAAATATCATTTTGCCTAAAAGGGCTAACATTAGTT
>KK502512.1:472156-494826 GCA_000688735.1 Glossina austeni
AGAATTTAATTTTTATTAAATTTTTATTAAAAAAATTATAAATTTTTTTTTAGCTACGAATATACATTCGGTTATTGGTGAGTTAAATTGTTATTTAAGTTAGTTATGTAGTATTAATTTTTAATACGCATTGTTACTTACAAACGTTAATTATAGATTATATCAATGACATTAATTTAACATACCTATTAGTTAGTTAATTAATAAAAATGTTTTCTAACTAACTTACCATGTTGTTACTGGCTGGCGAAATAGGTGCACATAACACCACACTTACACTACATAGCATAAACAATTATAAAAGTTCTATAGGGCAATTTCGTTTTGAACCCCCCACGTTCCGGCGGGCCAATTAATTTACCATAGAGCCTTTTGGGTATACTGCAGGTTCAATCAATTAAGGACGGACATAATACAAATAGTCGGTTTTTCGGGGTTTTTTCAGTTCTCTATCTGTTTCGGGCGTGTATATAAGCAAATCGCAACAATCTCGTAATCTCGCGTTCCCAATCCAGCAAGAAATTGGTAAGAGAAATTTTAGTTTCCTATCGTTATTTTTACGATTGTGGCAATCCCACAAATAAATGGAGTCAAATCGACCCCACTTTCGTGAAAAAAGGCACCGGTATCCCGGAAATTAGAAACGGTAGGAAAATAATCCCTTGTAAAGGGATCCCTTAAAGGTTTTCTTATATAAATAAAAGTGTTTAAAAAATGTGGGAGCTTAGCACGCCTTATAATTACTTTTTTGAAGCTCGTGAGTTGAAAGGGTCAAAAGGAATTGCTCGGTGGGTTCAGTGCCAATAATAAGAGACAAAATGAAGAATGGAAATAGATATGCCAAAGAGAGAAGTATCAGTTAAAAAAATAAATTTAATATAAGAAAAAGAGAAAAGAAAATTTAATTAAAATGCAGTGATGAGGCGAGACCAACCATTAACTACACCGCAACACTCTGCGTAAGCTTCTTTGTTACACAATTACAAAAATTAGGCCTCGTCTTCTTATGAAAGCTTAGATTTCATGTGGAGTGCGTACTGTGAAAAATAAGTTGAAACTTTTTTAATAAAAGGACTCTGTCTGATGACTGGTCGTAAAAATCGTCCGATTTAATTCGCTTTTAGTGATAGTCCTTCCGTGGGACAAAACATGTCAGCGTACAAAATTTTGTGCAATATGTGACCAGTAGGTTGGATAAATAAATTAAAGAAATATATCAGGCAAAAAATCTGACAGCCAGACATATATTGCTTCAAAGAAGACTCGAAGTCGATTGGTATAATGAGCGTGTTTCAAGTATTTCTGGGTGTTGTGTACTATTATTTATGAATACATTAATCGATAATTAAATCTGGACACGCGCTAACAAAATTGTAATACTGATTTTATTTTCTATAAGAGTTGTCCTTGGGACAACAAACTAATCATTACAACATCAAAAGCTTACAGTTAAACTGACATGTAGCGAAGTAATTGTGAACAAGTATGCGACTTGCAGGGACCATCCGTCCTTTGGCAAATGTATGCTCGCGTATACGAACGCATGTCTTATCCAACAAGGCCCACTGTGCAATTTTCGTTCACTTCTAATTACAGTCACTATAAGCGAACATTTATTCTCGACCTACGTAGAGAAAACATTCATGTAGACATATTATATGTAACTCCTAAAGCCAAGCAAGTGCAGTTCTTCCATATTCTACATATTCTTACCAAAGTCAAATATCTAATAAAATAGGTCTACATAAAAAATGCCAACTTCTCTTGAAAAGAAAATCCTCTCAAGTTTGAGAGCAATAAAAAAAACCACTAAAGATTTTCGGTACACCTCACCTGGCGTCGTAATAAAATAGAGACGCGCCATATTAGCGACATGCACTCAGCAATCTAAAGAAAGGGAGAGTTAACAGAAATTTCTCCGAAAGTTCAAAGAGTGCGATTTGGACTAACGGGGCATGATTATCTTGATTTGTTTCAAAAGATTTACAAACAACGGATTTGCTCAAGCCGAGACAGTTGAGTCGGTATCTTTAACGAGAGAAGTCGAAAATAAGAATTGTGAAGAATTGAAGTTATAACAAATTTCCAAATTGACTCTAATTTAATGTAAGCAAGATTGGCAAGAACACGCAAGAGGCAACGATGACTTTACTTTACCGTATTATTGGAGAATAACGGAATTTTTTTATTTATTGGCCCAGAAACATTCAAATTTGCACGCATTAAACACCACGGGGTTAACCGTAGAGGACACACAGCACATGATCACTTACAGATTGGAATTGGTAAACAAAACAAAAAAAGGAGGAAAAAATGTGTTAGGCTGTGGTATGTATTGCAAGCAAATGTAAGAGGTAAGACTTTTGATGTATTTTACCTGAAAAGTGACTGTCGACAGAATATACTTGAGATTGTTACCCTGTGTGGAATATGATTGCAGACCAAGTAGAACTGGGATTAGTAAGACAATATTGCTATGAACAATGAGTAAAGTTGGGATTAGAATTCTGGCCTCGTCAAGTAAAATAAAAAGTTTAAAGTTAGAAAGATGATGAAGTTAGTCGTGATGAAGAACAAGTTCGAAAAAATTAAAGCAAAAAATAAAAATAGCATTTCCTGCCTACCCAAAGGCAGGGATAAGGAACTGCAATGCAAATATGAAATATCACTACGTAGCAAGAGGCAAGAGAGCGAATTAGCACAACTTAAAGCTTAAGCCCTTAAGCCCTTGCTATGCCGACATTGTTTGTTTATTATAAAGTTTACAAAGTTCTTATAAAAAATTTAATCTAAACTTAATGATTACAGTTTTTGCAATGCTTTCCAATAAGCTCAACCTTAATAGAATTAATGCGATACAAATGCATCGGGAATGTTGTGATTGACTTGACATATTTATTTAGAATTGCTTTATTAGCACAAAATGTTCAGTATGTGTCATGTCGCTCTAGAGTTGGTCATAGGGAACTAAGTATTAATCGTAATGACAATAATAACAATAAGAGTAATAGCACGGGTCTACGTATATAACGCATGATCATTGGATATGGTCAGATGTAAGTAATTTTTCTTCAATTTTTGCATTGGCGGTTACAATTGTCAATAGTTCAGCGTACAAAGAGTCAAAATGTCGGTGTAAGTTCAAAGCAATTTCTTTTTCATAATCGCAGCCTTCTCTCTTCCTTTTTGCAATTTTCTTATTGCATTTTTGCATTCGGTATTATCGATGAAGAGGAAAAGTTAGGTAAAAGTGTTTTACCTTTTGGTTGATTTCCTATCATTTTCTGCCAAATGAAAATTTAATAACAAAAAAAAAAAATAAAAAGAAAAGCAAACTAAAGTCTATTTTAAGCTAAAATTTATTTTCATCCAAAATCAATTTTGTCGTCTTATTCCTACACTCCTATATATTTGTGGTGGCGAAATCCTCTTTTAACTCTTATTACACATAACAAATCATATGCATTGCGAATAATCAATGCGTCAATAAATTTGAATTCTGCTCACGTTTAGAATATTCAATAAATTTTCTGTAAATAGCAACGCATAGTAAAAAGCTTAAGTGCTTTGACTTTCGAACTTTATGATTATGTTATATAAAGAACTTGTTCTAAAGCGAAGAGAAACTACGCATTAAAGATAACTAACTACACATTAAGTTTGTTACACTTTACGATTACTCTTCAATGAATTAAAACTACAAATCGATTATAGAATTTAAAGTAGTTGAAGGCAACTTTTCATATCACTTGCTAAGAAAATGGATGGATGGATGACTCAAATTGTTCTCAAAAACTTATTTTTTTTTAGCAGTCAACTATAAAATTTTACAAAGTTTGTTTACGCGTCCTCACGTAGTAAAGTGTTTTTTGCAATTACGCTTTACGCCAAACATACCTTTATGTCCTTTTATACCTCCCGCAGTTACACACACGTGGCTCAACTTTTACTTTCTAGTTATTAAACTGTATCAAAATATTTTCTTGGAAGTTTGGGAAAAAATTAAACTTTCTTCAGAAACAAATCCTTATCTAGATTGTATAATAACCTTATCGTGCACAAGCTCAAGTTTACAACGGTGAAGGTTTAATGATTTTGTGTAGTTTTTTACTTCACCATCGAAAGAGAGAAGTGTAGCAGATTTGTTATTCCGTTTGCTACAATACGAAAGCTCATAAGATATATGTGCCCTCGCACACTTTTCCACTTCTCAAAGGTGAGTAATCGTTTAAAGTGGCAAGCAATGTAGAAATTAATGCGTACATTAGTGGATTCACTTAATAAAGTAAAAATGAAAAGCATTTTCCGAAGATTGGGGCTTCAATATATGTGTATACGAATAAAAATTTTTATTATTATTATTATTATTATTATTATTATGTAAATTTAGCCAGAGATTCAATTGTAAGACTAAAGTCTTCAAGAACTAGCAGCTAAGGCTTTCGGCTTTATTTCTATTAATATTATTATTATTATTAAAATGTTTTTTAATAAAACGAAAAATTTCTATAATGATTTTTTTTTGTTTTATTTACTTTTAATTTATTAGAAAATACAAATGTGGTTACGTTAGCATAAATTACGTGCGTAGACTACTACTCAAGTGGTCACCATGCTCCGTCATTAACCATTGTAAACGTCAACTGCCAAAGACGAAGACGTCAGATAAAGTTACGCGTTCAAGCATGGAGGCACTTTTCTCTTAAATGCATTTAAGGAGTCACTAAAGGATCTCAAAGCCAATTCCAGTATCGTGGTATTAATCCTAATTGGCCTCGTAATTGGGCCATAAAATTGTAGTCGCTCGATTAATAGATTGAATGCTTCTGAGGCTAGAGAATTTAAGCAAACTTTACCGTCAATCACATGCTGTAAGTGTTGTCCTTAAAATTAAAATCTTAAAATATTAAATCCTTAAAATTTGAGATAAAAGTTTGGAAAGCTATACGTCTGGAAATGCAGAGAGATCGGCCTAAAATTTCTAAATTGATAAAAAAAAAGGTATTTACCGTTAGCTTATACTTTACAGCAAGTGCTTCTATCCATTAACATTTTCATTTATTATTTCTGGTTCCGGTATACATTCAGCTGAATCAAGCTATCCACTACTACTACTCCCTATCCAAAGAAAAGACTTAGACTGTAACACTACAGAGAATACAACCGATTAGAAAGAATAGGAAAATTCAAAGTAAAAAATGTTCAGGTAATTAATTTCTATATAATAATTTTTGTGTTAAAGTACTGGGTAACTATGTATATAGCTATTACAATATGTGTGTGTGTGTGGTCTAGAACATATCTACTCTAAAATTTGACATAATTGTCCGTTAGTGTGATTTGATCTTAAAACCAGAAGAAGAAAATTGACAGTGCTTTAGGGTCCGGAGGTGAAATATGATTTCATTTGAAGAGTAACTCACAATGGATCCGCAGGCCTTTAGTGAATAAATTGCGATGAAAGTAGTAGCTATCCGATATTCGTCCAACAAATGATCATTACTTTCTTTATTGTTATTTTTACCTTTTTCATGCTTCTACTTCAATCGATACCTAAAACAACAAGCACGTAATATTCGCCATTATGGCTTAGTGTCTATCGAAAAAATAATATTATTTTGAGCGAAAAGAAGAACGAAAGAAATTCTCGTTAGAAAAGGTTTGCAAAAAAGGCAAAATAAATAAATAAATAATACATAAAAAACAAAAACCAGAAGCAAATTATTACTAAGCCTTCAAGTGTGGCTTTTATATATAACGTATCGCAGTATCTTAGGCAGGGGCTTATGAGATTTTTCTCTAAGTAAAATGGAAAATATGCCAAAGATAGTATAAAAAATTTGAATTTCATGGTTTCTTAAGCATCGCTTCCTAAGCACATAAATATTAAGAAAATACAATACTGTCACTCTACATCAGTCATACGAGTCATACGAGGATTATCACACTTTTGCCCACACGAAAAAAACTGGCTCTACTTTAATCATCTAAATACAATCCCAAAAAGGTGAGATTTTAATTTTGCCGAATGACGACCACAGTAAATAAGAAAATGCAGGTAATTTTACTCACAGTTCCTTGATTATCCTCTTTGACGAGATATGAAGATAGATTAGTCGTAAAAAGTTCGAGCCAAAAGTTGTCAGCGAACTCACTTTCTAGTTCCGTAAAGAGTTCTTACTAACATTAATTTCATCTGTAGAATTTTGTATTTCTTTGGGGTTAATCGACGAGAGGGAATTTAAAGGATCCCAAGGAGTACACAGAAAACGAATACCTTCCAATTCTATTAATGGAATCCGGTAAGCCATACAGGTGGCAAATTTTACGATTAAGCTTTCATCGTTGAAAGCTTTCAAAACGAACGAGTACAACGTTTTAAAACACAACAACAATGTATCTCAAGTTTTTCAGATTACTTTGCTTTATATGTACGTACTTTCACGACCATTGGTTGACATATTTGAAGAAAAACTTAATATACTATCTTTCTTTGTTAGTGCATAGATTAACGACGAAATTTTCCTTTTTTTTATGAAGTAAAGTTAAATTGTCACATTATTAATCCCACCTTGAAAATGATATAAAAGAAAAACGAGAATAAAGTGTAAAAGGTCTCCCAATTATATTACACTCTTAAGGAAGTACACTTTGTTTGGATTGCGTAGCAGAAGATGCTTTCTAACTACATTTATTATAGACGACAATCAGTTTATTGAAATAATGATTTCAATTTCTCTAAGCAAGGAATCTTAGAAAAAATCTGACAATAATAATCCACTCATATTATAACAGATCGTCTTTGAAAACGCGATTTTGCTAAAAGTGCTTAGAAATGAAATTCTATACGGGTTGACCGCAGTCTCCCACGTTTAAGATAATATATAGACGTTTCAAATTCGCATAATCACAAATGCTTATATGCAGACAACAAAGCTGTTCATTGAAATTATTCAAAGATAGGACGGAAGGATGTAAATTATTTCAATGGAAGCAAATTGAGATAATGACTTGATTCTACGTAATAATGCGTGATTGAAAGCGACATACTTTTCATTTTTGTATACGATAATAGAACTTAAGTGCTTCGAAAACGTATCGTTAAAAACCGATACTAAAGTCCTCGTCAAGCTTAATAAATCGGCACATGTTATTTTTATATCGAGCTGCGGACAGATTCATAGCAGCTATTACTCTGAGTGCTTGACGTATATAACCATCGAGATGTCACTATGGTAACTAAAGACTTTGCTGTGCATAGGCACAAAAATTTAACTCATTCGTCTTTTCAGTGCATTGCTTTGTGACCTCAAGATATTTCGTTTGGATTATTACACCAAAACCGGTACTTCTTAGCTTTGATTGCTGTAGCCAAAGTCCTTCTATTATAGATTTTCTCGAATGATAATATTCGACGGATCCTTTAAGCTGATTAGCAATGATAGAAAGATTATAATGGTTTGGTACTGTAGCGTCTCCGCTGTTTTGGGTCGCATCGATAATGTTTGGCGAAACCGAAAATCCATACGGTTTGTGATCTGCAGAGTTATTAGAAACCATATTTCGACAGTGCAATGTCACGTTAGCAATAATCTCCAAAGAATATCTCATATGAAGGTCATTGCTTTCATCACTCGGCTCGTAAGTAGTATTCTCAGATTTCACCTCAGATTTCATGTCACTAAAGTTATATACATCAAGCGAGAACAGATATCATTAACTTTTTAATTCGTTTATGATTTACTGCTACATCAGGTTTCGTAACGATAGAGTTTTCTGAACAAAAGCGCGAGCATTAATGCCTGTAATTAATTTCAATCCTTGCAATAAATCGAGGCCTGAAACAAAATTCATGCAACGTAGAGCTGACTCGCTCGTGTCACGATGGGAGAGAAGAAAATGCACCACTCGCGATATGATCGAATAATTTTTGCTCCCCAATGTGGTTACCAAGCAAACGCAGAAATACAAGACAGGAAAAAGAATTGGTCTGAAGCGGACATCAATCCGTGATAATTCCTGCGTTTGCCAAATTTCTTTTCTGCTTAGATAAAGATGCAGATTTCGGATAGGACTTCCGCTCCTATATAAGTATTTTCCGAACGAAGCAGCAGAGACATTTTTGATTCATAAACATGTAGACACTCCTTTTTTTCCGGGATTGTACTTAAAGTTCCGCACAATTTCTCGTTTGATCTTAAAAGACTATCGAAAACCTGAGCAAGGTATCCCCGATTATCAATAAAACTTATGAAGTTTGCCATCGTTTCTAAGTCTATGAAGACCCCAATGCATGCTACAGCCAACGCTTTACATTTATTATGGCCTGCAATACAATCGTGACATTATTATTTGCCATCGATTTGTCTAGACGTGACACGCGATTATCGTCATTGTTAATTTTATCAGATGCCTGCTTTTTACTTTGCGCGCTTACGATAGTCGAACAATTTAAAAGTGACGCATACAAATTGATTCGCAGCTTCTGTGAAGGTATGCCACTAACTATTATTTGGGGATGGATGGTAACTAAGTTCTACTACAGCCTTCTTCGCTTGCAATTCAGTTCTTAATGCCTTCACACCCTCTATAGTAAGTGTTGTTTATTTGACGAAATGTAGTCGAATTCCAAGCATTGGACAAATCCTTGATGCAGTTTATTTGCTATGTTCACGTATTGAGTTAATGTTTCGAAAACCTGAGAGTACATAGCAGACGGGGTTGACATTGCCAGTACTATGTTAACAGTTTTGAAAGCATGATCGGATCACCAATTCGAGTATTATGCTGTTAGCCAGAGCAGGCGCCTCGAGAAATACATCTCAAGCCGAATCGAACTAATTTTAAGCAATGTAGGGCACACTTTTCCACATGACTTTTCTCACATGTTATTAGGCGGATCACTATCGCTGACGGTACGTTCCTTTGAGCAGACCAATTAAAGAGAGCTGCTGTCAATGCCATTCGAATTTTTTGAAACAATTTTGAAACTTGAATTTGACGCTTACAAGGACCGACTGCACAATTTTTGGCTGAAAGCAGCATCTCATTAGTCAAGTTCAACTTAGTTTCCAGAAAATCGATAATGCTATTCAATACATTTGCATCTTCCACAAGGGATAGACTAAAAGATGTTATTATGCCTGTTAACTGCTTCGTTAATTCGGAAGTCCAAGATACACCATTTGTCTCTTAACGCAGTGACAATGGCTTTGCCGCCATCGTAACACAAAAGGACGGCAATAACACCTCCAGGCAAGTCTGCGTTCGATAGCGTTTGGCGCTTTGCAGCACAAAGGAGTTGTAAAGCCAAAAATTCATCCAAGTCGTACATGTGAGGCATTCATCTATGCTGTCCATTTGTACCATTGTTCGATTACTTCCAGATTTTGGAATGTCCCACGTGGTATATATTTTTAACTGTTCACGATTGCACACATTTTTTAATGGGCTCCATAAAGTCGATGAAAGTGTTTGCCTATGCATATCGAATTTTCTAATCGCTTGCTCAGTGGGATTCGCAAATGTGTGTTCAAGCACTTTATGTAATTGCTTGTAAGGAAACCGTAAAGTTGAACTCAAAAAATTAATCTAATTTATCAGTTAACTTAAATTGTTCCAACAAGATTTTATGCGAAAAACTCCTTCAGCGCTTATATGTCAAGCTTTGTATGACGTAACAACATCTAGCCCGCTAGATATCATACACTGACTGTAGAATGAGTGTTTCCAAATTGTGCTTATGAAACAACGGCAAATTAAAGAAGATGTGTCATAGTTATCATATAATTTTTGAGGAAATGTTTTTGAAGCGTCTCGGACTCGATTTATAACACAACAGTTTTTTTTTTTTTTTTTGTGTTGTTGAGTAAAGTTGGACTAAGCCAATAAATTTGTGGCTTATATGTCCGAAGTGCAACACTTTACTGACACAATAACATACATGCTAACGGCGGAAGTCAAGGTATTCGCATTAAGTTAAATATAAGATCTGGGTTATGTTTTCGTTTATTTTGTTTATCTTTTGTCACATTATAAATAAACAAGATTTCGAAGATTGCTTTGCATCAAATTAGACACAAAATGCAAATGGAATTTTTCCTTGAAAACTCAAATCAAATATGAAAGCGTATTAAAAAGTTGGAACATATCCGTCACAAGAAATCCTCTCCATCAAAGGTATTCAGCAGTTCTATTTGACAAAACCGCTGAATACGAAAACGAAAGTTAACTTTCAGCTACGTGATTACCTCTCAGATAATTCTCCGGGTTGTAGTAGAAAAGGCTAAAAATTTTATACACTCTGGAGCAAAAAAACCCCCTACAATTTCATTCCGAACCTAAATATTTATTAGCTTAAATTTAGATTGCAAACTAAAGTACGCATTGTAAGCGTTTGAAAAAACAAACGCGCTATTTACAGTCTGAAATATCGAATACGAGGCTATTCAGAACAAAAAAATGGATATCATGCCGAAAGTAGCGCCTCAAGTGGTTGCACTAATTAAAGCTGGGCAGAACCCAACCCAAGTCGAGTTTAATGTGCTACGCTGCTCGATATGTATACCAGCGATATCAAGAGACGGGGACGAGGAAGTGGCCGAAAACATGCTACAGCACAGAAGACCGTTTGCTTGCCACAACATCAGTACCACATCGACAGCTCAGCTCGGGCAGCAGCTCCAAAAATTTAAAGGAGTGGAAGTCAGTTGGTGGACGATAAAATAACGCTAGCTGAAGGAGGCCTGACAGCGCATAGGCCAGCCACTTGCCCGAAATTGGGTCCAGCCCACTGACAAGGACGCTTTCAGCTCGCCCGCGACCATATGAAGTGGACAGTGGATCAATGGAAGATAATACTTTTCTCTGACGGGTGCAGTATGTGTTTTCACGATAACGACGGACGGACGTTTCGCATAATGGTGCATCTTGAAACGCGTCTCATATGGCGTTTGTTCGTGCATGTTTTTGGGAAGCATGTCACCGGAAGCGAAAACCGAACTTGTATTCATTATATCGATATTGTCTGTTCGTACGCCTATCCTGTTTTCTGATCTTCATCTACAGACTACAATTTTGATGAAATTTGAAGCACCAACATGTCTTACCCCAAGGATGAACGTTATAAGTCCAATATAGAGCCTTATTTTGAAAAATAGTTATATGAATGACTTTAGGGTAATATCGGCTATTTAAGGGTGAACAGTGGACAACTGTAGTGCTTTTACTTGTTTTAAAATTTTAAATAATTTCTCAATACTAACTTAAATTTATATCACAACAACTTTTAACTTAATCCAGCCAACTAAATCCATCTGATACCAAGTCTGTGCACAAATTTGGTGATGAAAAAGCGAAACTTGTTTCTAAATAATAGAAACTTTCCTTACCTGGAAAGAAGTTTCTGATATGCCCAACTATTTTTATTTAAGATTGAAAGTGTGAGCACAGATGTGTTTTGTTCATATATGTACTTCGGTATGACAAAGCCATCCTTGAGTGTAGCGCGTAGAAAAGTTACTACAAAAACTCTTTTCCAATTCTTTTATCAAACTTTTAAAAAAATTTTGTATAAATTGTGACTTTTTTTTTTATAGGTTATCTCTTAAACAACGGCTAAAATAATAAAAAAAAGGAAATGAAATTAAATAAAAAATTACTGTAAACGTAATCTACTTTCTCCAATAAAATATCGTTAAGGTTTTTTTCCTTCGTTGCAATATTTTTTCAAAAGTATTATATAGTTTTCGTTTTTCTTGTTTATTTTTTAGCGGACCATAGAAATATCATATTTTTTTTTAGGTTCTTGTTTTCATTCCTTTATTCCATTTTAGCCGACGATGTTAGACGAAGAAGAATGTAAGACAACAAAAGGTATATAAGATAAATATTTTCTTGGTTGACTTTTAAAAGATTTTTTCACTCGCAGATACACACACGAACACACACACACACATGTATTGAATGTTTTTCAGCAGAAAATTCAAAGTGGTTGCGCTACTATGTTCAGAATTTTTATTTTATACTTTCTTGCTCGTTGTTTTGTTTAAATGTAATTGAAAAAGTTTTCATTTAATTTAAACTTTATTGTTGCGGTATATTTGTAGATGTGTGTAAGTGGGTTGCGCTAAGATAAAAAAAAATTGTAACAAATTATAGAGAAAAATGAGAAGTACGAGAGAAAAGAGAAACAATAATTGGCTTAAGACGAATTCTCTTACATCTACCGCTAACACAATATGATTACTTAAATAATTCATTAACCTCTGGCCTTAAGATTAAGAAAACGGTTTACAAATAATTTAATCTTTTCATGTTGCTTCCAATAAAATAATCTACAAATATCTTATTAGCTCCTAATACCTTGTCTTAGATAATATTTAGTTGATAGTACCGTACACCGCTTGAGTGATACGAGGATAGACTAAGTTTGTGCAGATATATGCTACACGCAAAAGGGCTTGAGGTAGACCTACGTTTCTTCCGAATCCGAACGATTCAGAAACACTTTCTCAATTGACGTAAATTTGTCTGTCCGTCTGTCCATCTTTTTGCGTTCAACCATTTGATGCATTGACGTGTTTTGGCCTGAAGACGCGCTTTATTAAAAATGATTCGTATCGGACCATTTTTCCGACTACTTCCCACATAACGCCTTCATTTGGAAAGTTCTGATACGAATAATTGTGGGTTGGTGTAGGGTAATTAATGGTGAGCCGTACCCCACTATAGTGTTTATAATTGTTTTCATTTCAAATCCACATATCTTTGGTATGGAGTGATGGACGGACCAGTTCGGCCGAATAAAATTTGTCAAATAGTTTGCATACTTTCTTGCTTTACACGCACGATGCTGCCCTTGAAACCTTATTTGTTAGAGAGAATAAAATATATCAGAACATTGAGTACTTTACTGTATTACATGTGGAACAGAGAAGTGATTATAGTTTCCATTCGTAGCTAAGAAAAGTAAGAATTTCTCACTAAAGGAAATTCAAATGTTCAGTTGAAACACCGGTCTATGGTTAAAAACAAAAGCGAACTGTCGTACACAAATTTTTTTAAGCGGATAAAAAATTTTCTTTCTCATAGCATTCGGTGTAATCATTAGCTTGTGATAACATTTATGGAAGTATTTATTGAGGTGAAAGAATTGCATAAATTTATAATACACACAGTATAACTAGCCACGTTAGCCACGAGCAGCAGTCAACTTTAAAAGTTCATTTATGGCAAAGATTACAGCTTTTAATTTCTTTAGTGTATAAATTCTTTGCAACAATAAATTATGAAATTTTCGCTTAGTTTAAGGAGGTCGTTGAGCCAAAGAACAAGGGTAAAAGTAAATCAATAATTTATGTGGACAGTTGAGTAACTTTTTCATTTTCCACATGACACAGACGACCAACAAATATAAATCAATTTATGCGAATGCCTTGATAAACACGTAGACATACCTGCTCTTTATACACCTATACACGCAAACATACAGAAGGTCACTTTGATGGTTCCTCTAAAAAGTATAGAGCTCTTGAAACGGTGACAACAAATTTATTGTTATTGGAAAAATTCATTGCGATTTTATTAAATGATTTCCTTTCAGCCATCGAATAATTGCGTCGACATGTAACTTCTTATCAAAATTTGTGACAAGTGAGCTTTTGCGAGGTAATCGACGAATTTTATCGGAATCAAAATAAATGATGATCTAACGGTTAAGCAGATTTATGAGGATAATAAATGAACTCTTTCTCACTCAAGATATTATTATTATTTCAGACGATTCAGTACTAAAATTTATATTCATCATGCCTGCACTACAAATAGGGTCGCACTCTTTTCTAAATTTACATAAAAATGTGAAAAATTTTATTGAAACCAATTTTTTTAAGTTTAGAAGTTAGTAATATAGACTTACACACTTACATAGAAGTATTGCTCTCAAATTCTTCAAGGATAAAGTGAAGATGTGACAGCTCGTGCAAAAGAATCGCTTACCGCTTACTTCTACATGTCATAACATTGCTTTTAGATCAACGATATAACTTAAAATTTTCTTCTGGTTCTTCTCGAATTCAGAAAATCAACATTCAGCACAGCATCTTTTGTAAAACATATAATGAACGTCGTGACCATTTTCGAAAGTTTCAACTTATTTTAAAAAAGCAAAATTGATTTGAATTTTCATTTTCTTATACCCTACATTCAAAGAAATAGACCGACCTTTTATTATATCAATCCATTCAGGGCTACTTTCTTAATCGATCTAAGCTTATTTGTCCATCTGTCCAACTTATTGTCTAAGTTCAGCCTAAAAGTTGCAACATTCATTTATGATGAAATCTGATACAACGACACCATTGAATTTGGTACGGCCGAGGAAAGAAAGCTATTGAAACTGGTTCGGATCCAAGCACTTTTTGACCACTTCCCATATAAGGCCTGCTTCGTCGACATATGAATAACTGTAATAAGCGAAGTGGTGGAGGATATTTCATAGTGGGCCGTGCCACACTGGATTGTTTTCTCTTGTTTTTTCTTTCAAAGACTGTTTCAAATTCCGGCATAAAACCGATAAATTTTCATTCTCCGAAAATAAGCGTTGATACTCAGTAGAGAACGTTGTTTAAAAACGGCAATTAGAAAAAAATCCTTTAAAAGCATTTAAAGTTAATATTTTACTTTAACGAAATATTGCTTTGTTTCTGGTCTGCAGTGCTTAAGGCCATTGATTTGATGGCTTTGAACATACGTCTTGGCATCTCAATCTTTAGTGTACAAGTTTCTCAGTTTCTCTTTTATAGTTCATATTTGTGAAGATCTATAGCTCTATTTTTTTACTTAATAAGGCTCCTCGAGTATCGATTTATCGGACCACTTGCAATATTGCCGCCTGCACATAATCATCTATTTTTTTATCATCTTCGTTTGCTTTAAGGAATAAAATAATAAAAAAAAAATGCAACGCGAAAAAGATGGGAAAGTAAAATTACCCATCAGAGACTGCTTTGTGGCGTTGATCGCATGTTATGCGCCATTTTTTGGTTAGTAGAGCTTGCCTGCCTCTGCCCTAATAGTCGATAGTACATGTCTAGGAGCAGCATCATATTCCTCTACTTCCATCAGACACGCCGCTTGTGCCCTCCAGACATCAATGTTGGCTACGACACAACTTAACGACTTCACCTCAATTCATCCGTCACGATTTTGTGGTGTACTGCCTTCACCGTACGTTTATAGGAAGGCGTAGCGATAATTTCTTAAGCTAAGTGACACTTCAGCATCAAGTTGCTTCCTGTGCTCTATGCTCTCTAAATAATCACGATTATATCTTGAAGTGAGTCGTGATTGCTTGGACTGCTTTGACTTTTTGATTGTCGTGATTGTTGGACTCTTTTGACTTTGTCTTCCACATTTGTTCTGCCGGTCATCTTCGGTCATCTATCTGGGCAACATCGCAAATCTCATGTTTAAACCTTTCTCTTCGTTATTGTTACTTAACCAATAGAGGTCCGAAATATTTTTCAGAATAAAAATGACATTTTTGAAAACAAACTTTCGCTCATGCTTACAAAGCAGTACTTGAATAATCCGAGTGCATGTTGTCCAGTTGCCAGCTTAAAATATTTGCTGTTAAACGATGCACGTTGCAGGAGGCTCAATACTTTTTGCATCATGTTTCTTACGACTATGTGCTCAGAAATATTCTCAAGGACATAGCCGGCATTTTCTCCGCATTCAGTTTGCGAAATAATTTATATTTTCATTCCGTTAGATGTTTTCACTGCTGTAAAATTGTTTGAAATAAGTTTTCAAAGTAAAGCTAACAAAAAAATTATAGCTTTATTAGCGAGAGTGTGCAGTTGAATTATGAAAATTAGTTTCATATTTTATAACGAATATATATATTGAAAATCTATGTCGAATTTCATACTCAATTACACAATTCCGTTACATTTAATTTCCATTTGTCGTCAATACATCCGTCTTCGTATCATTGCATGTGTATTTCTCTATGTATATGTTTTTTGTTATTTTTTATTGCAATCAATTTCTCTGTAACGTACCGGTTGAAACTGTCATGAAATTTTATTAGAAGAAGTGAATAAAGTGAAATATTAAGGTTTCACACAGGCAGGCACATATACCTAACGCCATATTTGATTAGTATATTTGACAAATGACTTAAGTGCATTATTCAAAAAAAAAAAGGAAAAAATTAAATTTGCATTTTTTGATTGTCTTCTCATAACATTTTAAAGAGACTATCACGTAGTCAAATAGCTAAGAAGCGCGACTATCAGACCATACTTCAATTACGATTAATCTGTAATCTCAAGTATATTAGATGCACGAACGTTAGAGGGTATACATTGTTCAGCCCACTCCTCCTTATAACTCCTTCATCTATCAGCCGAGTAGATAAGTGTTGTGGCTATCGAGTCGGTATTCGCGAGTTAAAATCTCAGTGCCATAGATCATAACTAGTCATAGCTGTAGCAGGTGCTCAGTCAGTAAGTGCATAACAGCTATCAATTGGACACACACGCACTAGGGCTCATTCATCCCACATCTCTTTCCACTTCCTCACTTCTTCTTCGCGGGCATACATGTACACACAGCATCCCCCGAGTGATTGGTCAAGTCGAAAGAGAAAAAAAGAAAATGCGAAATGATGGTCGACTGTTGTTGAACAATTCACGCCAGATGGGTGACACAACATGTATCCCTCCTTGAGAGCATAAACGTGTCGATACTTTCACCTCTTCGTGGTCCTTTTCATCACCGTAAGTGGTCACTTTGAGGTTTGCTCAGAACAGTTATCGCCTAAGAGGAGCTTAAGATTTACTATAACAACTTTTTCTCAAAAATTGCTAAAAGAAATTTTTAGCTCTTTTCCTTAGCAATATGAGTATCTTTTGGTTTTTTAAATAGCTTGCTGCCATAAACAAATGAACGATAAATCTTCAAAAAAGAAAAAAGAAAAGAAAAATGCGTAAACACCTTCAATATATAAAATATAAAACTACACTCCATTCAAATATTGAAATTTTACAGTAAGTGGACTTATACAACTTTCCAAGCAAGCCGCTCCTTTGTTCTTCGTAAGTAAGATTTTGTGATTGCTTCGCTATTTGAGGGGTAAAACCAATTTGCGAATTTTTTATTTTTTGTGCTTTTCTTTATTTGCTCACACATTTCGAAATTATTCAAATGTAATATAAAAAGATGACTAGGCAGGCGAAAGAAGAAATGTTAAATGTGTTAAATGCGATTCATTTAAAAGGGATTTATTGAACATAATTGTGACGCCGTATTATAGACTTTTGAAGAGCGCAGGATAACTTGGCAGAAAGTAGATAAAAATGACAGAGACACAGTCTTGTTATGTCAATAAAAGTGGTTCAAGCCGTTGACCCTATCGTATTGTTACGGAAATCCCAAATCCGATTGACTCCAGCTAACTAAGTTCCCCAAAAAATAAATGTCGGCCGACGAAAAAGATTAGCGCAAAAGCAAGTTAACGGATTAAAAATGAACCCATGAATAGTAATATGCTTGTAAAAGTGTATATAAATAAAAAATTGGCGGAAGGCAGAGTTAGTAGAAAAAGAATACTTGGGTTGAGAAGTCGAGAGTATTGCCAGAAATAAATTTTGAATAATCCTGCTCTTAAGGAAATTAATTGCAAATAAAAGAATCTTGAAGTGAAAACGTGTGTTTCCCTTAGAAGAACCACGATCTAGCAAAACGAATCTAACCGAGAAAAGCGAGTTTTGTAGCAGTATTTTCGAACGCAAATCGGAAGTAGAATTGGAATTTGAAACTTTAAACATGTTTTTCCTTAAACCACATCGGTCCGACTTGCCTTACCGCTACGTCTTCCGATTTTTACTTTAGTGCTTTCAATACTTCCATATTTGTACGTATGTATTATGCAATTTGAAAATAAGACGGTCTTGTGAGAAGATAGATATATTTATCGCCCATAACTGTTTATTGATTCTATGATCCATTTTCCAACAATTTCGCTCTATTCAGCTCGATTGTTTTTTAAAAGCAGCTCTTCGAAAGCATGGCCCTATGTCCATGCACTACATTTTGTTTTCATAAAATTTATGGGTTTTGTGTGGGACGCATAGTTTTGCGATAATTTTGACTGCAGCTGGATCACAAGAGAGTCCAAGGAACGATGCCATTGTTTCTTAGGGCTAACACGCATTAATTTTATGTCGAAGAAATCTGAAAACAATAATTTTAAGAACTTTGGGCCCTTTACTTTATTAAAAGTACTGTAGGCTCAATGTCTGATTTTCTTTTTCAAAATAGAGCAGGGAAACTCCACTACTAGTGCTCAATTTTCTTTTATTTTAGTTTAAGAATTTATTTCCCTAGACTAAAATAATCATAATAATTATCTATAAAAAATAATTTTAATAAATATTTTTATATTTTTTGTACCTAAATTTAAAAGCAAGTGATTATGCACATAAGGCGACACCATCTCTTTAGGTGGAGGCTATATTTAAGAATTAAAAAAAAAATAGTTTTTAAAAAATATTGAAATATTGCAAAACCGAAGGCTTTCTCGCAAAGTATGTCGAAGGATAGCGACTCTGCAGCCTATAATGTGTCTGGCTCAAAATTTACATATCAGAAAAAAAACATTTGATTTACATGCTTATAGCTAGAACAGTATGTATGATATCCTAGAGATCATGATTTTTGTGTGATTGGCGAACTTTTGAGTAAAAAGTTCAATTTTCATCTAGAAAAAGTCCTCTTCCATTACTAATATTTGTTTGAATTAACGTACGGACAATGCACCACGTACTGCTCTGCATAATGTTAATTGAAAGACACTGTAAACATTTCGAGCGAAAAGAATAAAAATTGTGGGAATTGTTTCGTCGCCGATTTAAAAAAATCGTGTTCCCAAAAGAACTCGTTAAATATTTTGAGTTATGTTAGGGGCATGTATATTTGTTACAATAAGTCTTTTATTATGGCTGTGTTGTTGGGACCACAAAGATGCTCATATTATTTTTTATTCCCTTTCCTCGATGATTTTACGCTCAAGAGGACAATTTCCGCGCATCCGCTAAGGACAGAATCGCATCTTTTGGACTTAACACATGTTGCGAAATGACAAAAAATATGTAATTCTACAGTCTATCCTGCACTTTTAATTTTTGACAGCAGCACTGACAGCTTGAAATCTCATGTCTACTGAACGGTCTCTGAATACAGTACCAACTTACGTTTTCCTTTTCTTACTAGAAATGCTTTTAAGTGAAAGCAAATATTTCCGAAAGCTAACTGTTGCTAGCTGTGTTAGAGGTGCCACAAAGCAAAAGGAAAGACATAAGACTGCAACTACCCAGTAGAGATACATTCCAGCCCTTCCGGAATAGTTCGGTAAAAGGAGGAAATTTGCTTGAAAATTTTTTTCTTCAGGTAATGAATTTTTTCCAGTTCAAAGCTTAGTTTAAGCTAACAAGAAAAACGAATTCTTTTTTTTTAAAAACTCACAATGGCGTTCTCCTTCCAAAGAGCGCAGAAAACATTACAGAAAACAAACATTCATAGATTCTTCACTTTTGATAAATTGTCGAAAGCGGCTAACTACGCCATTGCTGTAAGTTTACCTAAAATGACAGCTTCTAAGACAAGGCCCATGATGAGTGTGTTCTTCTCATTGCTTTGTTCACATATCTCTCACTTCGTCTATCACAAACATATGTGATTGATGATCCATGTGTTCGTGCATTATGGTAGAGAATAAGTTTAAGGTTTTTAAATGTAGTGATATGCATACACTTTCCGCTTTCACGTACATAAACGTCTAACGTCATAAGTTACTCTAAAACTACTGCAAAAAAGAAAATGAGTTACTCTTAAGTGTCTAGGAAAAGTGGTGCGTCAGATTGTGACTTTAAATCGCAATTTCCGGTCTTTTATTTAAATTGCCGTCAACAGTTGACAATATATTTTTATTAAAGGTCCGTTTGTTAAAGCTCACATAAGATTTGGATTATGTATGCTTCAAAAACATTTTATTCATACGTCTGTTTACATCTCTTCCCATTTAATTGTCGTTCTGTTCTTTCACGTTTTCACCCGCTTGTCTGTTGATCGGGTAATTCTTCCTTTTGTTTAGAGTTTCTATTTGTTTTTCGCCACTTTAGCCTTCAAGAAAGTGCACGATAACCTCTGTTACAGTCCTCCTATATTTTGGGTTTAATTATAAATAGCGTTTTGAAAACTGCACATATATAACGGGTTTCTCTTCATTTCTAAGAAAAGGGCTATTGAAAATCCAATGTTCTTAAAACCGATGCTCAACCATTAGGAGAACGTATTGAATGATGTGGAAGCCTTAAAAGCTATGGTTTAAATACAGAAGGCATAGAACCCTTAAGTGCCATTAAGTACCACTAAGCACTAACCACTAAGCAACTAAAAAGTTCGAACAGAGAGACACGACATTGGAGCAAAAAAATTGGAAGGTAATATTACACAATTGCTGTACAAATAAAAAGAGGAAGGATTCCTTAATGAAAGTGCTATTAAATGATGATTCCTACTGCAAGAATCATAAATGAATGCATGCGAGGAATAAAAAATACATTTTCGTAAGCCTTTAACACATCGTTCCTTGCTTTAATCTGAAGTCGTCCTTTGAAATGCTTGTTTAAATATTTTATGTTTGCTTTTATGTTTTTATGGCGTTTATTGTCTGTTTGTAATCGTCTGAAATTATTTTCGAATAACGCACAAAGAGTTTATTATGAACTTTTATATTATCCAACAATCGGAGTAGACTTGATCATGTACTTCTATCATTTCCTTCTGTGTATATACGGGCATCTATCCGCTTATTTACTGATCCATGCCTGCTTTCACCCATCCATGTAACTACAATTATTATTATGTATGTCCTTTACGCGCTTTTCTCTGTCTGTCTCCTTTACTTTCGCTTTCGTTTTATATATTAATCCCTTAGTTCATTCGTGCATCTACCTACCCAACTGTCCTCTTCTTTGTTCATCATAACCTCGGTGGAGTCGGCTTGTCCGCATGTTGGCTTTTCTGTAAGCCGTCAAAATTCTTCAAGTCATCAATGAAGAAAAATGCATAGCGATTGCCTTTAGTGAAGGTTTAAGTTTTGCTTGTGCACATGATTTGTAAAAAGAGGATGAACTTAATAATTAAAAAAATATCGAATACAAAACTTCATATAAGGAGAGTCGTTGTAAAATGGATCTAATTTGCTCATTGGCCGATCCACATTTCCGCAAAAATCTGGGAGCTTGCACGGCCTCCAGAATATAATTTTTATGTATCTCCATGCATTTGTATATATGTGTACAAGAATATTTTTTTTTTTTTTCATTTCAATTGAATATAGAGAAGTTTGGCCAAAGCAATCTGCTGTTATTGTGATATTGAACGTCAAATAACTAATGTATATGTACAGGCGTCTCTCGTATAACACGATTAACTCATTGCGCTCTGTATCGAAACCATATCTTATACGAAAATCCGATATAACATAGAATAATATATTTTAAATTTATGGTTATGTTACAAGAAACTAAGCTTAAAATGTTATGAGTGCTAACACTTCCTTCCTCTAATCTATATATATATATATATGTGGAAAAGTAAGTTAACTCCAAGTTTTTATAAAAAAAGCTGTGAAACAAAAACTAAAAGAATATTTTTTTTCAAAGTTTATTGAAACCCTTGGTCACTAGTTATTTTTCCATGAAGACGGCAAAAACCCGTTGAAAAAAAAGCTAGTGGAATATATATTCGATTGTTTGAAATTTTACTATATGAAAACCATACATGGCTCTTTAAATGCACGTCCATATGGCGGAATCTAAAGTTCTTATTACATCTGAATAAGTATTTAAATGTTAGGCATGCCAAAGGTTTTCCGGGTTTTACAGAGGATGCCTGTCTTAAGCTTTAACATTTGTTCGGATACGTATATAGAACACATGTATGTGTTTAGGTTGCATGGTATGTGTGTGCATGCATTCTTGTTTCTAAAAAAGAGTATTTTTGAAAAGTTTGTTTTTGAATCTTTGATTGACACTCACTTAACGGTCAGGAAATTAAATCTGTCATACATTTTTTTTTCTTTCGGTATTTATATCTTTTCTAATATCCACAGAATATTAGCAGAAAACCTTTTTACACTTATATGTACGCATGATAGATAGGTGTGGTATAGAAAGAAGTGAGGTAAAGTATGAGATAAATGTATGGAGAAAATCGCAATTAATTGTTTATTGCTATAACTATAATATTTTCACTTTTCTTTGTTATTTATTATAATATTAACTTTGATAGTTGTTGACCTAGATTTATAATTATTAATATTTATACAGAATTATGTTAAATTATATACACATCCGTTGAGCTTGAAAAGCCACATGGCATGGCATACGAGTGTTTCAGAAGAACCAAGAGTTTTATTTGTTACGCTTAAGTACGAATAAAGTGTAGCCTTTAAACGCCCGCTTATTCTTATCGTATATGTTTTTATGATATTTTCATAAAATATTGGTTTTCATGCATTTTAAATCCTCTATTTGAGTATTTTTTCAACAACCATAAATATTTCATAGATGTGCGCTTTCTCTTATTTTTTCCTT
>KK502512.1:494926-506975 GCA_000688735.1 Glossina austeni
TTTCCCCCCGCTTTCGCTTTTTACACATGCATAAATAAATGATAATGAAAGGATTGCTTTTTTTGTCTTTTGTTTTTTTTTTTTTTATTTTATTTTTTTTTTTTTATATTATTGGTAATTCAATTTATCAACGCATAAGTATTAAAAAATATGTAAATGTACTTAAATGGATAAAAAATTTTTCCTGTGTGTTAAAAAAAAAAAAAAAGATACATTTTTATATTTAAGCCTATACATAGTGAGATGATTTGCACCTCTGATTGTTAATTATGAATGTTAAGATCATTAAAAGTTATATATACATATATTTTTTTTTTTTTTTATTATTGGTAATTCAATTTATCAACGCATAAGTATTAAAAAATATGTAAATGTACTTAAATGGATAAAAAATTTTTCCTGTGTGTTAAAAAAAAAAAAAAGATACATTTTTATATTTAAGCCTATACATAGTGAGATGATTTGCACCTCTGATTGTTAATTATGAATTTTAAGATCATTAAAAGTTATATATACATATATTTTGTTTTTTTTTTTGTTCATATGAATACGAAATTCTCTCTGGTTATCAAACAATTAAAAAATACAAAAATATTTAAGGCGAAGGTTAGAGAAGCAAATAATTAATTTATAGTCGTTTTGAAGAGAGTATCCTGTCTTCCATCCCAGACTTTCGTCGTCGATAGTAAAAGAAATCTACATTTACGGTAGTTCTTCTCAGAATCAAGTGCGCTTTTAAAACTTAAGAAATTGTTGTTATAACTGATCCATACATTCCACATAGGCGAAGAACATGCATAACTCAATAAATTCGAAAACTTTTATTTAATACTTTTCTAGTGGGAAACTATAATATAATTGAATGTCGACTCATTTTCAGGAACTTTTTGTGTAAATATTTTCGAAGTGAGTGTAATTAGATTTGAAAAAAAGTTCTGTTATATTAGATAAAGCTTTACTGCTTTAATTGTAATTTCAATGGCGGAGGACATGCGGCCAAACAAAAAAAGTTTAAGCAAAAAGCAATGCCGTTTCGATTCTGTGAATACATTTGTGTAACTTAATGACACAAATATTATGTAAATATAAATGGAAATATAATGGATTGTAACTTAAACTTGTCGTTTTGTGACTTTTACTTATGCCATTCCACTCCTTTTGGGATTAAGTTCGTTCCACTGAATTGAATCTGTTCGTAACAAATCTATTCTTAAATTATTTACAGCAGCTTATACTTACAGGAGCTATTCTGGTCTTGCGCGTTCGCCTATTACAGTGCAACTCTCTTGACACGATCGACTTTGGCTTCCGCCAGTGCTTATATAGCCTTTCACAAGCAACTTACGATTATCTAAATTCATCGGGAGATTTTTGTGTTAATTCCTTTTTCAGCTAAAGATCATTGCTGCTCATTGCTGTTAATCTTCTCGTCAGCTGCAAGCTGCACGGAGCAGGGAAGGCGTCGTGAATGCGAAAACTCAAACCCTCTAAGGTGGGATTCTCGTGCCAATATATACAAAATATATATATAAATATTAATAAATGGTAATAGGAATCTTTTCAACCAAATTCGGCTAATCATAGCTGAATGGTCTTGGGTTCAAACCTCAAGGGCGATAAAGTTTTCAACAAAGCCGATAGCCTTAGATACCAGTGCTTTAAGACTTTAGTCTTAGAATTTATTCTCTGGCTGAATTAATAATAATAGTAACACGGTACATACATAGGCCGATTTACTTCTTCTGCCCATCAAAATTTGACCCGAGAGATCTTTTAAATTCTTTTCAGACGAACAATATACATATAATTGAGTTTGCTTTCTTAGGAAGGGGCCTTAATTGTCTAAACCGTATAAGCGCCGTATTATGTGATCGATAAAGAATTGGGTTGCAGCCCTCCAATATTTGCCTTTTTTTCAGACAGCCTCTTAGTAAACAGAATGCTTGTAGTTCAGAATTTAAAATTTGTTGCTCTGGCTAAATTATTTATATTAATAATAATAATAATAATAATAATAATAACAAACATACAATACAAGTTCTTTACCATCAGAAATGACAATATAGCACATTATCCAAAACCTACGTGCCAAGATTCACATTTGCTCGGATCAATGTGAATGCGTGGATTGTGTTCTGTTCGCCTCTTAAAAGTTAATTCTCAACTGTGATTTTTTGCTCCCCGAATTAAAATACTTACGCGTCATTTTCGTTAATAGAAGATAACGTATAAATATAAGTAAAGCCAGAATATTGCTCAGTATAATTCAGTTCATTTTCGTATTCATTTAAATTTCAGTTACTCCGACAAGGTGTTCATTTTCATCACATGTAATAAGCACATATGTTTTTGACTGGCGTGAAGCTGGTTTATGAAAATTTTTGGGGACGATTCCACGATGAGAGCGCAACAAAGTTCGGTTTTTCCGAAAGTTTGTAACTTCCTTTAACACGTCTTTGTCTCTTTCCCCACCTCTTTCTGATCATCACCCCAACACGCACGTATAGGAAAGATCCCTTGAGCGATTGGTCGGTCGTACTGAAAAAAAAATAAACAGCTTGAAGGTTATATTCGGCTGGAGCCAAATTTCCTATATGCCTGCAATCGATCGCTTTCGTGATGACGATACATAAAAATTTGAGGCATTTAGGGCTATAACGCCAAAAAATCTGTGTTTTCTAAAAGCTCCAAGATTTTATCCATTGAACGTCCACGGCAATTAATTTAGAACTAACACACTTAGCTTGTCGCATTCTACTCTTCACGTTCTTTTATTTGAGACCCATGCCGATGGTATTGTTAATAAAAAATTAATCCACCACACTGTGCTGTTCACCACATTTATTTTAGAATTTATACGTTTTTAAGCAGATGATATGTCTTCGTTCGAGGAATGCACAAAATAGGTTTAAACATTCTGTCTTGTTTACTTTATGGTTAATAAGCATAAAATTTCAAAAAGGTGAACAAAATGAAAATTTATTCACTTATAACTTTGTGTGTGTATGGCCGACTTTTTACATTTTCGCACATTAATAGCTGAGTTTTTCGTAAAGTAAATCTAGGAAGCGTCAATCTTCTACTTTCTTTATTTTGTGAGTGAAGAGCGGAAATCCGCAAATTTTTCTTTAGAGAAACGGAATTTCGCTCGCTTTACTGCGAGCATGTGCTATAACAAATTTGGGCCATTTTCAACACCACCCCCTATTTTTAACACCACCTCCAATGCCTCTGTCAAATTTGAAGTCGATACCTTCCTTTTTGCGATCACGAGAGTGTGTGGTATACACGGCATGGCTAAGTGGATTCAACATTTCACGCCGATCAAGAATATATATACTTCTAGGGAGTGTGAAGCTTCCTTTTGGGTGTCGGCGATGTGTATAAAAACAAAGAATATAAAAAGCTATAGTAAATAATAGCAACTCAGGTCTTGGGCCTTGACGGCACGTAAAATGGCAAAGATGTACAGATTATTTTGGATACTACTTGATTGCCATCGTTATAAATTACTGAACGAATCTGTTCATGTCGATTATTTGGTTTTAAAAAATTGGTAGTAAACTTTATGCCTCCAGAATTTGAATAATAATTTTGCGAACTTTTTAGGTACTAAAGGTCTTATGGCTAAAAATAAATATCAAATCTTTTGTGATATGCAACAAGAAGGCTTGCCGCAGAATTTTATGCAGAGGTCAGGCAAATGTATTAAACTTAACATAAATTAGAAATCAATTATTTTAATAAAATATTTCATATTTGTTTATTTGTCATAATAGGTTTAGAGCGAAAACTGAAGGCTTGTTTATCCATAGAAGAAGAAAAATTTACGCGAAACAGTATAATTAAACAATATTTAGTTGACCACAAACCATACAACTAATATATAAGGCCTCTTAAGCTCTTTTTAATTGAAACGTGCCTCTTGGAACTTTTTTTTCTAAAAAAAAAAAAAAAAAATTAAAATTAAATTAATTTTATTTGCATAAATTCTTTGTTATCTAAAAATTATTTATTTTTAAAAATATCCGTCTGTACACAAAAAATGATCGACTCGATACGATCGCCGGCATTCAGATGCGAAAATCTTTCAAAACAATCTTAGAAGAAGTAGTTAAAGCAACTAGCACGTGTTCGTCTTAATGTAAACTTAATTATGCATTTTTGCTTCTCATCTAATCTCAAAGTTGGTTCAACTTTCTATCATTTTGGATGTTTCTGAAGTTCAATTCTTCACCCAAGAAGGTTATTTTTTCTGCCAGGGCCTACAAATGCTGCTTGCAAGTAAATTTATATTTTCAAGTCCGATTGATTTCGCAGGAGACGCACTTGCATTTCCGTTAATTAATTGCAATTCGAACTTTTATTCTGATCATCTTCTGTGTTCGAGCGTAGCACCTCGCTTTCACGTTTTACGTTCCCTTATGTCCGAAGCACAATAATTACTTCAAAGAGCTTTATTCCATAATGAGGTAAACATGCGATAACTTCACCTACCACTGTCGAAGAACAAGATGCGGACATCCATGACACTTCCATCTCACGGCTCGATGACTAAGTAGAACTCTGCGACGCGAGTGAAACAAACAATGGTCGGACCCGGGGAAGCGTTGCAAATTTCCTGTTTCATTAAGGTCGTAAGCAATCTGGTGCTGTGATGATGGATGTAAGACCTTTCAATTGTCATGCCATAAGTTATAAAAATCTACAATCAACATTTATAATACTGCACATTATTAGAATATTTCGAGCATCATTGACAATAATAACAATAATTGTAATTAAAAAAGTAATTTTAATACTTGTTGGTTTCGAGCTGAAAATTTTAAATCATTCATTCATAAAAAGTTTATTTAATTGCGAAAATGTACAATTAATGTAAAATTAAGGCTCCTAAAAATTATTAACTGCTTTTCAGCAATCCATCTATCAACGGCGATCTCTTTTTCCTACCTTATCATCATATGTGGCCAATTTCCAAATGCCAATTATCAGTCTCTTCTGGTTCGATTTTGTTTTCTTGCAGCAACTATTTGTAAAGCGGAAGGCTTTCATTATATTTCTCACTATTAATCACCAAATTTTTTTCAAGAATTTCACTGACGTTATCAACGAGTAAACTATCGGGAATATTCTCAACAAACCTGCGAAACATCAACTCCTTACGCGAGCTTCTATTATAAACCAAGGGAACTTTTTTTTAATTTTGTTTTATTTACATCAAAAATGGGTTAACTTTCAACTGAAATGACGTGAGCTGTAGCTTTGTTTGATAGGGTTAGTGTTACCAAAACTGCGTGAATCTAAATCTTTCTGTTGAGAAGAACGTCACGAACTATTTCCTTGATGTAAAATATTTTTTTTTGCTGTTATATTATTATTTTTTGCCAAAACACTCGCTAACATATATTAGCTTTATCTTAAAATAAACAACACATTTGTATGAGCTTATTACGCTTTACGTGTTTGTTTGCTTTAGTTTTTATCACATTTAAACCGCAACAATTTTATATATGATATCGTTTAGCAGACATTTATGAAAATTTTTGCGGCCGCATTATGGACCATTATACTATTAATAATGCAAACGTAATCATTATGAAAGTATTTTACTCACTGTTTAATATAATATAATTATGCATTTTTTCTCATTTCTCATTTTTGCATAATTCAATTTTCATTTAAAGCACACCTATCTAATGCAAATATTATGTGTCTAAGCAATGACGCTTGAACAACTATATACATATTTATGGAAATGTATATATAAATTTATGTATGTATATGTATGTGTATATGCACGTACGTATATATATATATATAAACTATTCAGTGTTAGTAATTATGTAGCAATTTCCGTGTTTATGCGTTTCATGTTTGCACAACAACACTATATACGACAAAAGTTTTAATTAAATTTTTAAATTCTAGGTTTAATCATTATACTGTTAAAGCATTTATACCATAAACTTCAAAAAAATTACAAAAATTAAGTTTTCGTACTATTATTTAATTGGTCCCGGTCTGTCATAAAACATATTGAAAAAAAAAAAAAAAAAATGTCAGCTATTTTTATAGATTCACTTAGGACGATGGGTGAAGAAGATTCGACCGAACATAACTTTCTTACCTATTTTATTTTCATTATTCATTTAAGACTATTTTTTTTACACTCCACACCATTTGTGGCACAAGAGTATTGAAGTTTGCGTGGTTGTATGCAACAAGCAGAAGGATTTGAGATAGACTCACTTTTTATCGCTTTGATCGATTCAGAATCACTTTCCCAAGAGATTTAAGCCAGTCTGCCGATCTGTCCGTCGGTCCGCCTTGTTTTCTTGTGTTCAAACCACAGGCCGCACTTTTTGAGATATTTTAAAAACGTTCTTCATAATATCTTATATTGAAAAGACGTTTTATGAATAATTAGAGAGTGGAGTGGCTTAGGGAACCTAATAGTTTTTCAAATAAATAAAATTTTTGTATCCTCGTATCTCAATATGTTATATATGTACGCAGTTTATTTGTGAAACATATAACAATTCTTTCTTCTATCAAAACTTAGCAGATCACACTGCTTGTTGTCGACGATAACGATGCTGTTTATAACCGACTTTTACAACTATGTTTAACGGGCATTATCGTTTCATACGCATTAGAAAAATAATCATTTTCCTAAATTTATGCTTAAAGAAAAACAAAAAGACTTATTAATGCCCAAGTCTTAGCATGTGGAAGTACAAGTCTTTAAGTACACAAAGCAATTTGTTTCCATATTAAGAGGAAAATCCCGCAAAAGAAAATCGCCTCCTGCCTAATACGCCTTATCGCTACAGATCGCCTGAAACAACAAACCAAAAATATTCGGGAAACATTAATCAAAAGCTTCTTAGCGCCGCAAGAGTTTTTTGAACACTTGGTTTTAAAAACTGTTGCGACTTTTCGATTTCTTTCTATCATTTGAAAAAATCGGAAAAGATATCGACAAACTTTAATTTACTGAAAATATTGTACGACATTCATTAAAGAATCCTATTTAGAAGATGCAGTTACAATTTCGAGGTAACCGAACAAAAATGGAAGTAGTCAGCGGCACGGGAAAACGATTAACGTCCTTTAATCTAATCTGCGACGTGTGCGTCATAGCCTTGCGTTAAGATCCTTGAACCAAAGTTATTCAATGTACTTAAAATATCTGGTTGTGTTCGAAAAACCAACTTTTTGAAATATGTAACAAGAACACTGTAGTCAAGCGGTGTCGCCATTATCTATCCTACACGACTTCGCCTAAAACAATGCTTCATTTATTTTCGTAATAAAATACCAAAAATTACACCTTTCCATCGCTCTTCAGTCTCTCTCTGTCGATATTTTTATCGGAACTCCTACATGGAAGAAGGCCCTAAAACGTAAATTGCCGTTGCCTAGATATAGTGAAATTAATCTTCTTGTCTCTGAGTACTGCAATAAGGTACTCACATTTTTCACATCAACTTGCTATGCCGAAGCATTATTACTCATCGATTTTTATCGGGAGAATTTGAAAATTTCCTCATATAAGGACTTTCTCATAAAAAGGAGTTATATGAAGAGTGATCGTCACAATTGTTCGAAGTAATCCATTTTCAATAGCCTTCGTCCTTGTTTTAAAAGACGTCGGTACTATAAATTTTGTGTAAATAAGAGAAAAATGGAGGCTTGCAGGTTGAACAGGAGTATAGAGGGGAAGATACCAAATGGACAGACGAGGAGACATGTCTAAGTCGATTTAGAACATGACTACGAAATGATCAGTTCAGTTTAAGTTGGGTCCCTTTTGAGAGTTACATATATGTCCACAAACTTAATATACTCTGTACCACCATCTGTGGTGTAGAGCATAAAATATGTGTAACGCTACCACTTTACGCTTATTTTGAAAGCACTATAGCTATGTATACGCAATCAAATGCCATAAATACCACTATTGACAAATGCTCACTAATGAATAACTTCATCTCCTAGGAAAAGTGCATGAATATGTTTTGCACACCTTCATTTATTTCCCAATATGATAATTATTTCATATGTTTCCAAAAAAAAAAAAAAGAAAAATCAATAACAATAGCAATAAATTCTAAAAAAAAATTTTTAAAACGAAAAAAAATTTGCATAACAAACAAAAATACATTGGGTTGTGGCAAACGATTTGAACAAACGGGACACATTTTCAAATTTCATTTCGCGCAATACCTTTCAACTAACAAAATGTTTATGTGATATCAACCAACCATATACAATGGACGGAATTAGAGTTATCATCTTAACAACCATTTTGTAATTTCATGTCAGGCAACTTTACCTCTTTTACTTTACCTTTGGTTTTACTCATTTTTATAGGCAAAACGCACTACCGCTAGTCAAAAATTTGTATCTACACCACTGGATTTATCGGTCTTAAAAAATACCCATGATTCCCTTAAGTCTCTTTATGGGCGATATGGAATCGTAACTAGCAATGACTTGAGGAAAGCGTAGGATGCTTCGAAGTGATTTTGCCAACCTAATGTTCTATTAACGAAATCTACAAAAACACGTCAGCACACCTCATTTCATCAAAATGTCTTAAATTATTGTGGCTTGTAGGCTTAACGCACGAACTAAAAGAAAGGGCGGACGGACAAGCTTCAATCGGTACAATGAGACTTGGATCTCTCTACAGTCCTTTGTGTGTTGCATCCATCCGCTCAAATTTTTGTATATCCTTGCAGTGAAAGTGGTGTAGGGTATAAAAAGTTTAAATTATATTTTTTTCGAAACTTTTGAAACTTTAATGCGGATTATTTTTGGCGCAAAACATTGTAAGCTTAATATCAATGTACACGACCTGAACTGCAAGGTATATATCCAATGCCGTATTTCCATAATACGCTGTGAAGTTTTTTCCTTTGGTCGAATTTTAAATAGATGTTGCATAAAGACTTCTTCCACGGGCCCTTATTAAGGAACGAAGGTGGAAACCACAGACATCTATCCTTATATAACCAATTTTTTTCTTTTTTTTTTATGGAATAGATACGAATTTTACATAACCAATAGTAAGCCGCTTTGCTAAAAGCACTTTTTAAATTCCTTTTTGCTGATGAAAAGTCGCTTCACAACCGCTTAAAAATCGCTTTGCTAACAATCCCTTCGCATTACGACTACGCTGTGCAGTACGTGTTCTAGCATCTGCTTTCGTATACAACAGCAAACTACTTTACTCAAGTCTCTTTAGTTGTTAAGGTTCTCTTTATTTTTTTGAAGAAGAAGTGCTGTCTAACATGTTTTCATCAGTCAAACTCTGATCGATTATGTTCACAATTCGAGTGATTTCACTTCTTTCCATATCGGAGGGCAGAAAGCAATTAGAATGCTTTATGTGGGCTAATAAGCTTGATAAGTTTCATGATCTTTGCGTTGGTTTAGCGACCGCACTTCTAATTGGAATCTACTTCGGTTGCGTAGGTGCCTCTGTGTTCTTTCGCCTCTTATATTTCTTTATTTATATATGAATTTTTTCCTTAAATTTTCTTTCCTAGACGCATTTATTTCACTTGCTTTGCTGTCGATATGGAAACGTCCAATCGATATATCAGACACTATCATATATCCAATCACTCTTTGGTACGGTCAACTTGTTTGCAGATATGCAACTGACGGCCGGTATAAAGTGGTGGGTTATCTTTTCTCAACGATACCAAACAAATAAATTAGGAGAGTAGAATACATTGTGCAAAGGTAACTTGGAAGCAATTGTCTCACAGAAATCAACACACTTTCAAAAAACACATAATTCCAATTGTAACAGACTAAAATATAAAAGAAAAAAATATTTTAGATAAAAAAGTTTTTTTTAGAACAGGCTTTTGCTCAGGTGACCTAAAACATAGAAAATAGTTTTTGCTGCAAACACTTTTATGTGACACTGTGACGTACGCAAGCTTTTGAGGCGCCTTCACTTACGCACTAAAATATTAGGCAAAAAATATTAATCGTTCTAAGCTTCATGCTTAGTTAGTTAAATAAAAACGACGGGAGCAGTATTTACTTTCTATCTTTTAGCTTATTTTAAGGATATTAAAATAAATGTTTTTTCTTATAATTAGTTTACTATAAAGTGTACAAAAGCTAAGAAAACATTTTTTAAATGTAAGACTACTTTCATGAGTTTGCATCGGCTAACATCGGCTGTTCTCCATTGTAGTCGAATTTCTTGTAGAAAAAGGTAAATTCATGGAATCCTTGCATCATATCACAAGACTTATAGACAGTCCAGTTGTCGAATAGTAGACAAACTCTTACAACAACAGACAAACAAGGACAGGAGTATATATGCTTTGTGAACCCTCGAAGACTTGCCCAACGATGCTATTGGGCTGAACATGTCTACCTTAAAATATCGTTTATAAACTTTATGTCCTAATATGGAACTAAACTAACTATGGGCTAATTTATTAAAGGGTGCATATTTTTTACATTTTCGATATATAAATTTGAAATTTAAGTTACATACAGCTATGGAAACATCAGTAGCATACAAACTCACAGCATGCCAAACAAGAACAAACGCAAAGACTAATAAAGAGATATATGTTTACATTTATTTTATAATATAATTTAAATTCCCTAGAAAAGATTGGAAAATGTGATAGAAAAAAAAAACAGTCAACCAACGTATTTTGGACAACATCACCGAGACATCGTTAACAATATGTTTCTCTCAAACAAATTTCAAACGGACTTTGTGCCGAATGTGAAGTCGATAGCCCTATTTTTGCGGCCAGGAGAATGTTTACAACAGACGTTAGACAGACGGACCGACGAAAATTCTTAAATCGTTTCAGAATTAGTAGCTCATCAACAATACATATATACTCCATGGGATCCCTTCCCTTTGGGTATACATCCGTCATCACCTTCAGCGATGGATATAAAAGCAAAGAAAATTGAATAAATTCCTTATAGAGGCTGTAAACAATACTGTCAACTAAGGTCAAAATTATTTAATTACAGTGTCAAACGCTTTATTGCAAATTATTCCATTTGTTCGTCCAAGGCTCTAGGTACAATAATAATATTAGGTGTTTGCAAAAATTTTGATCATCGGCATCTACAGGTGAAAATGATAAAGAAATGGGAAATACCAGCGTACATAACGGTTGAATTCAATGGTTTTTGATTTAGTCATGGAGCGCACAAACTTCTTCTGCTTGCACATTCATTGCTTTTATTGTTATTTGAAGAAATGTGCTGCTGAAGCCCACCAAATACGTTCATAGGCTTATGGTGCCCTTGCTCCATCATATCCCAATTTTGGGTTAAATGGTCTTAAAATGGTGACACCAATTGACTCATTGACTGATTGATTGATTGAATGATTTTTTGGCCACTCGTTGCAAGAGTTGTCCAGGATGCACTGCTGCAGCTCGAATGGCTAGTTCTGCCACACCCAGCTTACGCATCAGACATAGCGCTTCCCGATTACCGCTTGCTCAGAACGGTGCAGCGTGGCTTGCCCGGCTCGAGAACCCGCAAAGTTGAAGAATGACGAAAATGGGTCGCTGGATGGATGGCAGCCAAACCAATATAAGTTCTTTCAACATAATAACGTTGACGTTGCCAAAAATATTATAAAATGCTGTAGAATGCGATTGAAACTATTTTGATTAACGTGCACTGTACCAATTTTTCTCAATAAATTCATTTTTCAAGTGGAAAAGTGATCAACATTTTTGCAAACACCCAGTAATAATAACAATAGGAAGCTCGCACTCGCCGTACATACACCATATATTTGTGCTTTTCATAATGTCAAGGTAAGCTTATGTAAATGCATATCAAAGTTTTGAAATATTAAATGACAAAACAATCGCAATCTAACTTACTAAAGCTTTTCAAAAGAATGCCTTATGTGCAGCCGTAATTGTTCTACAACGAGGATTCTCTTCTTTTTTTTTTTTTTTGTAAATTTCTTACAATATTTATTACTTTGTTTATGTGCAAGAAATATTCTTTTATTTACTAAAAA
>KK502512.1:509177-519423 GCA_000688735.1 Glossina austeni
AATATATATATATATTATTATAGCGTGAAAACATGAAAACCAGTCGATTTTCTAAGTACCCAAACTTTAGAAATACACAACTGGCGGGGGTTGAAATAATAATTAATAATAAGTTTGAGGAGAAAGGGACTAACAAGGTGCCATATACGCAAAACATTTTCGGAAGACAAAGTCAGTCGAATCAAAAGGTTTGAATTGTAATGTTCAAACAGACAAGACCAGTGGAAATAATTTGTAAATAGATCTCCTAAGAATTGTAAATAAAGCCTACGTAAAGCCTACAGATTTAATCTCAAAATAGTCAGATAAATACATGAAACTACAAGAGGAGGTTTTCTCCCAACAGATAGGTTTAAGGGATTCCAAAAAGTGATTATGACGATGTTGCAACTACAAGCAATATGAGTTAGAACATGTAACGGGTGTTTTGCTTGGAAGAGATTAGAAGAAAAGTGCTTTCTTTCGAATCCCGTCGTAGAAATGGAGTATTTATGCCGATTGCTAGGAGTAGTGACACTGTTTAGACACACATCAAGCCGCGGTTGGTTACGACGTTCTACTCTGATAGTTAGTTTCATTAGGTTCTTAAGCTGGCCGCAGAAAATGTGTATGCTACCTGCGCTAGTAACAATGTTTCTCTGAGCATGATTTACAACCAGACCAAACCCACTTTTCACTTCTTTTTAAATGATGTTCGCTGGTAGTTACATTACATTCCAGATTATTATTTACTCTTAGTTGGCGTTTGGCCCGTTTTGACTATTGTGGGTGTGTTCAATCTTCATCTTAATCTGCATACTACAGCTACTGAAAATCGCAATTTAATACCGTATGGGGTTCCGGTTTTCAGACGAATCGGAATAATTATTAAAGAGGTATACATTCTACGACATCTAGCATTAGAAAAACCAAAATTTAATTTCTTTCTTGTCGTTGTTAAACTTATTTTTACAATGAGGGAACGAAGGCTTCCACCAGTTTCTGTCCGTTTATTGTCTTCCACCGCAAACTAACTTAATTCACTTAGTTGTGCTTGAAAAATAACTTAAGCTAAGCATACGATCCCCGAAATATTTGGCTTATATTTAATCGGTGTATATGTGCAGGGTCTGAATTTAATTCTACTTCAATTTATTATGTGTATAATATATACGTTCAAAATGCACCAGTTGAGAGTCTTGAGAGGGAAAGACAACCAAACACAGAGCAGAAATGTGAAAGCAAACTATCTCCGTCGTTGCAGAAAAGTACTTTTACCTGAAGTAACAGAATATTGCCGCATACTTTCCTTGCTTATAGAAAGCCGAGGACAATTTTTGAACAACATATTTGTTTATTTTTGGTAGAGTACAGTGGAGATGAAATACTTTGAAGATGTTAACGAGAAGGAGGACGGAATTTTTTGTTTTTTTTGTAATATTAAAGGTTTTTATAGATATCTGTACGTAAATTATCTCTTGGGAATAGTTTATAAGGAGTTCTTTTTGCATATGCGCCAGAATCAGTCACGACAAACGTATTCCCGCATTGTTTTGATGTTCACATTATGAGTTTTGAGAATTAGTTTTGATGTGTGTTCGCAAAGTTCCCTTGACATTTTTTATACCCTACCCCACATGCGGTACAAGGGCGTGTTAAGTTCGTCCGGATGTATGCAAGACTAAGAAAGAATTGATCTCCACTCAACTTTTATTATATACATCGGATAGTGCAGCGAATAGGCTCGCCATTGACAAGTTGGTGATCGCGGTTTCGAATCCTAGTGTGGTGGGTCCCATTATATAACATAGTCACCCGAAACTATAAAACACATTTACAAAGACTTGCGTTCGTCTTTAATATTTTGCATCGACTTACATTTGCTTTTCTCGTTGATATTCTTTGATATATAATGTCGTCGTTTTATTCGACATTGCACTTAACAATTCAAGCCTAAAAATATTCTAAGCAAAAATTTGTCTACTTTGAAACTGAAAACACTATTAAGTTTTCTGCGCTTTGGAGCTCTTCTCTCTCATAGCGTAATTTAAGCCCTTTAGCCTTGGAGTGTTCTTAATATGGCTGAATCGCTAATTGTAGTCAGAGATTAATCAATAAATAAATAAATGAGTAAATATCAATATTGTCTGACCGTCTGTCCGTCTTGCAGTGTGTATCGAACGTACAGATCGTAATTTTACCGATATTTTGATGAAAGATGGTACACTGGCATGCTTTTAGCTCAACGACGAAGTCTATTGAAAGTAGATCGGATCGGGGCAGGATATTTAATGGTGGTTCGTGACCCTTTATAGTGTTTTTATTTGTTTCGCAATGGGTTAAGCAGTCCGTCTCAGATAAAAATGAACTTATACGATGAATGCTTTCTTGCAAACAATTTTTTACAATTTTCGACGAGAATTAATTCACCAAAAAATTTCCGGATTTTAAATTATCTAAGTTTTTGATTTGATATGCTACACACACACAATTGTTAAAGCATAGGAAGATCGAAATGTTGAACAATAATTTTTGTCAATTTGTATCGGTTTATATATCGAACATACCTGCCATAATAATTAATAAAAAAAAGTATAATGCAAAATGTGTATGAAAAAAAAAGGGGTAGAAAAACAAAACAGACTTTAAAGTCATGTCAGAGTTCAAGAATTAATTCGTATTCATATCCAAACTGAATGAATTACGAAATATCCTGAACCCATTACAATACTTTGTGTTTTCTATTAGTCGCTCTGATATTTGCTGCTTTTCTTTCCATTGCTATCGAGGCTCTGCTAAGCAAACGTTGTGTAATTTACGATATTCTTCTACCTTCACGTCAACCATACATTAATGTATGTATTTACCTGTATGTGCTTGCTTTGTAACATGTGGTATTATAATGAGAATTGAAGATTTTCTGCCATCGTTTAAACAATGGATAGTTTCGTAACCTTCTTAGATGACATGTTAATTAGAAAATTTTGTCTTTTACAGACATTTCGTTTTGTTCGTAAGGGGAGATATATGCAAATTAATTAAGTGAAATATTTAGATACAAATTAATACAATTGACTGCGGTTGGCAATTAATAGACTGACGAGATTGAAATGTTTTCAGGGTTACAATAAAAAAAAAAAATAGATTTTCTACAAAGCTGGTCACAGTAATGGGTGTAAATTAAATTTGTAGCCGAATGTTGAAACTATTACTTCAAGAATAAGAAGATGCATTGAAAATGCACTCCGTTTGATATAATTTCGAGTTTTAAAGATAAGATGATGTGTTTGCAACTTTCTCCGGTTATAAATACTTTCTCCGATTATATTACATTTATAATAATCTAAATACCTAAAGATTTTTTTAGTAGTAGAGAATAATTATAATGCAATAATAAAAGGGATTATTTTCAAACACATGCGATTCTCGGGCTGAAGCGAGAAAAAGTAAATAAGTTCGTTAAGTTAAAGCTTCTTTCCTAACACTTTGCTTTTATGCGGAGGATTCAGTTAAGTTTAACACTGGATTTAAGAAAAACCCCTCAATTTGACGGGTAAATTTCATCTCATTGGCGTAAAAATAAAGCAGGAAAGCTTAGATATGTGACTGATTAAGAATATGAAGTTTACAAAATTGGCGAGATCTTTTAATAGATATGGTCATAGAGCAGGGAGCACTTGTCGAAGACAACCTCGGAAAACACCGACAACCTTTTCATATTTTCCTCTGTAACTTTTGATGCCGTGAAGATATTTTCAAACTGCTATGACCCCGGGACCCATTAGGATCATTTTTATGTTGAGTCAAAAATGTTTCCAATCGGTTTGCTAACACTTCCACAAATTTGTGTCAAAATAGCAGAAGTGGACATGTCCCAAGAAAAAAGAGTACGCATATATTTTTGCTGTATTATATAATTAAAGTCAATAAAGAACGTATCGAAATAGCGACTTCCTTATGGTGAACTTTTAAAGTCAAAAAGCCGTTAAATTGATGTGTTCTGGAAATCTAGTGTTAAAATAGCTTTCACAAACTAAATATCCATCTTTACACAAAGATGTAGGAAAATCAAAGTAACTCGAGTACTGTATTGTTGTCATAGATTGGAAAAAAGAGAGACGAAAATTTAGTGTTCCCCTTAACGGAGAATACTTTTCGCTCTTCGCTTACTAGAATTCAATGCAAATTTTGACTTCCGGCAACATAAGTAATTATATTAGCTGCCGAAAAGAGTCTTTGCTTTTATTCACACACAACCAACTATACGCAGCTTGTGGGAAGAAAATATTTTCACACTTTACTTCACATGCGGTCAGGGTATAGCACATTTTTCGGACGTAGGCTTTGTCCAGAAGGGCTTGATTGATTCAGAATGTGAACCAATCGGTGAATCGATACAAATCCGATTAGAGTTCACGTATACATGTGTCGGTTGTACAAGTCACAATTTTCAAGTGACTTTGTGAAGATTTTCATAGTAAGAGCAACAGACTCTATTGAAACTGGAGTATAGTGAGCCCTTTTGACAAGCTTAAGACCCAAAAGGCACCATAAGTGAGTATATTTTTTTCCAAGAGCTGAATTTAATTATTTAATTTTAATTATTATTTAATTATTATATTATTTGTATTTAAGAAATTATTAAGAATTGTTTTTTAAGTACCTCAACACATGTTTGTACACAGTTTCAACAAACTTGGTTGGCCTTTTCAATATAAGCCTTGAGAAAATTCTTAGTTTATCACACTTTACCCCGTAAGTACCCCTCGTATCAGCTTCAAACCGACTTAAGTAATTTGGTTATATGGTGCTCGCTAAATTTTATGAAATTAAATCTAAAAAAATTAAAGAAGTTTTCTNTTTTTTTTTTTGTAAATTTCTTACAATATTTATTACTTTGTTTATGTGCAAGAAATATTCTTTTATTTACTAAAAACAATACAAGTCTTTAGTGACCTGCATTATTTATGAGAGTATATTGTTGTTATCTTGTTCTCTATTCTGCATTTTTTTTTTTTCCATTTTCTTCTATACGTCTAGCACTTAAAGCAGACAAGTATCCTTTGTGGATGTGCATCAGTATGTGCATGTCTGAGTGTTAGAAAGCATTCAAGTGTAGTCGGTTTACATTTCTTCTGCTTTGCATATCTGCTGATTCCCCACCGAAGGAGAATATAACGTTTTGTCAGTCACTCTGTGCAATCCATAAAATAATTTATCAGAAATTGGGAATCCGTTTAAACTAAATCGTTTATCGGTTTGTCTATCCTACCCTATGTTTCTGGTGCAATTCAGTTGTTAGTGAATATGTTGCTGATAATTTACGAAGACCACTTTAAGGCCTTGCGAGACGTGACAGATAGCATCCTTGTTGGTCAAGTGACATATTCATAGTTACGATTTTTGTCCATTTTCCTGGGGTGAGTGTATCCGAGATTCGCCTTAAAGAGATTATAAATTTCTTGCTTATTTTGCCTCTTTTCTTTTCTTTTTTGTTTTGTTGCACATATTTTCCAGCAACGAGCTTTGTCAAGCTTAAATAGTTAAACCAGTTCAAGTTGATTTGCATTTGATATTATATTTTATTGAAATTCTTTGCTTAGAGTTTATGCCAAATGTAGTTCTCGAAGCAAATGTTATTTGGAATCAATTAACTAACTCTTGTATAAAAATTTGTATATTTTCTCGTAATTATTGATATTTTGAATTCTATTTTTTTTTATTTTTTTTTTTTATTTTTTAAAGAAATTCCTTAATAGGATAAATTGTAAGTTATTTTATTGCTCTCAAAGTAATTATTTTTCTCAAATAATTATACTTTTCTTCTCTATGTGGTTTTATATAGGAAAAGAATTTTATTTTCGTTTGACCGATCATCTATATTAATCAAATCTGATTCAAGCCATTCTCCTCATTGATATTCTAATAATAGATTTTATGTGTCTGTGTATGAGAAATCTTTTTATTTTATTGGATAAGAAAACCAATTTCTAATCATTAATTTCTGTTATTTCACATTTGATTTCATTTAAGATTTCATTTTATTTCAGATATCAATCAATTAAATCCTTGTCTGCAAAGGATAGTTTTATTTTAGAACCAATAAAACCGCATTTACAGAAAGTTTTATTCTAGCTACTATTTCAAGCTGCTGCGAAAACTCATTGACTTATTAATCGGAACTTGAGGAGAAAAATCTGCATTTAAACTAAGAAATAGTCATGTTTATGTTTTATAGAAATATATATATATATTGTGAGGACCCAAAGTCGTCCCTCGTTTTGGGCTCACGGATTCTCCGTCTCTGGAGAGGGGAAGGAAGTGCTAGTTAAGGTAGAATAGGAGATAAGATANGCCTGTGTTCTGTGTTCTGTGGTCTCCTTCCTATAGGTGTTATGTTGATTCAATTGAATCAGTTCAAAAGCAATTCTTGCTGTTTGCCCTTAGGAATTTGGGTTGGGAACCGCTTGTCTCTTTGCCTTTTTATGAAAATCGATTGCTTCTGTTATCCTTGAGAAGCACAGATTTATTCTTGGTGTCTCCTTCTTAAGTAAGTTAATTAGTGGTGCCATCGATTCGTCGACATTGCTTGGTGAGATAAGCTTTAAGGCTTAAGCCTAACCGCTTCTCTAGGCATTTCATGTTCATTAAGCCGAGTCGATGTAAATATAGTTATGAGCTGTTTAGCCTGTTTAGAGTTGTTTGTGGAAATCTAAATGATGTCTATCAGTTAATCTCAACATCGGATTCTATGAAGTCTATCAAAACAACTTTGCTTAATACGCGCGATTTTTCTACGTCGTATTTAAGCTAACTTTTAATCATAACAACTCATTGTGATTCGAAAATTAATTGATGTTGTTTACTGTATCGCTTGCCAAGCATTTGCATGTTTGCGATGGATTAGCGGTTTACTTGCAATTTGGTTCCAACCCATCGGTTTTGGGTGTGCCTCCGTGCTAGTTGTGTGTCTGCTTTTTTCTTTTTCTCTTTTTTTATATTTATTTAGACATGCATTATTAGTTAATTATTATTATTATTATTTTTTTTCTTATTTATTTTTAAATCATTTATACAATTTTTAATGTTAATTAGTGTTAGATTTACTTCTAAGAGTCAATTGAAGTCGGCTGTTTATTTGGTTTAGATGAGTTTCATGTGCAAGTAAAATAAAATAAATAAATAAAAATAAATAAATAAAAAGGAAGAATCCTTACACTGGAGGGCCTTTTGAGGGTGTAGTCGTACAGTCGTTCAGTGACGCTACAAAGATACAAATTTCGGAGCAATGTAAACTATTTACGCAGGTCACCTGGTCATAGCGAAAAAGAAGACTTTGAAAATATGTTTTATATTTTAGCATAAGAACTTCAAGTCGTACGCGTGGAGCAGACAGATCGACGGACAAGCAAGCATACATTTGGCTGAAAATAAATAGGTGCTAACTACGGTTTATACTACAGTGTGCCCCAAGTAAATTTTTAAACGAAACGTAGTGAAAGCACATCTTACAAATGTGTATAGCAAAGATCAACTGCAACATAATCCAAAAGAGTGTAATAAAATTTCATTATTATGATTCAGAAATTTTATCTCACAAAACTAGAAAGCATATGCGTAATTATCAGTTTTCTGTTTCTAGCAAAGTTTTGAGCCTGCAACCGATGCCGATATAAAGGCTGAAATGCCTAATCACTTCTACTCTTCAGATTGATTGCATGTATTCAGCATATCCTATGAATATTTCTATGGGACAGAGACAGGAGAGTATAGTAATGAAGAGCGAAATACATTAGCAGACTTAGGAGTAGAGTAGAGCAGTTCAACTTTATTTAGGTAATTGGGTATGCAAAGCTGACATTGCCAGCTGGAAACGATAGATGGAGTTACCGTGAAAAGTAGAAATTAGGCACCAGGTCTGCGGAATTTGCTCGTCTGCTATTCCTAAAAGAGACGAACCTTCAGTGATTGTCATATTTGTAAATAAATTACGAGATATTTTTATAATAATTTCACTTATTTGTGAAATTTCTTTGGAATTCCGTTGACTGCCGTCGCAATGATAATGTGCCGTCAAATGAATAATACGCATTCCAACGAATGCTTACATATATGACAGCGTATATGTGCAGCATTTGTAATGCCGCGATGAAATTCCATTATTCGGTTGGCTATGTCAACCCAATAATATTTTGATTAATGAAGTTGATTAGTATCAGTATGCAAAGCAGAAGCAAAAAATGCGCATGAAATTTTTAATTGAAACGATGGTGTCCACCCATTTTTGCCCATTATTTAATAATCACAATTATCTGCAAATCATTTGAAAAATTTTCATTGAAATATTTTTGCTTTTCCTTTGTTTTTGGTTTTATCTACGTTTCTTTGTCATAAAACATTGCATTTAGTTTCTCATTTTACCATTGTTAAGCTAACATTCTTTGTGGGCTGACATGTTACACGATGTCAGAACAGACGACTACGTTTAAGAGAAACCATCATAGTTTTAATTGACATGGTTTCTTATGACGTCTGAGGTAATTGAAGAATTCCCTTTTTTCGCCGAAACAGAAAGAAAACTTATATAAATATATATAAAAACATTTTTAATTAAAAATAATTGGAAAAATATTTATTTAGGAGGAACGAAAAGAACAAGTAAGGAAATCATATTCGGCCCCGGCCGAATCTTTTATACCCATCACGCTTTATTCTAACAAAGAGTAAAAAACAGGAAAAACCGCGAGAGTGCGGATAATTTTTATACAAATGTTGCTGGGCCAGACATGGAATATAAATACATTGTCAGTTGTGGTTTTGTAAGCAACAAGCAAGAAACAACACTTCTTTTATTTTTGTACGGCGAGCAGTGGTTTCAGGCTGTATCGTACTGTGTGGTCGTGCCCTTTGACTGGTTTGGCTCAATTTCAATAAAAATCTACGTACAAGAATTTTTTATCTTTCTGCCAAATTTTAAGCCGATTGCTGGATTTTCGCTACCAGGAAGATGTTTGCCGCAAATCTTACACTGGAAGACAGGAGACAGACAGACAGACAGACAGACGCGCGGGCGGGTGGACGGACGGACGGACAAGTCCAAACCGGTTAAGAACTCTATGCTAATTAAATATATCTATATGTATACTTTATTGAGTCTTTGAGGCGGGTGTTGCAAACGCTCTAACGAAACGACGCAAACGCGCGACGAAACGCTCATAAAAACCCTACGGCTAACATGTAACGTTATATTATTTTTGCTCTTCATTTTGGATACTTGAAGTATGAAACTCTTTATACTCAAATGCCTTCGTAAAACGATCAATTTCAGATTATGTCAATCGATATTTGGGGCGCATTTCGTAAAAATATTTGTCTTAAATTAATTTTTAAACTATCGATGAAGATATGGGTATGAAGAAATTTTTCGTACTGATTGTAAGTGTTTCGACATTGTGCGAATGCTTATGCTAGATTGACGCCTCTTTTAAACTTTGTCTACCGATCTAAGCTATCAATGAATAAATGATTTTTTTCTTTTTGATAAAATTTTTGTGAGGTTGAAAAAAAGATGGACAGAAGGACGGCGGCCTTAAGCTAAACCAAATTTGGACGTCACTGATTTGAACAAAATCTCCTCAGAGAAAGAGGGTGTCGTTTCAGGGAATTGCTTGCGCCAGACGGGTGAGAGCGCGAAGAGCGTGTCGCAAAGAACGTCATTCTGCATCACTCATTTTAGCAAAATCTCTTATTTTCCTGGCACGTGTTTTTTAATATTACAAAATCAATGAGAAAATTCCGCTTTCCTTTTACCTCGATGATGAATCAATAAAAATTTTATCACATTCATTCCAGATACTTTCAATGGCACAACAATAGATAAACGGACAGTTGGCTATCAATGCGCATAGCGCTGTAGCACGTCACTTCTTTTGAAGGGTAGTAAAAACAAAAATTTGTCAAATCTCTTCGCAAGTAATCCGCTGTTTTGTAAGTGTATGAATGTTTGATTTCTCTTTACCATTGCCCTTTGAATACCGAATATCGTGTAACAAATAAAAAATATTCTGTAGCTCGTGAATTTCGCTTCTATTTCTCTGATAGATATGAACAGTAATAGTCAATAAAATGCCACAAAAAGACAAACACAAAAAATGGAGAAAATAGGAAAAAAAAAGTTTGAAACTAACGAACCCACAGTATCCCGCAATTGTCATACATAAAACATGCCATTTAGTTTCGCAATAAAGTTAAATACGGGTAAAGTATA
>KK502512.1:520082-530899 GCA_000688735.1 Glossina austeni
ACCGTACATGTTTTGGGACAAAGACGAACGCTATTGAAAATGGCGAAAATCGGACCACTTTTCCGGCTACTTCCCGTATAATACATTATTTTGAAAAATCGTTACATTAATGACATTGTTAAGCGAAGTGGGATAGGGTATTTAATGGTGGGCGTGTGCCACTATAGTGTCTTTACTTATTATGTTATAGCTACGAACGACAAGGAAACTTTATCGCACTTGAGATTTGAAGCCGCGACCACTGCCTTCTCATGGACTACTCGGTCACTCATGGGGCTTAATTTGCTAGATTGCGAACTATAATCCGCTTCCTGTTGCGATCAGTTATATACGTCCTCACCTAAACTAATAAATCATACTTTTGACATGTGAATGTAATTTTGTTTAATTAACAAATACCATTGCATTTTGGTCTATAACGTTGGGTATTCAAGATTTACTTTAGGATAAATTAAAAAAGTTATTCATTCCCCTTTACTCTCTGCTTTTATTAAACTTTCCAATAGTTAACAGGAAACTATAAAATATCCATTCAACGGTATTTATTGAAAAATAAAAAAAAATAAAAATAAAAATAGAAAAAAAAAAATGACAGAAAAACATTATAGACATAAATCAAATTGCGGAAACTCAACATAAAAATGAAATATTTTACATCTGCGCGAGAGTGTAAACATTGATGAAAAACATTTCTTTTTTTTTTTTTTTCTGCTTTACACTTGTTGTTAAATGATTTATTAAAAAAAAAGTTCTTTTTTTCTGAATACTCGAAATAATAGCTAAGAGTAATGATATTAACGAAATTAGTTAAGAATTTTGCTGAAAAAAGCTTTTAACAAATAATTGTTACAACCGGACCTTCGCATGTTATAATAAATCGATTGTCATTAACATTCTCTCCTCATTCGCACTTCAAATCTAATTCCACAAAATACAAAGGGCCGAGTTTGCAACGAACAGGCTGAAATATCTCCGAGGTTTGTTTGTTAGTGTAGCAATTGTTAGATTCATAAATTATGAACATACATAGCATACACTCATCCTATCTATCATATTCATTACAAACAACAAAAGGATAAGGCATCATCGGAATCCGATTATCAGTATTAGTAGGGAGAAGGCCATAAGTAACTATAAGCGTATCATATGTTTTTGTAACGAATTATACCGCGATGTGATATTCAATCACTTATAAGAATCATGGAAATAATTGATGGTTTTATTTACAGTTTAAACGTATTTATCCAAACAGATATATATATGTATATTTCGTGCCTCGAACCGTCTTTTGTAATTTTTAATTTTCTATTAAACCCTTTTTAAGATTAAGTTCACCCATTAAGTAACACTGAATTGTGATATTTTGATTAGCGTAAGAAATCTATTTACAATTTTTTATAATCTACAAGAACTTATCTTCACAACGCTTTAATGTCCGGCCTGGTTCGTTCGAATAATGCAACTCGACTTTCTTGACTCGACTGCCTTCTGCAAATATACATATATTCTTTTTTTTACTCAGGGCACGTCCCCTGTGCGAGCTCGATGGTGATCAGGCGGGGTTATAGAAAGGGAGGGATAAAGACACAGAGCAGTGTCTGTAAGCGTTCGGCTTAAAAATGGTGATATAGCGTACGGTAGAAAAAGCCAATGTTGGTAGCTTGGCCCAGGAGGAGTGAGTGAAAACGCTGAGAAAGCTGTCTAGTCCTATTAAAGTACCTAATTGGTAAACGAAACTCTTTTATCTCTGTAGAATACTGGCCTTGAATGTACATAAGTGCAACTCAGCCCACATTACGTCGGTGCTCAAAGGTGTCGAGAATTTTGGACAAACTAAAGTCGGCCCTGCATCTCTTAGCCTTTCTATGTATGCGATCGAGAGCGTCCAAGCCTGCCTATACATTTGACCTACGCTTTAATTTCAGCCGGATATAGGCGGCGGCAACGGTACGGATGTTGGCTGCAGTGAAGTAATGCTCAAAAACCCTAACCCCTTGACTGGGTTTTTCGACACTTCGAACACATGTTCTGTCCCACTAACATCGTTTTGTATTCTTATGCGCACAACGTCAAGGGTTAACGATTATTCTACTTCAAAAACCAAAAGAGAGGATTTGTTCTTCACTTTAGACGACAGCTTTGACATTTAGTGGCGTTAATACTTACCCTATTTTCCTGACTCTATTCAGATATTTTTACGAGGTCATGTGTGTCACGTGTGTCATTCATCACGCAGCCTTTGTTCTGCATCTCATTGCTGCATGGTCTCGTGCTGAAGGAAAACAAACGAGACAAGGTCCTGTCGTCTGCAAATCAGCAGATAAGATTTCTGTTATGGACAGGAGGTCGTTAATGAGCACGAGAAAGGGGGAGTGGGAAAAGCATAGCCTTGTGGTACATATGCATTGAAATAGAATTTGCTTGAAAAATATCCGCTGATTAGAAGTCTTAACGAATGGTTGTTAAGAAACTCGACGAGAATGCTATCGATCCCGAAAGCAACCAGCTGGGGGACAAGACACAAGCACAACGCCGTGCTCTATCGCATGCCTTAGAGATATCTAGGCCAACGACCAAAGTGGCGGATAGCTCGGTTCAACTTTTCGGTGAAATAACACATTAGGTCATCCGTGGATCGTTTTTGCGAAAGCCATACTGTCTGTCGCTAACTACATCGTTGTATTTTAGGCACCTCGTTAGGTGGTAGTTGACCACGGTCACAATGCTTTTGGCTGTAGCGAAGAAGACCGCAATTGGCGATAGTTTTTAGGATTATTGGGATCCCCTTTCTTGGGTATGGCTTGGACATTGGCAATCTTCCAGAAAGGTGAAAAAACGTGAGCATGGTAGCACATGCTGAAGAGATTGCGTAAAGTGCGTCAGTGTACTTTCTTAGAACAACGGCTGAAATGACATTTGGACCGCGAATTTTATGAGTGTTAAGATACGCCCCTTTACAAGCTAGTCACTGCTTCCTAAATTCGTCACGTCATTATTGTGTTAATCCCTTTTTACATAAAAGTTTCTGATAATTGGAGTGAATCTTTCGCCAGTCGCCAACTGCATGAGACAGGTAGGGTTTTGTGAATGCGTCTTTGGTTTTCCCTTCTTCGGAATTTGCCTCCTTAGAAAAAGGGAAATTGGAAATTGGAAACGCAATACGAAAGAATCAAAAAGCTTAAGTTTAAAGGTTACAAAGGACGTGACAGGAGCGTTAGCTAATGTAAGTTTACTATTATCAATAATGGATTAACTACTAATAGAAGAAAGCTTCACACCCATCCCTTTCTCTCCAACAGAGAATATTTATTCATTTGTTTATTTATTCACGTATGAAATTCAACTATGAATTTGAATAATAGCAGACTTTAAAAAACAAATTTTAGTATGCAAAAAAAATTTGAAAACAAAATATTTGGAATTCACTTTCGTAAAATGTATAAAATAAGAAAAAAAAAAGAACACAAAAAGGCAAAATCGACATGTAAGTAAACAAATAGGAGCAAAAAACACGAAAACAAAGAAAGGGATCTAATACGGAAGCAGACTTGTAACCGACGCGAATCCGTGTAAAGTGTATCACTAAGTCGATCTAAACCAGAAACCAACCAAATAACAGCGCACATATTAAGTTTGTCATCAAGCGTTTTGTCATGAAGTGTTAAAAAATGAAAATTAGTTTAAGTACACCCTGGCATGATGCGCACAGATGATGCGGAGAATTTATTTGCTAGTTCCTATCATGCCGATTTCCCATATTAAGAACAATATGGAAGAACAATAAACATAATTTAGATTTATGCCAAGTTTTCTAAACGGATTGGAAAGGACACGATCGTATTTTCGATGGCCGAATTTTATAAAAATATAGTTCCTAGAGCAACCGCTGGACACACTGAACTTAGTCTGACCCCACCAGTCTGAGCCCACCATTTACAAAAACGATAGAATAAACGCGCCTTTCTCTAACCAAGTTCGAGGTAAAACTAACGAGTGAGGACCAAAGTCTCAAGTTTGTCATAGTCTCACATTTAGATTAAATTGTTTTTTACGTATTCGATATTCTTGTCGTTCATATTCAGTTAGTTAGACAGTGTAAGCCCAGGGTTGCCTCTTATATGTTTACTTAACATTAAGACTTTGTATAAGGACATGAACAATAGGAGTGCCACTATGGGAGGGCCTTACATTTCATTTGTCATTAACGGGTCGACAATGCCAATTAAGTCGGAGTCCCGCACGGTGTGCGGGAAATGACAAATGGGTTTTCTTCCTCTCCTGGATCTCGTCGTCACAAGAGTAAGATCATCAGTCAACAATTTGTATATGTACATACATGTGTATATGTAAATACATATATAAATACAAAATGTGTATACAATATAGATATTTGTTTATAGAAACCGATACGTTAAGGGCCAGAGAACTCATGATTTTTACTCTATATTTTTTTTTGGTAAATGTCTGCATTATTGCACATAGTATCTAACGAATAAAATTCTTCTTCTTCCTCTTATCGCTTTTCTTTATAATGAATGTGTAAAAAAGAATTTTTTGCATTGAGATTCAAGTGATAAGAAAAGATAAGCCAACAACTGAATGCTGCATGGCTGCATGCTGATGATCAACTTGAGATCAATGGGCGTCAAAAGCACTTATACGGACAGTAAAAAGAAAAAACGTTCGCAAAAGTTAGGTATGAAAGCTGACAATCAGAAACGCCAATAGTCGACACCGAAACCGAACCGAACACCGAAAAGCCTCCTGGCTTGTGTGATAAGTGCGCAAGAAAAATTATTAAGTTATAAGAAATTTAAATATCAAACGAATGTAAGTATAAATGCAGATACCGTCGTCATCAAAGAACAAAAAACTGTATAAAAACCAGGAAAATTATAACATTACCACAAAAAAGGAACCGATATACGTAAAAGATATAAGCGAAAGATCGAAACGAAGAGCAAACCAAAAGAAAAAAAAACAAATACATTAAAGTTCCAAAAAAGAGTGACGTCGTGGGGAACAAACTGCCACAAATGTTTTACCATGTGAGTATGCTATGAGTATGTGTGTGTGTAAGAAAAACTATAATTTTAAAGTGACATTACATCTGATGTACAAAAACAATGCCAGCAAAAATTACTTCCATAAGAAGTGCATTGAAAAAATAACGTCGCTGAGTTTGCACACATATCGCATACAGTTCGCATAGGATGTTTGAGGCTTACGCATACACATGAACTGTGAGGACGAGACAAAAGAAGAAGAGAAAATGGACGTACAAAATTAAAAGTGCAATAATACAATTGATGTATAAAGAAGAAAAGAGATCTGTTTGAAAGTAAAACCAGAATCACAAGGAAAAGTTGGAATTTCCGGTTAAAAATTAAAAAATGAAAATTAAGATATGTACGTAGTTTTTTTATGTATTCATTGAATATGGTTAGCGCCACTACAAGTTAATAAAAGTATCAAGCTAACCGCGAAAGAAAAAAAGACTTAAATAAACAAAGCAGTGCAATAAATAATATCCGATAGGAAAATCTATGGTCACATTATTCAATTATCGTTGCGAGTGCGAGGATCCGTGTGCAGTGCATACCGACATTGGCCATAAAGTGGGGAGACCTCCCACTAGTGGAGGCGGTTGACAGATTTGGAAACCGAATCTTGGAGATTAAAATATCATGTTCGGGAGCAGGATTCGGCAGGAATATCGCAAAGATCTCAGTCGGGAAATAGGACTCCGTCCCAGGGAACTCCATGCCAAAAACCGATCAGAGACCGCACAGAGCGTCACCGCAATGGCGGCCAAAGATTGCGAAGCAGCGGCTAGGTTAACGCCGGAATTAGACTTGCGAGCAATTAATACCGCTACACGGCGCATGGAAGGCCGTACTTATTCCAAAGTGTGAAGCGGGCCTTTCCAAGCGCCGCGGATAAAAATTGACACAAATCCGGGTACTGTCCTCCACCCGCCAGTAACGCGCCCATCAAAGAAGCCTGTGCAGACTGTTAGTACGCTGCTGAAGACATTTCATGGATGAGCTCTAAAGACGATGGAAATGACGGAACTGCTTTTGGAAAGTGTACCAAACCACGATGCTGACTTTGTCAGGGAGGAGTGACACAAGATAGGCGGTAGATGAAGCTACTGGGCCTAGTTTTTTCGACATATGGAGGTTCCTGTATCAGGCCCGCCGGTGGTGATCGGCTACGAGCACGAGTTGATCAACTCCATCGCGCCACCCACTCATTGATTGCTGGTGTGAAACTAGCGCGCCGACACCGTCCACGAGCACTGGAATGTGAGCTTCTCTTTGAAGGGGTGCGGTTCGCCATGACCCGGGATGGAAAACGATATGTCAGATCAGGGGCCCCAACGAGAAGCCCATCTTGACAAAGAGGATATTCCGCCTCCATTTGTAACAATCACATAACATCACCACCAAGCACCATTTCACGCACCCATCAGGAAAAGAAACCGACGTGCTGCTGCACGGTGTGCTTCGTGGAGGATGTTGGAGATGGCGTTGCGCCAAAGTACGTCAAGAAGTAGGTTGGAACGACCACACTTTCACTGGGAACGTAGATTCCGTTTTACATTGAACTCATCTCGTAAACGGAATTTATCGCGAATGACTGCGCAACCGTGCCGGCAGGCAGATCAGAAGGAAGAATTTTATCGAATCGAATTTCTAAATCAATGAAAACGTCGACTTTTTTTCAATGTATGTAAATCGTAAATGTATTCTACTTTGAGAATGAAAACTTTTTGTATCGTTTTGCGTTTGCTGTCCTAGAGTTAGATAAGCGTGTTGCCATCAAATTATCTAAATGGATCTAGATTGAAGACGATGCAATATTATTAGCGTACATATGGCTTGATTTATTTATTGCGTACATATGAAACACTTATTACGTCTATTTTTTTAATATGTTGTGTAAATTAAATATTTAGAACGAACCAAGTAAGCCAATTATACTCGGCTACGGCAAAATCTGCTATAATTTTAGATTTTCTTTTTTAGAACATTAAAAGAAAAGTATAAAATTTGACATTTTGTAACATTACCTGGGTGTGGCCGACAGGTACTGGAAGAACGCGAAAATCTCACTTGTTTGCTTTTGAGTGCGGAGGTGTTCTTGGCTTGTATCGTACTGTGGGCCTTCATCCGTTTTTAATACCAGCCAACCTGCAGAAACTTCGCATATTTTTGCTAAATTTGAAGCCATATTATATTACACCAATGGACAGAGGGACATACTTATATCAGTTCACAATTCGATTGAATTGTTGACTTGTAATCTTTTTTTACAAACGTCCGTAGTCTCTTACACGTCAAAGTTTGTTCTTCGTCTTTCATTCCTTGCAAATAATCTTAAAATTCAATTTTTGTTTAGATATCTACTTTCAACTGATTAAAATGAAAAGCTGCCTCCAACAAGCATAAACATACTTTATTCGCTTACGAATACACTTAGGGGAGGATATTTGCAAACTACAACAAATTTGTTCAATTTCTGATATTGTTCTCATATTCAATTCAATATTCATATAAGTAATATTTTTTCGCGATTGCTGTATTCTAAGCCACATAGAGCGCAGTGTACACTAAGTTCAAGGGGATTTATGCATCTGCCAGAAGGATGTGAAAAAGGCCAGCTTTTTATTACACCGATCGAATGAGAATTGTTTTCCGCATTGATTTCACCTTGTCTGTCCGCCTGACTGATGGTTGTACAAGTAAATTTGTGTTCAATCTACAACTGGGAAATTTCGCTTTCGCATAAAGACAAACGCCATTGAAAGGGGAGAGGATCAGATTGCTTTTGCGATCATTTTCAGCATGAGGAAAAATTACAATGTCCCAAAATTTGTCGACAAAAATCTTTAAGAAATAATATTCCGTCACGTTGAATTGTTGTAAAAAATTGCGATCGTACGGGCCACTTTGTTTAATTCCTCCCCTTTGTACCGTTCCTATGAAAAACAGGTTTTTATGTGGCAAAAAGGTGGCTCATAATTGTAATCTGACGCAATAAAATTAAGTGTAGCATATTTGGCGCCCGGAAGTAAAATTTTTCCACGCTATCCTATATAAGAGCTCCTTACCCTCAATTACTATATTTAAAATATAATAATTATTAATAACTTAAAAAAATCATGTTTTATATTTATAGTTATTATTATTAATAAATATTTTTACTAAATTAAAATAACATTTTTATTTAATGAAATAATATTAGTATAATTCATCAAATTTTTAACTTAATTGAGAATTAATAACTAAATTTTTAAAATTTATAAAATCCAAATTCTAAACTTTTATTTTAATTTCCCTTATAATTTAAAATGTACAAAGCTTTTAAATTTCTTAAAATCTAAAATATCCAAATCTTAAATTTCTAAAATCCTAAACTCCCAAATTTTAAACTTTTAATTCAATTTCCCTTATAATCTAAAATTTACAAATTCTTAAATTTCTTAAAAACTAAAGTCTTTCGCTCGAAAGAAGGCATAATCACAAAAAGAAATCAAAAATTGTATTGCGCAAATTGGTGTAGGGTACTTAATTGTTGAGACAGGTGGCAGAAACAATGCAAGAAATTTAATCGCTGTATATATTATATACATATATATATATATACATATAACTTATAAATTGTAACGGTACTTTCTTGGACAGGCTAATACTCAGCCACTCCAGAGTCCGTTTCCAAGACAATTTATAAAAATGTATTGGACCTTCGGGTTTGGTTTTAATTTATTTTACTTATTTTATTTGTTTTGTAGAGGTTACCAAAATCGCTTTCAGAGCGGTGGGATGAAAAAAAACCAGCTTGGTGACCTCGACTTTTCTCGTTGATTGATTCTGTTTGCACGCGTGTGCTCTATTTTAATTCCGAATTCGCGGGTTGCTATAAAGAGACGAATATTTCGCGTGAGTCATAGCAGCCGTAAGGGACCCACGGCCTAACTGTTCCTCGTCACACACAAAAGTTTACCAGTCCTTCAGGGATGGCGATTAAAGCTAAACCAGCTCATCCCCTACCCGTAGAGTCAGTAGTCCTTTTAGTTCTTCAGGGATGGCGGTTAAACCTAAACTAGCTCATCCCCTATCCGTAAAGTCAAACAAAAAAAACGCTAATAGTCAAAGTCAGCTTGTAATATAGTCTGTGCTTTACTTACCTCGACGGCGGCTATGACACAATAAAAGATTGAGCGTATTGCGACACACTCTTTTATAGTGGTGGCCACCAAACTATCCTGTTATTACAACGTTACTCTTATCTACATCTTCTTACATGTGCCAGCTTAGGTTCGATCATACCTGTCTGGTCGAACATTTTTGGCTGCCTTCATATGCTTATGTGTAATATTTACATCTACCTGCTTTCTTATTGCTATGCGCGTTTGCATCCTTATGTTTCTACTTATCCTAGGATTACCCGTTAGGTATATTTCTAGCTTATAAAGTTGCGTATTTACGGTTATATAGTTTACATAGTTGTGTGTTTACAATAGTATTCTAGTCAAAGATTGATTAAATGTATATTTGTGTGTATGTATGTATGTATATAGGGAAACAAAGTAATACTTAGTAAGGAGGCGAAACGCTTCCTTACAAAATATTACTTGAAAAATGTTTAGGCAAACACTGTTGCAAAAATCTCGTGCTATTTCCCTTTGTGTTCTAAGTAACTCCGCACGCCAAGCTAAACAACAAATCGATACTTTTCTTTAGTGCAGCCTATCTATGAAGGTAGAAACGAAGTTACATAAAAATAACTGCTCAAATGATCAACAATTTTTTCTCAAACTAATAAAACTAACGAATGGTAACTCTACTCTATTTCATTCTCTTTTCTGAAGCGCATTAAAAACGTCGACTTTCGAATTTCAGTAGGACCAATAAGATTTGGAACGAACGAATAGGAAAGTAACTGATAGTAAACTAGTAAAAGTAACCAATTGAAGCTGGGATTCCAACATTTTGCTTAATAGTAATGAATTTTTTAAATTGATTTCAGTTAAATTTCCTTACAAACATACAAATAAAACCATTATTTATTTACTAACCTTTTCATCCTTAATTATATTTCACTGCCTTAAATAACTTTGATCATAACCTTCGTTACTTAATAAAGTCATGTGTACATAAGTGACTTTTGCGAAAAATTAAGCATAAATCTCTTTTAAAACTCTTTAGTATGCGGATAATAAATTAATCACTAAACATACTGTAATTATCATGTCTGAATAAATTAAATAGTTAATTAACTGGTCTTTATTTTTCCGCCATAAGATGCATAATAAGCCCATTGCATTATTATAATAAAATTAATTATGAATATTTTTTATGATTAAATCTTGCCTGATATTCGTCATATCGACCCCATCATATCGACCAACGCCTGCTACTTACAATTACGTAAACTAAACTGACGTGAGGCGACAAGAAATTTTTATCAAGTAAGGAGAACACCATGCATTACTCGCTTTTCTCTTCATTACAGACATTTGAGTTGTAGATTACCAAACATTGCTACTTACTTCATTTCCTCCTTTTAGTCGAGACATGTCGTTTTTGCACATTGTTTTAGTTAGTAAAAAAAAAAGTCCAATGCATAGAAAGGCAACATCAGTTAAGAAATAAGTGACAAAAATCTGTCATAAGTGATAGTAAACACATTTGCTTATACTCTTTGACCTGTCCTTCAGATAATATTTTTAACTTTATTTTTAAAGCACTTTCATATAAATTTACGTGTATTTTATTAGTCGATTTTTAAACGCATTTTTTTTTTTTTTT
>KK502512.1:541724-585121 GCA_000688735.1 Glossina austeni
ACATGAATATGTGTATGTACATATATATATATATATATATACATATATATATATATATATATACATATATATATATATATATATACATGCACATATTCATGTGCTATATATAAAGGAAACGCAAACGCAACATCTACGGCGTACCTTTTGTAAACAAAAAACCACTCCTTTCGCCGATGACGACTACAGTAATAAGTGTAATAAATTGGCGAAAGGACAACTTGGGTTTCGTTTAATGCTATTTACTTATAACTTTCTCTTAAGATATTTAAAATTTCGTTTTTCGCTCTGGTTTTGGATTTGGTTTTTGCGCTTCAAAGTCAAGAGCTGTGTAATATAAATAACATTAAATTGTTTGTTAAACATCTTTTGTATGTTGACTTTTACAACTTAGTAGAGAACATATTTTTTTTGCAAATTATAGGTTCAACGTCCTTTAGATGACTCTCTTAAATGCGCTTTGAAAAACGCGGTGATTTAAAACTCTTTGAAATTATTTTAGTTTAAGTGGAACATAAAAAACTATGTCATCTTCGTCAAATGCTGCAAACGAGTCGACCGAAAAGGCCTTAAAATCGATGCCACATTACTGAATTGCTTGCAATGGAAATAAACTATCGACAGCATAGTGCGGAAGCTATAAAATTGTATTTTAATAAATAAAACCGTTTGCCAAATTGCCGTTGGCAAGCGAAAATCGATGAATTGTCCAATAAGAATGCAAAAAATAAGCAAAAAAAAAAAAAAGGAAGGAAATCTCGAAGACACTTTTTCCCACTTTGAATGGAACATAAGTGAAAAAAACTTTCGTTCGCTCTATTAAGTCGACTACTACGTAGCCCTGCTTATCTGTACAATCTGTTCAATAGTTTTTTACTAGTCTTTTAACTGATACCTTGAGGAGCGCTGCTTCTATTTTATTCTGCATCCATCTTTTGTTCAGCCTACATACATATATACGTATATTTTCATTGATCAAATCAACCTTTTGGGACATAAAGTAGTGAGGACTGTCGCTTTAAACTGTTCCACGGTGATATTCTGTTAAGGTACACCGCGGTTTGAAGCTTGAACTTCCAGTCAAAACAGCAAGCGGGACTAGAGTCTGGAACGGGTAAAAGGAAGCCGTCGAACCAGAACTCTTGCCCAATGGAAGATGAAAGTATGCAAATCAGTTCCCATACTTATAATATATCCTAATGCGCAGTTTTGATGTTACACAGAGTATGTCAACCTTAGCATAACATCATTGTGCTTCCATTGGCATAACATACTAATGGAGACGGGCACAGTTTTCATTATAAAATTATTTTGTATTGATTGCTCCGAATTCTTTAGATAAAAAGCAAATGCTGTAACAATTTATTTATTTATTTATTTATTTTATTTATTTATTAATGTTTAGGTAACCTTGAAGCCATAGAAGCGTATCATGCCAACGTTACAAAATCTGCTCGCTAATATTTGATAGTGTCATGAAGCGCAATACTTCAAATTTAAATAAAATAAATCGCTGTTGGCCAGATGCAGTTACGAAATGTTTGCTTTACATAAAATGAACAAGAAATGCAAGTAATAAAGAGCATCTATTTAATCACACGAATTGTTCGCACACATTAAAATTTTAGTAAGAAACTATAAAAACTTTTCAAGTCATCAGCAGCGACCCTGACTTAAAACAACTTAGATCATACATTCGAAACACGAGATATCTGGTCATTACGGACAGATCTGTTAAAGAAAACAAGTGAAAATATTATGGTCGCGCTAGGCCGACTATTAAATATCCCACATCACATTGTCTAACACAATTTTTATTTTTCCCATCGAACACGAAAATTATGCCCTCTATTGAAAGTTGGTCCTCTTTGTACATAAAGGCTTAAAAACTGGCACACATGTATTTAAAAATATTGATTATTGATATTTGAAAGAGAGAACCGCTTATCGTAGAAATTGGCACGAGCGAGGAGGATGAAACGACAGCTCACAAAGTGCATAATTGATACTTAATGCTACAATTTTATCATATGTCGTCAAAATACTCAGCTTGATCTTCATTGTTAATGGTTCCCTTAATCTACGCCATGGTTCTGCATGTTTTTAATGCGGTAGCACGTATTCTTTGTCACTTTTGACGATTCAGTAACGCAAGTCCTTGAACTGAACATCAAAGTAATGCTTCGATGGGTTTGCATTTATTTAAAGCTCCTAGAAATTATGTTCACTTCAGAGGGATAATTGATGTGCAAAGCTTTAAGGAAAAAATAGATGCTTTGCATGGAGAGCTCACTGCTTAAAAAAGTTTCGCAAAGAAAGCAACGTCATATCTGAAAAATCGGTCAGAATTAATTGACATTAATTGGCATGCAGAAATCTATTTACCTTCGGAATCAGACGTTTACCATTCGTTTCGTTCGTGTCCCTCGTGCACTGATCGTATTGTAATTGTTGCCTATGCTGAGACTTAGATCAACTTTTTTACGCGATTAATGCAGAATGGAATGCGTCGCCATGCCGAAATGGAATGGAACGGGAAAAGCCAATGTGAACAACGTTAAGTCAGCAAGATTGTCAACGTCTGTAAATGACATCAGCATTACTGTAGGTCTGATACCAATATGCCCCCACCGTTAGAATTTGCTGAGAACGCCTTATATTGACCGATTATGTTGCAGAATGGATCTGATTGGCCGTAACAGTCAGCTTGCGTAAAATTTCACTTATTTTAAAGGCGCTTTTTTGCTTTGGTTAGCACAGAGTCCTGGAAAAATTACAAAAAAAGCCTGCAAAAAGATTTACGGGACCAGCTAGTTTGACCTGGAAATTTGAGAACTAAAACGCAATTATTGCCGCGAGTTGAAGCGAACTCAGTCAGGCCTTTACTTTTTGTAGTCGTTAATCAAAGGACTTTGAATACCAGCAAAAACATTCGCGGTGGGGCGTCTAAACCTTCGGCCCAAGTCAAGCAATAAACCGTGGTTTTTGGATCGCTCTAACCAAAGGTAAAACGTTTAAAGGTCTGCATTGAATTTATATAAAAAACTGTACATGTTACGCAGCGTGAGTTGTTTATGCTTTTATGGCATTTTACGAAAAGGAAAACAAAATCAAATAAAAAGTTGCTTTCGCTTAAGTAGAAATCTTGGATACCCACCACCATCAACAGCAAATCCATAAACATTGCAAATATAAAATATTTTGGTAATTATGTTAGCGACACTTATTCGATGTCGAAGAGATTGAGTTGTACCTTTTTGCCTTCACTTTCAAAACCATTTCCACGAAGTTATAAATCAAAGTATATTCCGAAAAGCAAGTTGAACGCTTCATTCCGCCTTTTTTGGTCGGCTGAAGGATGAAGACCTTTCCTTTCAGCAAACAGCACTAATCTGGTGTTTTAGCTTTTTTTCTCAATTTTTATAATTGCGAGCATTTTAGCAACAGGTATGAGTAGAGACTCTCACGACGCTCGATTCAGATTTTTATTTTTATGAAAAAAAATCCTTATACGATATCTTCGGCTTCTTTGGATGTGTTACTAGTGGACAAACAAATCGAGTTTGCTTCGATTTCTCGATGATGGTTATAAAAAGACGGAAAAGTATTTACATACACATAAATGTATTCATATGAATGGGTAATTAATACGACCATAAAATTAAGTGACTTGTAAATATCGTAAAGCAATGAAGCGTAATATAAAAATCGCGCCATCCCATGCATACAAATAAATGTAAAGTTGTCGTGTGTATGAAAATGGCTGCCCGAGGAAGTTTCACCGCAAAATAATTATATACTGATTGGTCAACGAAACCGTAGGCATATTTTATATAATAGTGTAAGTATTGATTCAAGCGTAACATTGAAATATAAAACTGGGTTGAAATAAACTCCAAATGCTCTGTTTGACTAATTCTTCAAATTTAATTAATTTACTTTTAATATTTTTACGTTTATTTTATTTGCCTAAAGCCGGGCAAGCAATATCATCAAACAATTTATGTTCGCCTTGCTCCCTTCAATACTGGTTATCTGTGGAAAATATATGAATTAAAGTTTTTTTTTTTTTTTTTTAATTAAGAATGTGTTAGACTTTATACTCTACACCACTTGACACACAAAAGCATATTAAGTTTGCGCGAATGTATGCAACATGGGCAAGAACTTGATACAGATCTAGCTTTCATTATACCGATCGATGTAGTGTCACTTTCTGAATTGGTCTAAGCTTGTTTGTACGTTTGTCTCTCCGTCTGTCAATACACCTTGTTTCCTTGTGTTCAGCTTGCTGGCCGTAATTTTTGGGAGATTTGATGAAATTTGGTAGAGTAACTTCTTTTGGTCCAAAAACGAACATTATTTCAAATGGGTCGGATCGGACCAGTGCTTGGTTCCAATGCTGCCAATGTAACGCCTTGTCGTTACATGAATAACTGCAGGGAAGTATAGAATATTCAATGGTGAGCCGTGGCCCAGTATAGAGTTTTTACTCTTTCGAAACCAGCGTTACATTTTTTGCATCCTATTTTAAGGTAGAGGCAGTGATTGTAAATTGCAAACACTTTGAGCTAAATCACGAATTGCTTTAATTTCTTCTTTCGTTTCTTGACTATTCCCGATACGTATGTACCGGCATATGTTAAGCTTGAAAATTTTGACGTCACTTTTCCGGGTCTTAGTAATGAGAGAGTGGCGGATGTATAGAAGTTCCAAAGTCGACTCAAAATACTGTACTGACAAAATACCGACAAAAAAGTACACATTCTAAGTATTTTCTGATGAATATTTACCAGTGTTGCATACGCAAAAGAGAGAACTAACGTTATTCCATCGTTCGGTCTTGGTGAGTCAATTTCTGATATAGCAAGGAAATTAAATCATTTAAGAATTTATAAAAAACAGTATTTCGTTTCTGTATCAAAGCAGAAAATTACGTTAACTGTTTAAAGCAAAAAAAAAAAAAATTAAAATTAGATTATTGAGATTGTGATGCTGGGTTGCAAATGACAGGAATGTCTTTCTTGCCAGTACATGGTCGTACGTATAAAACATGTTTTCCATTTCTTTTTGTTTCTTTTTTTTGTTTATTAAAAACTATAAATTTTCTGTATTCGCATTTATACCTATCATTTATATTAGCGTTCATTTTGAAAGTGGCTCAAGTGAATTTGTTCTAAAATCTTTTATCCAAAGATATATATATAAATAAATTTTTTTTTTTTGTTCAACAATATGGCCAATCAATCATTGAACGTACAGTATTCGTGTACCAGGGTGGCGGTCAGAAAGAAATGAAGAAAGGGAATGAGATAGCGGACGTGGCCGGAAACTAGTGAATGAAACCTAAGAACGAACTAATACTTATTCACTACGTGAACAGTTTAGTTTAATGAATTGCTATCATCTTCATCCTAATAAAACAATTTTTTAATATATTTTACGATTACAAACGCTTAAAAAATTCTCTAACACCCTCTAACGACTTTATTGTAGTATTCGTGTTAATTTACAATATTAGGTACTAGCAACTGTGCAACAGGACGAATTAATTTCAAGTCTAACAATAGTTTTTTAATTATATACATATATATATATATGTATATATATATGCATGAAGCTGTAAGCAACACATTCAACTAACATAAAAATACTATCACTACATAAAATAGAAAATCAATGATTTGTTCGTCTAAGCTCACCAATAATTGCTACCTCAATCCTCATTCCGCAAATCTTCAAGTTTACTATACACCACTATACACACATAATAAAAAAAATAAGGGCTTTCTTTCTTCGAATTTTCTTCGGTACACTTTTGCGCATTGATTGCCCATAACTTATAACACACTTGCTTGTAGAAGATAGTAAATGCAGACTTTCCAACCTGATCGCTACTCAGTTTATGCTTATTCATGCGACAAGCGCTACATAACTTTTATTGTTTTCATTTACTTGTGCAAAGAGTTGGAATACATTTTCTACGACTTCCTAAAAGCAACTACTATGCACAAATATATACATGTGTCTAGAATAGATTTATTTTTACCTGCCAGCCTCTGGTAGATGGCCAAAGCTATAGGCGGTCTCGCTTTTCCAACACTGTAAGCGTTGCGGCTTCTACTGACAACCTTTCCTTTATTGTTGCATTAGCAACGGTAGCTTATAGCACAGAGCCACCGACCCATACAGCATAACTCTTAAGTGTGTAGGCCTGTAGACCTCATCAAATATCGTTAAGCTTCTTTTCTTTTTCAAGTTATCTAGTAACACAAAGCAAACAAAATCTGTCAATCACTGTCAAGCAAACGAATAAATTTTGTTTAAGTCGCTTTACGTGCTACTCGAAAGTCATGTTGGATGGTCAATGCCTACAGTATCGCCATCGAAAGTCATGGAGCGTTTTTGTGGATTATCTTTCCCTATGAAGGATAAATTTTATAGCTTACCCAAGGTTAGGTTAGGTTTCTTTTTTTTTTATACTTATAATCCTTTCCGCCTCTTCCCACCAAAGAAAAAAACATTAATTTATTTTACAAAGATCTAAGGTTCACCTTTTTTGGAATCATTATTTTACCACTAAAATAAACTTTCGACCGATCGCAGGAGCTTTTGGCGACCAATGCTGAAACACTAAAGCTATTTGCTTGCTTCGTAATATATTTGTTTCTATGAGTGTCAACATCAGAAAGTTAAATGAAAATATGGATACAAAATTGACTATTTATGGTAGTGCTTGGTTGTATTTGCTTTATGTTTACAGCTTCGGGAAAGAGACAATGGAGTCATCGTTTAAAAAAATTCATATCACATACCTCGTCTATGAACAGAGCAAATTGTTGCGTAACATATAATAAAACACGATTGTATTCCCATATGCGGGCTAAGATTTCAACGCATTTGATTATATAATACTTGGCTTAAAAGGTTCTGTAAGCTCGATTGCCAAAAGACTTTCGAATTTTTGATATTCGAAAGTTAAATTCGATTCTCGATTCTATTATACTTGATTCGATGGATACTAAGTCATGCAAAGTTTATTTACATTATTTGCAAATTATTTCGAAGTGGAAAGGCTAAGTAGAAAAACAAATATTGAAATAAGTGACTCGAACTATTTGAAAAATAGATTTAGGGCACTTTTGCAATGAAGGGCTGACATTAACAACACTGATATTCGAGGTCGCACATACAAAAATCTGCATATTTAAAATTATATATGATTTGATGCATGAACGAACAAACATCCTTTTATTATTAAACTAAATTTATTTCGGAGTAGATTCTTCTGTTTAAAGATAAAACACTGATTTTGCCATTCTAAGTACTTTTGCATATATATATATATATATATATATATATAAGAGTGTATTTGTGAAACTTTGTGTTATTTATTGAGTGTAATTCATGACGTATATGTATCCTTTTAGTGTATTCCCTTACATTTGTGCACGCAATCGCATGTATATGCAATAAATTTAATTAAACAATTCTATGCTTACATATGCATGAGCATCTATAGCAAATGTCTGAAATGCTATATGAACGAAACTAGTTTTATTGATTTCCCTTCTTCTCTTCCCTCTCTCGCAAATATATCTGAAAATCTTTGTTGTCGTAAATTGACTTAAACAACTTTTGTACTTTGTCATAAGTATAGAGTTCCGTTTCTCAAAGCGGAAGTTTGCTAACAGCAACTAATACTACGTTATAGAATGCTTGATTTTATGAAAATTAGAAAACTGCCAGATCATATAGATTTTAAGAAGATATTGTTATTATTTTCTATTTATTTTGTATGCTTATCCTTAACATAGCTACGAAAACATAAAACTTTAAGTGGAATGAAAACAAATGAAAAGCAAAACTGACATGTTTTTTTTGTTTCTTTTTTTTTCTTTTGGTTCTGTTTTTGGTTTTCATTTTCTTTTGTCTTTTAAACAACATTTTGTCTTCTTCCAATACATGTTATATATTATGTGCACATATACTGAAAACTCACTTCTGCTTCTTATCTTTTCAGTTTGATTATAAAAACAACTGCTAACGTCCTTAACAGTATCGTCATGTGATGGTAAAGTTTTCTATATAAGAATATCGTGTAGTATATCTTTGCAATGTAATTAACTTAATAGTGTATGTCGTAAGTGTAATGGAATCGATTTTATTTGACAAAAAAGTAAGAAAGCCAAAGTGAAACTTGAGACGAATTTTGGATGCGTATCGGCTGAGCAATGACACAAATATCTGATTTATTGTGTCGAAGCCGATGCATAAATAGTTTCATCTAAAATGCTTAAGAGGAACGTGTATGAAACTTCTCCAAATACTATAAACTGTAAGATCACGTGAAATCTTTTCAGCTTAACGCCTACGAACAATTCGATTAATTCCGACAAACCCAATTCGGTCACCAATTCATCAGGCACATATACTGCACTAACTCACCTTTTCCCCTTTTCCCCTTTTCATCGACTCTTGTTCGAAGTGTAGCACAATTAAAATTATTATTTAGTTCTCTATTTTATGATACCGTTCAGTGTGCCAGAAAAGGCGGCTTAGTTTTGTGTTAACCGAACCAATTCGCGCAAAATCGGACGGTGAAAGTTCGTATTTTTGTTTTTGGAAAAAATGAAAAGAATAAATACGAAGGTAGGCGTAATGTGGCTCAGAAAAATTCAGAAAATTTCATCATACTTTCATCATCACCCTCAACAACCCTTGGATATGTTCCGGAGGAAATTTAATAAAGGAATTTACCATGGCCGTAGACACTTCTGTTTGAAAACAGCCTCGTTAAATTTACTAGTACACCCACTAATAACGGTGGATTACTGGGCTTGATATATGTGTTAGTCAGTCATAACCAGGATTAACTAAGAAGCGTTTTTCGTTTTGCGAAATTCGACTTTATTTACGAATATAGTGTCCTTCAAGAGCGATACAATAAGTCCAACGCTCCTCTAACCTTACGATGCCCTTTTTATTGAACGCTTCTCAAGACTCTCAAAACACATCTCAGTTTGAATAACAAAGTCGTTATTGAATTTAGACCTTTTTCCCTGAGTTAGCACGATGTCCGTTCGAAAACCATTTTCCTTATCTTCCACATCGTTAGGAATTTATTGCAACACTGTCGGCATGACGTCGTTTAATCGTCGTCTAATTGTTGCCATAACACTTTTCAAACGAATACCGAGTTCGAACGGTATTCGTATACTCTTTCATCAAAAAACCACGTCTTGTTAACGTACAACATTTTGATTTTTCCAATATCCAGCTAACATAAGTAGTGTCAAGAAAATCTTTGTAAGTCTCAAACTGACATGACTTTAAATTTTGATTTGGGTTTTGAACTCTTACTTAAAATAACATGGACCGTTTTGTTAGACGTAATACATATGTGTCCCGCGAACTGTGGGCCGATGTTTCACTTCGTTTAACTCTATTGAATGATTTCTAATCAATTTTCAAATTCATAATTTGATACCATTATGCGATTAAAATAATAGAACCAAAGTAATATTTTCTTCTTTTCTTCTTCTCCTAAATACTAAGTATTAGGCACATCCGCCTGAGTGCCCGAATAGGCAAAGAGTTTTGACTAATAATTCAATGATAGTGCGTTTCACATCTCAAGTGCGGTAGAGTTTTCAACAAAGCCGATAGCTTTAGATACCAGTGCTTTAAGATTAAATTATTAATATGGGCAACACGTTACATATATAGGCCGATCTACTTCTTCTGCGCAAAAAAATTTGACAGGAGAGATCTTTTCAATTCTTTTCAGATGAGCAATGCACCGAATCGAATTTGTTTTCTTAGGAAGGCGCCTTAATAGTGTAAGTCGTGTAAGCCGTAACCGTATTATCTGATCAATAAAGAATTAGGTTGCAACCCATCAATATTTGCCTTTTTTTCAAGCAGCCTCTTAATAAGCAGACTGCTTATTAGTCCAATTAATCATGTTTTTTACAAATTGTCTACTTTTGAGTAAGTTCTGCTGGACTGAGCATTCATTCAAAGTTGCTCCAAGTGGGCGAAAATCATGTTTTGTAAGTACAGAAATTCTCTTGTGATGTCTTCAGCTAATTAAAACTTTATTTACGTTAATCGTGGGTGGTTCATAAATCGCAATCATTTTATGTTTGACTTCTTTTAGAGCGATAAAGCTAAAAGAGGTCAATTTGTTGCAAGTGCTATTTCTAGCTGTGGCTTGGTTGTATGCGGAGCCTCTCTAAAAGTACGTTGAGTGTATTTTTTTATGAACACGCAGTAAATAAACTGGAAATTTCTTATTAAGAGTTTTCACTCAGTTTTTTTTTAGCGATTTATTAAAACAGATCAGCTAAGAGAACTTAGAAATTAAGTATCAGAGAACACAACAAACAACAAATTCATGGTCGAATAGAATGGGAAAAGTGCACGATATGCCATGTACTGTACAACTCTTCCGCTTGTAAATACACAATAAAAAGAGATCTAAAAAGTAAACGAAAAAATTTCATTTGTGAACGAAAGAACAACAACAAGAAAAATAAATTGTTTAAAAAAGCATTTTTTAAAGAAGCTTAATATAAAATAATACTTAAATGAAAATAAACTAAAAATGGGAAAATAAATTTTCTCTCTGTCACTTTTATGTGAATGCATTTAATGCTTTGAACGTTTAAGATTTTAATGTGCGAGAAAGTCGATTTTTTGTAAGCGTCCCAAGCATTCATATTTAGTTATAATATATAAAATCTGCTGGAATGAAATTTTTATTAAATAGCTAAGAAAAAATTAATTCGTCTGGCGTCCCCCAAATTTAATGTGGATTGCAAATCATTCTGTTGAACGTTGATATCAAGGGAAATTTGTGAGACCTACGCAACTATCTGAATATTGAGTGCTGACATCTCCCCGCTGCCGCTAATTTTATATATAAAGCGGCTAACGAGGATCCAAAATATTTTCCTCATTTTTAATAATTGTCCTCTAGGGATCAAAGTACCCAGATGGCTCAGAAAGCGATCACATGATTTGCAAAATGAATTTTGTCTACGATGAAAAGGTAGTTCTTAGCAATATCCTTTCCGTAAGGAGATCCGTATTCTTTGTTGTGAAGCCTATAGTAGTTCACAAAACGAGAAAGAAAGAAACTTAGTCGAAGATAATTAGTGCATAGCGCAGTGAACGTACGGTGATCATCAAAGAAATAATGCCACCGGGCTACCGCATAGCTGGGCGGAGAAGCCTCGCGGCTTCCAAGTCGGCTATCGTAGCTCGGAAAGTAGCTACATATCTAGTTAGCTAGACTTAGGTTCGCTTTGTCAATATCTCAAGCCTTAAAAGATTATATTCTGTTAACTTTAAGTTTGCGGTTTCCTTCTCGAAGCGGAGAATACATTGTCTCGTTCAACTCAAAAATCATATCTTGGCTACAGGGGAAATAACAAAAAAAAAAAACTTCGTTTTAATACAAGGACTAGGAAATCATCAGAACTTTGCCCTTTTTTATCTCAACAAGCCATAATGCAGCATCTTACGTCGATCCAGGCTACAAATATATTTATTCGATGGGATCTGCTATAAATATCTGCGTGATCCAAATGAAATAACGAAGATAACACATCCAAAGGTGACGTGTTAAACAATATTTCAGTTAAAGAAGCCAACCACGACTCAAAAAAGTTAGGCTCCACATTAAAGAGATAGGTTGTGAGATTATAATCTTGGAAATACTTCATTATTATTATTATTTATTTATTTATTTTTTTTTTTTAATCAAAAAAAGTCCGATATTTCTTTGATGTTCACGCGGCCGATCGTGGTGGGTTTTAATCGAATGGCGACTTGTAGATCAATAGACTGACTACAGGCAATATGGATGAAGGGAAATGAAAGGTGTTGTCTTCAACTTACGAGAGCGTACATTCATTTTAATTTACTTTTGTATTCTCTCTAATCTTTAATTGTCTTTAATTGTTTACAATCTGTATCTTTGACTTTTATACAAATTTGACAATTTATTCCTTTTCAAATTGTTTAATTAATCTTATTACTAACCTCAGGTAATCAAAAGAAAATTCAAATTATCATTATATCTAAACAAGCTATCTTAAGTGACATAGCTGTCAACTGCATTTGATGGAAATAATTGTTAATAATGCATAGTCACTTTAAATTAAATATTACTTTAAGTTTGTGGAGAGGCCTAAAGAAAGAATTCACACCAACATCGCAATCAACTTTGCAACAATTTATAGTTAGCAGTAGTGCAGATAGCCGTAAGTCTACGCTAAGTCTTAGGAAAATAAAACAATATTTTGTGTTGCAGCAAATACTTTTCTCTTTGTTAAGTTCGTAAAACGCTATTCATTTCTATATAAATTTCCTGCTTGGAGTTTACTCTCTATTGTCAGTTGTATATTTTCATTTATAAACTTTTTATAACGACCAATAAACTATTGAAGGGTATTAGTTCTGTTACTCCATTTGTAGCACTATGCGATACGTTACATATTTCATAAAGTCTATTACAAGTACATGCCACCCATCAACAAACACAGCTACGTCTGAAAACAGAAACTTCGACAAAACATTTAACAAATGAAGAAAGGCTTGATGAATATTTTGATTCAAAAGATGAACATTTTTATTGACAGATTATCGCCATAACACCGGGGCGATAAGAAAACTGCGCGTAGTTAGCGATGACTTTGAACTGAAGCCATTCAGATACAAAAGAAAACATTTCATATTTATACGTTTAGGATATGCATAAGTAAACCTGACATTTGGTCAAACACACGACTTTAGTTGTTAGGCTTAAGTTTCTAGGTGTACCTCGAGAGTAATTGGTCTGTTTCATTTGGGTTGATTATAAGAAAGAGGCTGTGAGATATGTATGCAGCACAGCTAGATGCCATGATGGAGCTTACAAGAGCAAACAGAGGCGCAAAAACCAATTTGCCCAAAGCATGACAGACAGCGTCATACGTTCACGGCCATATGGATTAAGGAAGGAACGATTATAATAAACGCTATTAGTCGATCATTCAAACACTGCGGGAAATTTATTCTACTTAACAAATGCAAACTTGAGACCCAACGATGTAATCTTGTAAAATGTTTGAGTTCCTATGGCACTATTTTAAAAGTAATTAAGAACTTGCGTTTAGTGCAGTCTGTTGTTACAACCGTCCGAAACAATTTGCAGTAGACCGCACCTGTGTTCAACCTCACGAATCTTAGTCAAAGGGAACCAATGTTCGCATCGCTCAGATCCGTCGTATATCAGGTTAAGAACTTTAATCACACAACGGCAGGTACCAAATCACTAATCACATATATGTTCCTTTGTACATCTTGCGTCCCTGTAGGCATATTCGTGTCCACTTCTGCAAACATTGAGACGTTGACTAAATCTACGACAAATATTCTTACTTTCAACCCAGTCCAGTTGCCGACATAAAGTTCAACACAAATATTCACCAAAGGTATACGAAATTGTCTCTCTTAACCTTTTCTGATTTTATTTATTTATTATTATTATTATTACATAAATTTTGCCAGAGAATAAATTCTAAGACTAAAGTCTTAAAGCACTGGCATCTAAGGCTTTAGGATTTATTTATTTTTTTTTTTTATTATTAATATTATTAATATTATTATTATTATTTTTATTAAAAACCCTACCGCACTTCAGATTTATTTATTTATTTATTTTTTTAATTATGCGAGCTTTTTATTTGAAAACAAAGGTAATTTTCACACATTATAAAAATAAATTTTATATTTATCTGTTTAATTATTAAAATAATTTTTACGTTTGCTTCGCAGTACATTTTGATGAGTGTGAGATTCTGTCCTGATTTTAAGATGTTTGCTGGCAACTACTTAATATTGAAGAAAAGAAAGCTTTAATGCCTTTTTGCTGATAGTTCAAATTAACGGTGGACATCAAGATGAGACTGGAAAGAGATGGAAATACGTTAAATGACTTTATCGAACAACTAGTACGAAATGACGGTAAATAACTCGAACATTTTCAAGCATTATCCCGAGATTATCTGGCCTCGATTTTTTCTTGGTTTCACAACAAAGTTCGACCCGTGAAAACTCAAGCAGTCTCTCCAACTAGGTTACCTATAAACGTACTAGTAGCGTGAGGGATGCAATATCAAGGGACACAACAGTCGTCGTCAGTATAATATCGTGAATGGACCAAAGCATGTTTCTCACATATTTTTTTACTGCGCAATCAAAACGTGACGTGATAATGTTCATGAAGAAGTGAAGGCAAAGAATAAGGAGCTGTCGTGGCTTAGTACATGTGTATCCCACCGATAAGTTTCATGCCTTGACCGACTGCTCACTCGTTTTTAAGTACGATTAAGTCGCACTGGTTGGTGCTGTAAGTTGGCAAGCTTTTTGCTTCATGCTCGTTGTGATTTCAATTAATGTGGAACAGCTTGTCACCCAAATAAGGCCACAATGGTGAGTTTCAAAGATGCGACTCGAACCGATGAAATTTTTATCTTATTTTAAACTTTCTTTAGCACAAAGGTGTTTGTTGGTGAAGCCCAAAAGTTATGCAGGTCAATTAAAACTTTGTTTTTTTTTTTTTTTTTTTTTTTTTTTTTTTGAAAAATCTTTCTTCCTTTCTCCTTTAAACGTAAAAGGAATTGAGAAAGTTTTTTTCAAGTAAAAAACTAGAACATTTCAAAAAATGTGCAGAGAGAATGGAATAAAAATGATTTAAAACTAGAATGGAGTGCTAACTGCAAGAAAGAAAACATTTCAGATTGAAAAATAAAATAAAAAAAAAAAAAATTGTTTTTTTAAACATTAAAATTTTCTCATACTCCAGATGATTTTTGTAATTTTTTATTTATAGAGATGTTAGTTTTGTACATCGTTTAAAAGGAATATGAAAACAGTTTCTACCTTTATCAAGCCAAATAAAAAGTATATTTCCGTACGTTCGTTCATAGTTGCTTTTGATTTGCAACACTGCTCCAGGGCAAGATAGTAAGACACACACACAGAGTATAAAAATATAAAAAATTAGCTGACAAGCAGACAAATGCATGCAAAAGTACAAAGTACACCTAGTCGTATATAATATAATAACTTCAACCACATACAAAATGCTTATAATATATTTTTGAAAAAAAAAAAGAGAAGAAAATGTTTACATCAAAATACTAAAGGCAACAGCTGCTACGTTAATAAACGCTACAGGGTATTGTCTTAAAAGCTTAGCACACATATACATACACAAAGGCTGGCGTTCTTCTTCTTCCGCCGCTCTTTCTGGTATCCACAATATTTCCGGTTCTGTATGCATTCATCGCAAGCCGACGATGCAATGTTAATAAAAGCGGGACAGAGAGAGAGAGAGAGAGAGAGAGAGAGAGAGAGAGAGAGAGAAGGAGATAGGGAGAAAAGATTAAAATCCTGGGGGTGTATTCAAGTAGTGATTGCTGTTGTTGCTTGTAATACTAGTAAGATATGGCATCACAGCCATCGGGTTTCAACTGAGCACTGCTGCGTTGTCTTCTGTTCCTTCATTTTTAACATTTTATAAGTGCCATATATAACAAGATTTGGTGCAAGTGCTGTTATGTGAATTTGCTATTGTACTGCATTTTAAGATGTACAACATCATAGATATACTCATAAAGCTAAACACAAAGTAATGAAAATTAAAATGTGCATATATGCAAATGCATATGTATGTGTATGTATCGGTTGAAAATAGTAAAAGTTCTTGCTTGAATGCCTTCTTTTAATTACTTTGAAAGGTATACATGTTTACGGTTTCACGTCTTTTGCTTTATGCATAGATAAGTAGGCGTATGCGTACGTACGGAAAGGAGTTTTGCTAAGAAAAGAATTCAGATAATATGCATGCGGATTACTTTGCCTTTCTTAAAATTTTCCTATGTATGATGTGCGACGTCTTAAAGGCTAAAAAAGGCTGCCACAATTAATTCATTCTGAATTTTATTACCCCGTTATTTTATTTTTAAACTAATATATAAAATAAGGGCATCGCTAAATTGTTACTTGCTTCCCGTACGAGCACCTCATTCAAGGGAAAGCGGTTGCATCTGTAACCGACATCTTTGGAAACTTCCAAGCAGCTAATGATCGTTAGGGACCAAACTTCGAGTATACGATAGTTGCAAAAGCAATCTTAATGTTCAAGTACCCATCCAGGCTATGATGAATCAAGTGGTCGATGGTATGCTGATGGAAAAGGACTTTTCTTCTTCAAATGTCGTCATTCCTTGTTCATTCTCCTATTCCATCAATTCAATAGCATTGAATAATACGCGTCTTTTATTGTTCTACCATTTTCGTTGCAAGATTATTCAACGTTCAGTCCAAGAAATACAGGCCACAATTTCTCCCGCCGGTGTTCGACTTCTTGCCCGGTTTGTTGTTTATTCATGTTTTCTTTCAATTTTTCACATGAATTCCGAAGTGTAGCGATGATCCCATGTTGTAACCATAATTAAACAGCGACGAAGAAGCTCAGATAAATTGATCTTCGATGGATTTAATGTTTTCTTTAGAATGTGATACAAATACGTTTTTGGTCAGTTGCCCACATTACACAAACAGAGATAGTTGCAGAGCAGGTACTAGAACCTTTGGATACATGCCATAAAGAAAACCCCATATGCTACAACAAAATGGGCATGCGTTTCAGGCCACCTTACTTCAAGATAGATCAACCGTAGTTATCTTCTTAGAATTGATTTGCCCTGCTTTCAAGGCGTTCCTTATCAGCTCATAGATGGATGACACGCACACAGATTTTACTAAGGCCTTACACTTAGTTAGCTTTTTTGAAGTTGAAGAAAACTTTTTAATACCATGAGTTCCGTAACGTAGTTATGATTAATAAAATGGAAACATCGTCTCTATCCATATATATATATATATATATAAATATAATAAAACATAAATAACTATTAGGTATAGAAGAACAGAGACAAGAGCTATTCCTTTTAATTATTACCTTGGAAGCCGTTATTTCACTCGCAGCAAAGAGCTTTTTTTAACTTCATCGGACTCTGATAATTCGCAACATGTTCGTTTGTTTCATCGTCATTTAACGATCCTTTCTGCATAACTTGGGCGTTTACTATATCCCTTCTGTAGTAAAAACAAGTCGTACGCTGATGTCGTTAAATTGTTCTCTTGTTTTAACTTGAGATTAGCCCTCTTAGTCCTAACTTCCTTAATTTGGTTACATGGCGCTTATTAAAAGTCTATGAAATTAAACCTAAACAAGTACGAGAATGTTCTCGAAATTCATTTACTACTGAGTTTTTATTGGTTCACATAAATTGAAATAAGATTTAAGATTTACGAGCTTTGTTTGATCAAAGACAAGACAAGATCGCTATATAAATGCTACGCTTTATTGAATGTTTATAATATAACATATGATTATAAATTCATCGACTTTACTCGGTAAAATAAGCTAGGAACTCAAACCCAGTCAACATAGATATAGCCATGAGTTTTGAATCCGTTTAGAATTCTTAGAATCTCAATATCGGACTATTTGGATATACTTATAATGACTTTTAATCTTTAACACTTCATAAATAAACTTAGAATAGTGGTAACTTAATTCGGATCCTAGTTCGGATCCACACCGGCTGCGAGTTTACTATGTTTGCTTTTGGATGATTTTGGCTCTTTTTTATTTTGGTTTTATACGCCACACAACTTCTGACGCAACGGTATATTAAGTTAGTGCCGATGTATGCGACGCAGAACCACTTTGTGAGTCGACCTAAGCCTGTAAGTCCGTCTGTCCTTCTTGTATTTAACGGGCAAATCTTTAAGATATTCTGATGACGACATACATCGACATATTTTGACGCAAGCACGAACGCTATTGAAAGTTGTACGGCTCGAATCCGACTACTTCCCATATCATGGCTCATTTTGAAAAGTCATTATATTTGAATAATGGTGTTAAGCGAAGAACTGTAGGATATTTAATGGTGGGCCGTATCCCACCATAGTGTTTTTACTTGCTTTAATTGATATTCCTTATAAAAGGAATGTTTAGTGTAACGTTTATTTTCAACAGTTAGCTTTTATTCTATTCGCCTATTTTTCCATTGTGGCTGAATTTCATATATAAATAAATAGATACTTAAAGTAGGTTAAGTTGAGGTGGACAATGGCTAGACATAGCTACTAATGGAAAGTTTGGTTTTGTGTGTTTTGGATCTTTGTCTTTTTAAGATTGAAAGAATGAAAGAAAGTTTAGTTTTTAATGGTTTCGTATATAATCTATGTTTTAGCGCTTAAACCTGAGAATATAATTGAAAGAAAAGAAAAAAGTTTTTATCGCTATGATTTGCTTTACCGACTTGCCATCTTAAATGGACTTGGCTCACTATACTCCATCCGTAGTAAATGAAACGAAAAAGCTAAAATATTCACAATTCAAGTAAATCGATGAATATTTTGGTAAGAAAAAGAAAACAGTTCAATGATTTGGTGATAGCATACATGACGTATGCTTTGCTATTTCCATAAACAATTCTTTTCATACATTTTTAAGATATGATACGGATTTCCATTTTGTGTATAAGTAATAGGTTAGCAACTTGGAAAGTTCCTGTAGGTATTATAATAATACCAAAGAGTGTCCTTTAAGACAAATGGGCAAACTTGGATTCTTAAAACTAATAACGTTTAGGGAAGCGAACGGTTGCTGCTGTAGTTTCAAGCTGCAAGTCTTGAATCATGTTTTACTTTCCCTTGAAATAAGAAACAGATTGAAGCAAAGGAATGCTAAACTGACCCAAAGAAAAGTATGATAAACTTATTGGAACGCTTTTTTTCTACATTTTGGTATCTAATAACTCCAGTGCGCCCCTTACCTCTAACATTTATTTATGCTCCAAATGTATTTGTATTTATTTAAATACAAATGAAAAATTTTACCACAATCTTTAGCAACAGATTTATAGCATATTATAAATCAAGATGATGGCCATATTGTTATTGTTGGCAACAATGTCTAAAATGCTACGAGCACCAACATCCTAAGCAATGCTTACTGACTCGTTATTTGGAAAGTTAACAATAAATCTCTTTTACCTGTCAGCTTTAACTAAAATAAAGCATTGGTTAACACTGTGTACACCCAAACAATTCTTTCTCATCCTGCTTACATTTGTGGAAAACTTTAGCTCATTAGTATTTAAAACAGGCATATTTTCGTTGCAAAGAAATTTGAAATTGTTAAACAAAACTCGTCGAAAATATAATACAAGACTTGAATACAAGTGAAATTGTATCGAATGGAAAAATAAAAGCAAACTTATTTCAGTCACGTGTACGATTAAAGTTTCTAAAGGGATTCTTATAAATTTTTTATTTATTTTTTTTTTTTTTCAGGCTAATAAGAAAAAAAGATTTTGTTAAATAAATTTTTATTAAATGTTTATTATATGAAAGATGCAATACAGTTTAGATTCATAAGAACCTGGTCTCTAGTCGGTGGGTGGGTCATATAGAAAAAATATATTCGCGATTCATTTCATTTCATATAAAGTTGTTCAGACACTTCAACTCACTGCAAAGTGAAGTGTTTTCCATGGAACTCTAAAAACATCAAATTAATTTTATACCTTCGAAATTTCTTAATTAATTAACAATTAAAGCAATTGATTAGCAAAGTGAAACAATCAATCCGTAATTTCCGATTGAAACTTTTTTGAAGAACTTTATCTTCAGCTTTAGATGAAAAAATTGTATTTATGAAAAAAAAAAAAAATGCTAGTAAAGCGAATTAAAAGCCATAAGAATGGTAAAATTAACGGTGCTCACCTAGATAGTTGATGCTTTAGCTAATTAGGAAGAAATCTTGCATTAAGAAAAACATGTGTTTCCGACATGCGGGAAAGTTAACGGAATAATAATATTCGCGGAGGTTGTGCGACAGCTTGTTTCAGTCCCACATTTAGAGTAAGGTAAGATCTTATACTTATATGAGATAAAAATACGCGAGCGTTACGCAATTGCTAGGATGGCCGATTGTGAAGTGCATCAGCTAACTTCGAATTTTCATTCTCTCCAATCGAGTTATCGAGACGTGCTGAACATCGCAAGCCACTTAATTCGTTTGGGGCCAAGTAAGCGTCGAATTTCCGAATGTCCGGAGTGACAAACTAAAACAGACCCTGGCGTTGCAATTGCATGGTGTAGGTTTAATATTTAATACAAATTACTACTTGGATTGAAAAGAGAACCGTACGAGTTAATAAGATAATGATCATTAGGCACTTGATTACCGAACTACTCAAGGTTCGGTAGCTTTCTATCCATTTGAAAGTAAGCCAAAAGAAAACATGATCTAAACGGTATGAGCTAGAGTCTCCGTGTTGTTAAATAAGAAACTGTAAAGCGTTAGCGTTAGCGTAGCATAGAGTAGTATACTTAATAGTTATAAGATGAACATACGTTCCAATAAAGGATAAGCATATTTTGATATTGAGAATGAAAAGAGCAGGTTGGACTAATTATCAGTTTATGATAGCCTCTGCAACTCTATAGGCTTAGGTTAGGAAAAAATATATTTGAAAATACTAAAAAATGCGGAAATCAGGGCCATTTTCGTAAGTGGTCTTCAACTTAGAGGACTCTGCGATCCAAGCAATTTTTTTTGCAAATCCAAAGCTGAAAAAAGATTACTTAATCTACTGTCTGTAGCGCATTTTAAAAATATTGGTTTTAGTTTGATTGACGAGTACTTGCATGACTTGCAAGTTCAATGTTGGAGCAAGCAAAGGAAATCTTTTATTAATAGCAAATGTTTAAATAAATTTATTGAACATATTCTGCGTGGTGCTCTAGACCAAGTTTGTTGTATAAATTCAAGCGAAAAAAATGAAAATTATAGGCGTCTTTGCATACAGCATTGCATTCGAAAATCATGTTTTGAGAAAATCGTTTAAAGTTTTAATACGTGTTGAAGGCAATTTTTTTACTAGACGGATCGACGAACGTACAGACATGTCTAGATCGATCCAAAATTGCATACTGATCAAGCATAAAAATTCTTTACTTGATCTTTCAAGTTTTTTCGTATTTTTATAAAATAAATATATCGCCCAGAAGCAAAAACTATTATGAAGCGAGTTTCATTAAAAGCGAAGCCTCTTTCTTTAGTTTTCAATTTAAAATGTGTTTTATTATAGCCACCACTGAAAAATGACGGTATACTCGTTTTGTTTTTCTTCCAAAATATATGGAACACCCAAGAGGAAGCTTCAGAGACCCTATAAAGTAAATATGTTCTTGATTAGCGTTAAATTCTGAGTTGATTTAGCCATGTCCGTCCGTCGAGGTATCTGTGTATTTGTGTGGTGTGTGTTGTTGGTCTGATAGCAAAAATGAAGATATCGAAATTGGTCATAGCAAAAGCGCGCCCACACAAACGTACAACTAACTAAATTTAATTTTTCTCATAAGGCAAACAAAAAAAACGTTTAAGACTATTTTGTAAACTCCTCAAATGAAGATATATTATCTGCCTAAAAATGGACTCATTTTAAAATGAATATGATAGACAACACGAATAATTTTTATTAATAATGCCGGCGATATGGGTATCAAATAAAAGAACTTGTGCAGTAGAATGCGAACAGCATAGTGGTGGGTGTGCGAGAATCGGCCCCTGCCGAATATAACTTTCTTACGTGTTTTTTTGTTCTTCCAATTAGACGTCATTAAAAATGTTATCCAAGTGGCAGCTCAATAGTTTAACACCTATGGATATCATTTAAGTCTGTTCGTTCCGAGCCATTTTGAATAGTCTTCATTTTTGGGCCAACAGTGCAGGTTGCATACAAGATTGCAAGATGAACTATCTGGCGGACGGACAGATGGACAGACGGACAGATGGACAGATGGACAGACGGACAGATGGACAGACGGACAGATGGACAGACGGACAGCCAGGCTTAGATCGATATAAAAAGCGAATGTGAATTGACCGATACAATAAACCTCTCAAGCCTCTCTAGATGTTGCATATATTCAACAAACAAACTTAATAAGCCCTTTTACCACAAGTGGGGCAGGGTATAAGAAGCGTCATTCTTAATGAATGTATCTTGTAATGAACGGACTTTTATAATAAAAACGCTCTTTATGTACAGTAACCTCGTCTATTAATAGTAAAAGAAAAAAATTCTACCGATTCTACGACTACATCAAAGGAATAGGTTGTAGCTTTTTGTACTTACGTACATCAATACCTATGCAATTTTCATTAAAATATCTAGTATTAACATCAAGGCAAACTAACTCGTACTCTGTCACGTCTAATACTGACGAAATAATAATAAAATAAAAAGTGTCTCGTCGCTTTCTCCTGCAGCATGATTACGAACAGTTCAAAAAAAAAAAAAATGGTCATAAATAGAAAGTTTTCCATACTCCTGACACGAGAACATGACCTACATTTTATGGTGTCATTTAATATTTTTGCATAGATTTATTTAATAATTATTAAAACGTACGTTTAACATTTGCTTTTAATTTTATTATATTATAAGTAAAAGTAGCAACTGTGGCGGAAAAAGTTGTTAATTAAATGTCATTTTAATATCTGTTGAAACGTTTACCCGATAGTCGCCCTTTCGCATTGTTTTATAGTGTTATTGCTATTATTGTAGCCATCACTCAATGGATGGAAAATATCCGTTGGGTGCCAGTGTGTTTGTGTTAGCTTTCAGGGCTGATTTTATTGTTAATTATTAAAAAAAAAAAACTAATTGTTTCCTTAAAACATAAGCATAATTAACGGATAATGTTAAATTTATTTAATAAAAATAGCATATCGTTAGCTAGTGAGTATCCTAAGTTCGACTTTTCTCTGATTTAAGTTATGATCTACTTTACGCATATAAGTTAATTACAATATGTGAAATTTTATTGATTTTTTTTCATAAAGAAATTCAATTCAATTCAATGAATTATTAAATTTATTTTTACAAAATCCGCTTTAATGGATTTATATGTTTAAAGCATATAATAATAGTTTACAATGATGTAGTCATTATTAATTTTTATAGCTATTCAAGGCAGTCAAGACCTACTAAAAAAACAAAAAAATAAACAAAAATGCAACAAAACATCGTGTTTGAGTAGCATAAGCTATTAAGAAGAAATTAATTATAGTCAGAGTAATAGTAGTTAGTAGAAGGAAGCTTTTGAGAGCCCACAAAGTATATATATTCTTGATGAGCATCAATTTATAGATTGATTTAAGTATGTCCGTCTGTCCGTCTTAGTAATATATGTTATAAACGTCCAGAATGAAGCTATCGACTTCATCTTTGGCAAAAACATTGGAAGTTCTTGCACGCAGGTTGATATTGAAAGTGGGCCAAATCGGTCGAAGGAGACGCCCACAGTTCCTTGTAAATTGAGAACTTCTTGGTTTTTCAAATTAAATCGAAAATTTGCTTTTCATTCATTATTCACAAAACCGTAGCAGATAAATGTGCAGAAATTTGAAAGCATATTCTAAGGCTGATGCTGTATCACCTGTACAAGAATAGAAAAAGTTGACCACGCCTACCCAGCATTATAGTGTATCAAAATTTAATTTTTTTTCAATAACTTTGAAAGGGACAGAAACATGCCTCAAAAACCCCATAAAGGGTACAAATTTTTGGACAGTTTCAAATTTGAAATGCATCTAACATGTCCCTCTGTCTGTTCATCTGTCCATCTGCCTTTCTGCCCGCCTGTACACTATTTGTGGTTAGCGAAAGTGAACACATCGCCTACAAATTTGCAAAAGAATTTGGTAGTGAACTGTACTTTTTAAAGAACACGCCCACAACCTCCACATGCCTATGCGATACAGACTTTTATTTTCAAAATAGCTGACTGAGTCCACTCCATATTATGCAACATGGAGAGTTCTTTTTATGCTTTTGCCTTTATTAGGATAGCGGTGACAGGTATAAAAGATTCGGTCGCGACCGAATATAATTTTCTTACTTGTTTTTTTTTACTTCTTTCAATTTTCAATTCAGCTAAAATATAAATTTCCCGTTATCTAAGCAAGTAAGTACATACAGCGGACTTACAATGGCCTCTATGATTACATATGGAGAAGACTAGTACGTTACGATCTATGTTAAGTTGTTTAATGAAAGTTATTAATTGAAAGAAATTACAGAAGTGAAAGATACGAAAGTTATGTTTACCGCCTATCCAAAAAGGCTAAAGAAATCACCAAGAAGTCTATAGGGTTCTAGTCTTACATTGTGAAACAAAGTTTTAAAATTTTTGTTGCCTGTAAATTTCGATTTTAATTTCTTCTTGAGTTGTTAAAAAATTAAAAATATTGTTATTGTAATTAATTTAGGCTAGAAAATAAACTTCAAGGCTAAAATCATCTAAGGCTACCGGCTTTATCAAATACTACTGCACTGGAGATTTGAAAATGCGACCGTTGAGTTCTTGACCGAGATTCTTTGCCTGTTTCGCCACTCAGTTGGATATCAAAAAGATTTTTTCATATATTATTTTGGAAGCCAATCAATCCTATATAACAAAGCAAGTCGGACAAAGTTTGCTCACTCTTAATTCAACACCGCATACCACTTGTTTTAATAGACAACTATTTTATTGCATTGTTAATGTATGACGTCGCCAATGCTTGCCTATTACAAAATTTCTTTTTATGGTCCAGTAGGGAGACAATACAATCCGCAGTGGGTTAAAAACTTCATAGTTTGATCTACATTGACAAAGTTTTATGAAACGAAAGCACTTAGTTAGACGGACAGAAACAATGACCTTAATTTGGACATCTGTCCTCTTTACGTATATGATGCTATCTAAAGATTCCATGTTTTACTCTTAAAAGCCTGACGAGGTCCATCGTCGATAACAAAAAGTTTTCTGACGCAGACGATGAAGACTAAATGAGATTTCTTGGCTTCGTATACTAGCGTTGCTAGTACTCACTAGTTTTTGGTGTTATTCAATTTGTATTGTATTCCACGAAACAAGGAACATCTGTTTGTCGCAGCATTGTTCCTAGTGCTGTTCTGGTGTTTATGGTAACTTTTACCAATGCAGTCACTCTTCATGTATGAGATGGAAGTGTCTGCCTCATTCTGTTAACTGAGGATTCATTTGTCTGATGTGTTCGAGTTTCCATTTTTGGTATTTCCTCAAATAACGAGAGAGGAAATCCGTTATATATCGGGTTAGTTTGAATATCTTTAAATGTTTTTCCATGTCTAGCAGCGCCATATATTGTCACCATGACGGATAACCTTTGGAATTTAAAAATATAGCTTCTAAGTGCATTTTAGGGACAGAGGGCAGATTTCGGTCACGTTTTCTCGAAAATGTTAAATGAGAAAAGGTTGCAGCAAACTCGTGGAATTACCAGGACAACAAATCAGCTTACTGTTCCTGAAAAGTATGCCTTTGCAGGGAATCAAAGCGTAATTTTACCCTACACCACTTGTGATACAGGATATATTAAATATGTGCGAACGTATGTAGCACGCAGAAGGGTTTAAGACAGACTCACCTTTTATCATACCTATCGATTCATAAGCATATTTTGAATCCATCTAAATTTGTGTGTAAGCTACAAATGGGAATTCTTGAGATATTTTGATGAAATGTGATACACTGATGTGCTTTGACTTAAGTTAATTGGTTCACTTTTACGACTACTCCCCCATGACGCCCTATTTTGAAAAGTCGTTATATCGAAAAAAATTGCATATTCAAAATTTCTCGACAAAATTGGCCCTGTAATATATTTGACATTGACACGAAAAATTTGGTCCCGCTGGGGCGTTGTTTTGAACCCTGTCTCTTATAACCATTCCTATGACAACTGATCCTTATATATAATAAAAACGTATAATTTTTAACATTTCATGGTGAAAATTATTTCATAAGAGTAAATTGACATAGTAATCAAGCTTACAGAATTTGGGCCACGTAGGTCTATTTTTTGGATGCATAAGGCGTATAAGGATTCCTGCGGACTTTCAGAAAAACCATACTTTGACATGAAAATGATGTGTAACTGTTGGTGTATAATTATCAAAACCAGTGAATTTCTATATCAGGTAAAGTAGTCTAGGGTATCTAATGGTCGGCCATTCCCAACTATAACGGTTTTACTTATCTTTTGTTTTATAATTTTTAAGTGATTATAAGCGCAGCATAACGAACAAAATTTAGCTGAATATTTGCTGCTCGAGTCCTTGTTGTATCCAAAAATGAGACATTGTGTGCAACGTTGTATTAAATTTTGTTGTATTTAGAATTTAAATATCAGCGGCTGACAAAAAATTTTTAATTAATAATTTATTATATATCCTACAATTGCATAAAATTTATTGCCACAATTGAACATTTAACATTTTATTGGGCATTTATCAGAATAAATATATAAATGCATAAATTCATGCTAATGAAATAGTTGTGGAGAAATATAAAAGAGAAAAACATTACATACACGCTTAGCATGAATTTTTTTAAACTAAATATATTTACATTTCCTTTAAAAGTTCTGTACATGAAAGTCTATCGCTTTCTCTATCCTCACTTCTTTCTAACCGTCGTCATGTTGCAGGCACAGGATAGCCCTCCTGAGTGATGAGTCCTATTGAACCAGAAGCAAAGAAAAAATCTATGGTAAACGATAGCAACTCACGTGATATCGTCAGGATACGCAAACTGGCAAAAATGTACAGATTATTTTAAACACTACTGAATATCGTCCTATTAAAGAAACATATGTACACACATATATGAGAAGTTTTGTGCTTTTTGTTTAGATCCAATCGTTGCTTTCCCTTAAAAAGTAAAGAGTAAATAAAATAAACACGTAAAGTACGTACAGCAGGACGTGGGCCATCCACCAGTTATTCACCTAATTATTTTTCAAACTATGGCACTATATGGGAAGTGCTTGAAGAGGTAGTCCGTTCCGAACGATTGTCAATGAAGTTCGTCCTTAAGCCAGAACACGTCAATGTACGAAATTTCATCAAAATATCTAAAAAATTGCGACCTGCTGGCTGAACATAAAAAAACAAGACGCACAAAGAAGCGTAGATCGATTCACAAACTGACTCTGGTCTGAAAGTAAGATAGATCTATCTGAGGTGCTTATGGGTGTTGCGTAAATCCACACAAACTCAATATACCCTTCTACTACAGGTGGAGTAGGTTATAAAAATGTAAGATCCACAATACAATATTTTCCGTTTTGAACAAAATGTTAAAAGTTTTTAAGCCATGATTATGGCACAATGTTTTTCTATTGATTTGTATTTATATTGTGATCTTTATTATATACATACGCATATGTATACATTGCTCTATATGAGATATTAAATAAATTTGTGTGAATTGTATGTATAAGCCGACCCACAAAACCTCTATTGGCGCTATCGGAAGATGTTTTATAGATATTATCAATGCTCGAATTACCAATTCGTGGCTAAACTAACAAATTTCGATAAATAAAGAAAAATTTTCACATATCAATTAAAATATATTTTCAAAGTCAATAAGTTCGTAGGGTTACTAATAAAATAAAGACAAAGACTTTTAGGCAAAAATTCGTCTTTATTCATTAACATAACCTGCTTGCCTATGCCTTTCTTATAGAACCACTTTCCCAATCCTTTACATTATCAATATCAATTAGAATAATAGGTACAGTCATCGGTTCCATTAAACAGAAAAAAAAATTGTAGACCCAAAATCAATAAAAAAAATTAAAATCAAAAATTACGTTCTAGAGGCTTCATGGGCCAGTTAAAATACCTAATATAACTGTTTTCCCCAAAACCGAAAATATTTTTCATCTGCTTATCTCCTAGACAAAGCATTGTCCATAAGACAGGCTGTTGATAATAGATATTTTATAATCGGAGCACGTACAACAACTGTCCACTGTTTGAAGCTTTACCTCTGCTTCCTTACCAGTCGTCGAGAAATCCATGATCTAGTTAACCAAGGAGCAAATGCTAGCCCCATCGATGCAAACAAGGGCTGATTGAAAAGATGTGACTTTGGTGAATAAGCTACATGGGTTAGCATTTGCCAGTTGTCAGTGTTTCCAAAGCATTGGAAACTGATTTTTTCTACGGATAAGTGCTTGTAAAAAAGTAACTTGAAGTTGACTTTTCTGACAAAGTGTTGTGGGTTCCATGGGATTTTAGCTGATAAGAGTCTACCGAAAATCATCTTTCTGCACAACCTATTCGGTCTTGTAGTTGGTGCGAACAAATGTTACTTATAGATCCACTTTTTAGTCCCTGTTAGAAGACGATACAAAAGAGACTTTTTTTTGTATCGCTCGAGCAAAAAAGTAATGCTGTCCGCAAATGCTCTTCATTTTGCGTAACAACCTTTCTTTTGCATTGGGATATGTGTTTATATTGCGACACGTCATTGTTGCCAAGTGTCCAAACTATAAAAAAACACAACTTCAGATAAGTAAATGCTCTTTCAGAGGACTTTCGTCCAGTATTCTTAAACAGTTCCTTTGAAAACCGCTGATGTTGCGCATCCTTATCCTTGCTTAAACGTGTTCTATCAATTATTTTCTGTACTTTTTATGACCATATTTTCAAAAAGTAATAGTAAAAATATTTATTAAATTAATTTTAATAAAATGAAGCTTTCAAGTTTGTCTAAAAATGTTGTTCTTTCCTTTTTCATTGAGCAACGAAAGACATTGCAAAAGCCCCCTAAACTATTTCAAATATCGTATGCTTTGTCAAGGCAGTCGTCCTCAGATATGTTTTACTTACAGGACGTAAATCTAAGTATGTCTGTCTATTTTAATTTTTGTTTAATAAATTTTCAACTTCCACCAAAATTTCCTTCAGCTTTGTATGTTTATACTGTTGTCGGTTTTTCTTTTATGTCAAATTCCGGCTCGTCTTTTACAGCTTTGTTGCAGTTATTTTCCTCTTTTTGGCTTCTCTTTCTGCATGCAGAAGACAACGGAAACCACATATATGATAATATTATAAGATATAATAACACCATCCAATACTAACCCATACACACACACACACATATATATAAGAACACTTGCATTCATATTTTATATATTTTATATGCTATAGTGTTTGTAAATATAATTAAGAAAGGATTGCTCGAATAGTAGACGCACTCCATTCAGTATGCAGTTTAGAATTTGATAGAACGATGAGGTGAAAGGGAAAAATGGTTTTCGTTAAAGACTTGCATGGTTTGCATTCCACTTCAATAAAGGTAAGTTTTTCGCGGAAGCAGGCAAGCAAACCTACGAAGAAAGAAAGAAAAAGAATTGCAAAAACACGCTAACGGTCAAGCAAGCAAGCAAGCAAGATAGACCGACAAACAAATATAAGTTTAGAAATTTAATGCCTCTTGCTTCCGATGTGTCGTCGATATAACAAACGAAAAGCCAAGTGAAATATATTCGCTTCCCGTAGTAGAGACTCTGAAAATAAAGACACTTTTCTGGTTTCCATTGTGTCTGTATTTTAAAGCGGAAATATAACAACTTGTTTCATTTTCGCAAGGGCGTGAGATACGAAAAGGAAAAGAGGAGAGGCGTTGTTGGTTTTGTAATGAAATTGTTTAAAACTCTTTTTCGACAGGAAATATGAACTTGATTGCTGTTATACACGTCACCTTTCAACTTCATATACTTAAACACATGTATAAAATTTTGATTTTTAAATTGTAAACATTTTTCTACGTGTGCTTGGCCAGTTAAGTGCTGAAAGTGTAAATAAAACTAAAAAAAAAACTTTGTGTTTTTCATTTTAGAAAAAAATAAAGTGCAAAAATTAATTGGTATCAAAACGTAAAAACCAGTTGAACGAAATAAATTATGAAATTTTATTTGACAGCATTGATGATTGTTTAGGATTTAGAATTCGGTGAAAGAGTTGTGAACTGGATGACTTTGAATTTCAAAAATCAATTGTCTTTCGGATAAAATTTCCAATTTAGTTTTGCCAGATTTCAAATTCCCTTTAAAACTCTTGCTATAATATTTGTAGTTATTCACAACATGTCAGCTACTTTTTTGTTGCTATAAATGGTTACTTTGCTCATTACCGAAACTGCTTATTGGGAAGATGCCAGTTTTTCGGCTTATATCTCAAGAAGAAGCCAATAACCGATTGTAAAAACGCCAAGAGTGTGAGTTTGAACCACTACCGCTATTAAGTATGAAGAAGCGTTAAATATATAGTTAGCTTTGTCGGAACTACTACAACGGTAGTGAACTGAAGCTGATGCAGGCAAGCCAAAGTTATTCAATTAAATACGCATTAGATTTTGAAGCTGCTAAAATTTTACAGACGACACTATTCCTCCAGTTTGCGTTATATTCATACATCGTATATATCGGCGCGCATTACAATACTAAATAGTTTCTGATCTATCCACATGGTCGTCTATCCATTTATCGTCCGTTCTTAACAAAATCACGAAATGTGGAAGTATTCAGGTTCCCTTAGTTTTACTTTAATTCCAGACGTTAAAGATCGAAGCCGGTATGTTTCACTCCCAAATACAGTTCCGAGCGGAAACGCTGGCTTTCGAATCAATAACACAATTAATCGAAACTTTAATTCATACTACATACCAATAAATATATACTTCACAGACTCTACCGCCTACATGAGTATGTTTATGCGTCCCAGTAGCAGGTGGACACTGAAAAGAAAAATGTTGAAAGAGTTACGAAGCAAGCATAGTTGAATTGTTATCTACTTTTCAACAAAACTGGTTCGTCGGTACCGTTCTTAGGAATTTTCTTTTCTTATCATCATCCAATTCAATTCAACATTGCGAACCTCACACTTTGAAGTCTAGAACATGCATGTATTGATCGGCATAACTTAACATTGTATGCTACAGTGTGGTCAATAGTTCATAAATGCTTGCTGTCATGTGCGTTATGCAGGCATTGCAGAGCAAAATTCTTAAGCTTTGATAGCATGTCATGTTTCTATTAAAAACAAGAAAAGCTATCAAACGTTGGGCATCAAAACGTGTAACTCGGACATTACATAACTTCTTTCTTAATTTGTTGTTTCGAAACTGCAATGAATGTGTTTTTTCTTCTATTCAACAACATAGCAAGAATAACTTCAATCGATATAAAGAGATTAACAAAAATTGCAAGAGTGCATGCGAGAGAAAGCATTTTCAATGTCAAGTCCGTCTCGAAAGGAAAATGTGCGCTGCAACTCTCGAAAACAAAGCGGCACTAACGCCGCTGCAACATAGAACGTACGTGTGTAGCGCGTTTTTTTTTTTTTTTTTTTTTTATAGCAATCCGTCGTAATACTTAGAAGTAGAAGTAGAAATATTTTTTACAATAAGAAAGATGTCGAGTGTTATGTCAAGTAAACAGCATTAGGTGTACGGTGAACAACGGATCAGTTCACAGTGCTGGGACTAGTGATATTGCAGCGTGACCACACTGCCTGCCGTGGCTTGGTTCCTTGTAATTATCACTTGTTCCGCCGATGATGCATGGCTTGGCTAGCCTACGCTTGGCCAATTTCGTGGAAGCATACCATTAGTTGGCTGAACGACACGTCGTTGTATCGTCGCAATATTCAGAAAGATGGTAGAAATCAATAACTACTAAGATATGAAACTTTGAATAAACTATTTTTTGTATTTCTTTTGAAGTTTTTAAGTTTTCTTTGATTAAAAAAAAGCCTTCGCTTAGTTGCGTGCTTAGTATGATTAAAATATGTCTTGTTGAACTAATCATAAAAAATATAAAATAAAAAAACTTGGAAAGGGAAAGTGTTTTCATAAATTCATTTTGAAATGGAATTTTACTCAACATTCTCTGTCAGCTGAGTGAACCTGAATAATCTGCTGTAGAGGCTCAATGGCATTTGCAGTTTGTTTTCAGTGAAAGGGAATTCTCTCTCTAATCTATTTGAAATATTAATTAATGAAAATTGCTGTCGCTGTTGGACACGATGTGGGCAACGTTATAATTATTGATATGATGTTCTCAGCAACGAGTCACACATAAAAATCGAAAAGGTAGAGCGTAATCATGGAATACAGAGTTCATCACACCACACTTAGGCTACGTATTTGCCTTCATTTTGCTACTCATAAAAGGACGAAAGCTTTTATCTCGCTTTTAATTCATAAAAATGCTTTCCCTTTACTAGCACTGGTCAACAGAACTTTTATACCTTATAGAACATACGGCTCAGTTTCTACTATGTTAGGGCGGACGTACGCATAACGCCAAGAAGGTATGAAGATTTTATTATAGCCATCCATTCAAAATTATTTTTGAGTTGATTAAAACTTGTCTGTCCATTCGTCTGTCCGGTATCCCTGCCTAAGTAAGTTTGTCTTCAACCTACCGGCTAAATTTTTCAGATACTTTGACGAAATTTTTCATATTTTGGATCAAAAAGGAATATTGGGTTGGATCGAACGATTTTCACAATCTTTCTCTCTACCACGTTTAGCTTTCTTGATTTATGTCATCATCCGTTCATCGAACCCGCGAAAACACTGCATATCGGCTAATCTGATAATTCTGCGGATGTGATAGTTGAATAATATGATCAAGCAATTCAAAAATATGATTTTGCAACCATCAAGTGGCCGCAATATCAATGATTTATAGGCGAACATACAATCGCACTGTGCTTGTTTTGCCAATTGCCAGTTGACAGTTAGCGTAGAGAGGGCTGTGAAAGCGAGAAAATTGGCTTGGTGTAGGCTTATTGTTGTTGTAAATACGTGAAAATTTGTGTTTTATGTTAATTAAGGAGGAGTAGCGCCTCGCACCTGTGTAAATGTCACAAATTCGTTTTGTTATATAGATGAAGACTTACCTTTGGTAACGCAAAAACGAACTCTCACTGCTGTTGAAAAAAAGACCTACAAATTTAATTTCTGGAGTAGGACTAGTAATACAATCACCTCACCAGTATTTGGTTTTTAACATTTGTCAAGAGGTACTGGCAGGCAGGAAGTAAAAACCAACTGTGCAGTATATTTGCACATAATTTAAAATGCGCTGTAAAGACTGCACATTATGTGCGATGGTGAAGAATTGCCGTCCATCCAATGCTGCGAAGGTCAGTCAAGGTAAATACATTGACGAAATCGCAAGTGATAGGAGAGGAAGTGTCCATACCTACTCAACATTTTTAGGCCGTTTAGGCCAGTGCCACGGAGATGTGTACGATGTTGTTCATCATTTAAATTTATCGAAGCTACGACGTGCATGGTTATTAGAAGATCGAAGATTTCTTTCTCTGCTACAGAATTTTTGAGATTAAATCTGCACTCAGGAATTCTTATCTTTGATTCTTCTGGCAGCAAAAAAATCTCACTGTAACTCACTGCAATTAGCCGATAGGCTTCTATTTATTAAATTTTAAAAAGAAGAAAATGTTAAAAACATAATACATTTGCTAAATAAATTCCATTGAGGGTATAAAGGAGTACATTAAAAGCCATTAACGCTTTATTCATGTAACGTTCAGGGTAATCAACTCCTTTTGGTGCTCATACACACGAACACACACGCACATGGACTCAGAAACACACGTCCTCATAACCGTTTGTTTTAATTCGCTACAACAAAATCCAACATAATTGTTTATCTAATACGTAACGAATTTTGTACAATAGTTCGGTTCCGTTGGTTTTGCTTTTACTGTTGACTGCTTTCTACCGGAGTTGTATCTACTTTCCCCAGATGTTAATTATCTCTTTTGTTTGACCCACATAGTTAAGTGGCGTTATTAGCATTTCTATTACTGCTGTAGCCTAAGAGAAGAAAAGAGAGAGAGAGAGAGAGAGCGAGAGACAAGACTATAGATAGCATAAAAGGTAAATTACGTATAAAAATTCGGATTGTATATGCGTATGTGGATGTGCTTTAGTAACAGTTAAATAGAGAATTTTACTAAAATTACTAAACTTTGAACTAATGACGGTGTGGTTTGTTTCTTCTTCTTCTTTTTCCTCTTTTATTTTTTTTTGCTATATTAACGTTTGTGAAAAGTATTCGAAAACAGCACAAAAAATGTTCCGAAATTGACTTTAAGCTAAATGTTGTGCCAATTTGGATCTTTTCTAAGTTTTTTTGGTATTATCAAGCAAACGAGAGTAAACAAGCATACGGCCATAAATTAAAACATGGCTTGTACTCCTTTTTTCAATTTTTTTTCTTTTTTTTTTTTCGCCCATATTTATACAAATATCCCGGAGCATTGACCGCATTGACTTTGTAATACTGAAATCGCAGAGACTGAGAGAACAGACGCTCTTCTTATGCTTCTTGTCATTTGTTGGTAGATTTTCATTAAAAGATACAAAGACAACACCTTTTTGAAATGAACAAACGCTCTCTAGTATTCCTGCCACTAACGTTTCGTTTTTCAATTTTGTTTCATATATTTTCCGGTTTTTTTTTCCCCCCCTATGTAACTGCAATAATATTGAAACAACACTTACATCTAAGAACAAAACATAAAAAAATAAAAAAAAAAAATAAAAAAGAAAAAGAAAAAATTAATGCCACAACACTTGTTAACGCACTGTCTCGTTGTATATGCTTTGTTTCTGTTACTTTTTTTTTTTAGCATGTCAGTAAACTTTTAAGTATCAAGCAAAACCAAAAAGAGGCAAAAGAAAGAACAAAAAATATGCTAAAATTACTTACTACCATTAATTCTTGCCGCAATTACTTCTTTGCTTTGATTTGAATTTTTTTTTTCCTTTTTTTTTTTTTTTGTTATTTTTACATTTTTTTAATACTCATGCCGCTCTATACAAAACGAATACAATATTTTACATTTTATCACTGTAATACGTATTGTTCCGCTTGATTGAATGCACAATTCATTAAACACGACCGGCAGCAAAGCCAGGAGTTGCAGAATTGTGCAAGCATACGCATGCATCTTTATACCAAGATTCTCGTTTTGCTCTCGCTGTCCTTCGTTAGTCATGAATTGCTGGCGAGGTCGATAACTATAACGCATTCAGAGTAAAAGCAGCTTAAAGTACTCAAGCAATTGTTTCAGAAGCATTAACGTATCGCACCGTAAGAGTTGAAACCCATTAAAAAATGTGGAGTAATTTTCTCAAAACTAGCTTATCATTTATCGTAGCGCCAAGAGCTTTTGTTTTTTTTATATTTTTTTTTTTTTATATATATTTCCTCACTTTTTTTATTTTTCTTGCCCTTTTTTTTTTTGTTTCTTTCCGTTGGTACTTTATTCATTATCGGCGTATAGTGTTCCGTGTGCAACACTTAAAAAGGATCGAAACATCTTATTAAAGCTGTCGGAAAGCGTACAGAGATATCTATGCCTATGACGATGTTTAATAAAAAACATTATATTTTATATTATATTAAGTACTGTGAGGGCTTTTGCCCCTTTCCTGGTGCTGGGATATGCTCAGCGGCACCAGGCTCTCACTCACAAGAATTTTATGTTTCCTTTGAATTTTTAAAGAACAGTTTGACTTTTCAAGAGTTTTCACTTTGCTTATTCATTCCCTCACTTCGCTTACAATTCATCAATAAATGTTAAATTCGTTTACAATACGAAAGCATTTCAAGAACCGTAGATTGATTAAAGTTACACGCTTATAACATTCCATATCAATGCGCACTCCTTCTACTCAATTTACAGCGTTGACCACATAATTACAGATTTACATCGAGGTTCTACAAATTGTACAAACACTTTGCCAGTTCGCTTACAATTTCCTAATCGTCTATTCACTATGCCAGTTCAGAGCGTACTCTCGTTATTATTGTCTCATAATATGCTTTTCTACCTTATTCGCGTTGTCGTTTTCTGCTCTGCTCTTGTTCTGAGTCCCATACTCGACCATACCGGTCTGTTCCTTGACGCGGACCATTTGGAGCCACCTGTGTTACGACTCCCGTCAAGGTTGCCTTTTGGCAACCATACCATATCCCCCCTTCCCTTCCCTCCCTTCCCTTCCCTTATCTCCCGTCGTCCATCCAGTAGTTTACTTAATCCCATTCTTAACCTAACTTAGCCTAGCAATCCCCCCTCAGAGGCGAAGAACCTGTGATGCCAAAACGAGGAACGACTTTGGCTCCTCACAGTACATTGCAAAGAAAAACATATAATGTTTTTGTCTCCAACTAATCTTCATGTCAATGGTTTATGGAAACTAGCACAGTGTACTAAAGTACAAGAGATTTGTACGTTATTAGAAGACTTACCCGTCGAACACAACCATTTGTCGGTAGTAGCGTTGCGATTTGGAACGAAATAGTGCGGGCAGCGATGAAGATAAGGATGGTGGGTGCGCGAAAGCTGTGGTTATACCAGCAAACATCAAAAGAAGGTTAAAAAGCGAGAGGTGTTTGACATGGATTACATCCTAAAGGCACCAAAGGGACTGAATCGAATAAAGCGCATGAAAATTTTGCCATAAGAGAGTTGCTTCTCAAATGAGTGCCGCATTCGCACATTTTAAAAGAATGCCATACCGTCTCGAAGCTGTGCTTGGATCTGTGTAACCTCAATAAAAACATTTTTTACGCGGTATGTAAGCACAGACGACACGTGGGTGCAGCGCTGAACACCTGAATCGAATCGAGAGTGCATTGAGAGGCAAAGAATTGGTGAAAGGCGTGCAAAGCAGTCAGAAAAGCATTAGTCGGCTAGCAAGCGTATGGACTACGCATCTTGTGAGGTGTCGATTGCCCCCAAAAACGAAGAACGATTCATAGCGAGCATTGTATGTCAGTTTTGGTTCAATTGAAGGGATAAATTGTCCCTGACGAAGATGCATTTTTCCCAAAAACATTGCGTCGTATTATAAGTACAGGGCTGCAATGGTAAAATTGCAATGAATTGAATTTCGAATTGCCCGCCTGCACAGCATATTCTCCAGATGTGGCTCTCAGCAACTATTAATTATTTGAAAATTTTAAAAGGATCCTTCAGAGTAAAGGTTTGGATCAAATGGTGAAATGATTGTTGAAACTAAGAGGCATTGTGAGTATATATTGATGCGTAACTTTATAAAAAATGAATAAAAGAGGACTAGTGTTGGACAAATCGTATCATTTGAGCAAGAAAACTGCGTTGATGAATAAAGAAAAATTTTACAGAAAAATAAAGCTTCTTCTCACTTAGCCCCGAGACTCATTTGCTCGAAGTATTTTACAATAGCATTGAATTCGCCAAACAAAAGAGTTATCTTCGCCGCGCTTGAAAAATTCCATACGAAACTGACTCTCACCGCGACGAATAAAAGAATTTCTCCTTAACACTATTCAACACAGAGATGAATCGAAGGGTTACTGTGCGGGAATAAAACGATGTTCCCGGCCTTGATTCTCGCAGTTTGCACAATTCAACGAATAAACAGTTAACTTAAAACAATAAATCGTTATTGATTGTCCATAAATAAATGTAGATGCCAGTGTCCAAACAGTTCTACATCATAATTTTACAAACGCATAAATACCTAATAATTTACATAAATTTCGATATACAAGTTAAAGGGCAATTCTAGTACGCTCTACATTAATAACCGTAAAATTATGTTTGCAGCTGAAATAAGCAAACAAATAGCGTATACGTGTGCACAAATGCACATGTGTTATATGTTATCTACCCATTACGCTTTTCCCGATGCAAGCATATCTGCTGACGCGGACGTTAATAGCATACAATCCTGAGAGCACATAGTTGAACAACACTATTTTAATGTTATGTAAAGGCTAAGAGAAGCCAGTTACAGTTAAGTGTAAACATTTTAGGAAAATTCCACTAAACTTTTAAAATCGAATCAATTTTAACTTAGTTTAGCTTAAGAGCAACCGACATCTTATGCAAAAATATTTCTATCAAGGACGATGATGAGTTGGACGACTTCATTGGTGAAATTATAAAAAGTAGCGAAACTTCGGATAGAAAAGTGAACATATGTTTTTCATGAACGCAAAGCGAAAAAATTGATTTTCAGCCTACAACATGTCGTCAGCTGCAACTTTCCTTCAAAAACTTAGTGCAAACGTTTGTTTATATATATAAATCTATACATATTCATAATAATATTATTTTTAATATAAAACATAGAAAATTGAAGATTTCTTTTTACAGAGCAAAATGGGGTAGCGATCAGCTCGAATTTTTCAACTGTTGTTGGTACCATGCTTTTCGGTTTGGGTCGCTTTGCATGTATCACGATATTCTCCACTCTAGTTATTATAATTTGTCGTTTCAATTCGTCATCGCATGACATGATTGGATAGATATTTACTTCGGATTGCTAGCTTTACTTATTTTGTTTGTTGTGTTGATAGACAGCAGCCACGTGGGGTATGCAAAGAAGTTTAGAGTTACTTTTACTAAAAATGGTATTATTACGTTTACGCGGGTATATATACACCACCCAGAAGGACTTGAGATGGACTAATCTTTCATTACACTAGCTGAATTGAACTAAGCTTGTCTGTCCGTCCATCTCTTACTCTTACGTTCGTCTACCCGTCTTCCATTCTTGTCTTAAACCATCATGTCACAATATTTGAGAGATTTGATGAAATTTTTCACATTGGTGTGCTTTCGCCTAAGGATGAGTGTAATTATATATAACCTCTTATTTTGACAACTCGTTGTATGAGTGACTGTATTAAGCGAAGCAATATAGGTAATTTAGTGGTGGGCCATAACCTACTCCAATGCTTTTACTTGCCTTAAAGAGTCTTTTAATTAGGCAAACTAAAGAGGTAGGAAACAAATTTTGTTTCAGTCGCCTTTATATGACTATAAATAAAAGTTTGGGTGTAAAGAATTAGTTTTTTTCACAACGATTGTGCAGACTCCTCGTCCAATTCGTCTTTGATTTGCGCAGTGACGCCTTGCCTTTTAAAAAAGGTAGGCTGACACTTCGACTCATTCAAGTGGTGGCACAAAGAGCAAGTGAGCGTCCCAAAGGTCTGAAATTTTGGCAATTACTTATCCATGAATGCATAAAAATATTCACCAAGTTTTGTGAGCAAGTACGACTGTCTTCATGTTCAGATCAAAAACTTTTGAAATCACCAACTTATGCTTTTTTTTTTGGTATTGCGGATTATCAATGAAAAATTTTAATTTCAACACGAAACTTTAACTTCAAGCTCCAAAAGTTATCCTGTGGCTTACGAAAAAGAGATTATAGTTTTTTGTTTTTTTTTTGGTAACTAGAACTACCAACTGACTTTGTTAATTTTGGAATTAAGTCTCAGTAGAGAGAACAATAGAAACAAAAATGAAACTAATCTTATCTATCTAAAGAAAGTTTAAAAGTCATAACCGTTGTTTCATCCTTCAGACTAACGGCAGACGAATAGACATATTTAAATCTATTCTGCTAGTCAAGTTGATCGGTCACAAAAGTTGTTTTTTATTTGCATCACTGCATCAAAGTTTTGTTTCCTCTGGTAAATCAGACACGAAATCCACGAAGATTATAAAAATTCTGCAAATCCTATGAAAATTTATAGGAGTTTTTAAGATCTTGATATCAACACTAGATGAAATATGCAAAAGGCAGAGAAGGTAGAAAAGGTAGAAGTTGTTTGTTTTCTATTGCAAAATGCTTCGTAATGAATTGACACCAGTTTGATTAAAATTCGAATTACTTATCATATATTTGTTTTCTGAGAATTCATTACAAATTTGATAAAATTTATGGCAATATTACGCTACAATTAACTGCATTGTTCCTCTATAAGTAAAGAGCAAATAAACTTATGGAGTACCATTCAATCAATCAAGTGACGCATTCGAAATACTTTTTCCATATAATTCGCACTTTTACAATTCAATATTAATTAAAGGCATTTAAATTTGAGTTATTTAAAATTCATCTCTCGAAAGTCAGCAAGAATCGAAAGCGCTTAAAGCAATAACAATATAATTCTTGACTAACCGTAGTTCTTGAGAGATATAGGGACCATAAGTTTTAAAAATTCCGAGACCGATAATAATCAATAATAGCGAGCTATGATCAACATTATGCTTCTAATGATTGCAAGTCTGTATTCCATTGGATAAAGAGCATTGAGAAAAAAGCTATTTGGGGATTCATATATTTTCAAAAGGGCTGTTGTATTTTTCTGTTATTGGAAGATTTGGTGCACGTGAAGCAGTAAGTAACCACGCGCTCTCGAAATTTTAAATAAATTTCATTAATTGTGAAACCTTGACTTAGTTCTAAGGAATGGATTAGAAGTTTATTTCTCATTTTTATTCATGGTGTTAGGAACAACTTTCTACAGTCAAGGTATCCTCGTCGGCATACAAAGACCATTTATTTGCTGTTGAGATCCTATTGAAAGCCGGGACTTACAACCCTCAAATCCGTACGGATCTGTTTAAAATTATATGAATTTTCTAAATGACTACAGATGTGTTCATAATGCGCATTATAAAGTATTTACTATGCTTACAGCATTAACCACTTAGTACTTATTTGTTTGTCAAAAGATCTTGTCATTCTCTTGCCACTCATTCACTTAATTCATGACATGCATCTCAATTAATTCAACTACATACCATTACCAATACTTCGATCTTGGCATGATGTACATATCTCTTCCTTTATTAATTAAAATTAGATTTAATTTTTATTATCACCCGGAAACTTGTCGAAATTCACTTATTAAGGTAATCTTAACTCTTCTTACTCGGACTACATGTTTAGTCCACCATTGCGCATATGTTGCAGGCATACATCGTAATTACTTTACGAGTGGTTGTGAGAGATCGCCTGCAACTGGAATTACTCCAGTCGATTGTGCTCACAAGAAGAAAGAACGGAGGCTAAGACCTTTCGAACTTATCGTATGGTCATTCGAGATCGGCCTCTTCTCTGTCCATTACTGTCGGTTACTAGAAGCCTAAGACTATTCTGATAACTCATAATCGATAGACTTATCGAAGGTGCGTAAAATGCGGTGCGATTTTGACCCTCACTTGGGATAGCATAAAATATAAACAAAAAATTTCTATTTGCGAGTAATGGCTAAACGTTCACCCCAATCTGATTACGTGTTTTCTCAACGCATCACGCCACGATGTGACGGCTCGGTGGACACGCAGGAAAGTTCTCTTTCTTGCGAGAGGATTTCCGGACCCTGCCGGCTAACGAGAAATGTTTCGACTATCTACGACTTGGTGACAAGTTTTCTGATGGATAGCTTAGGGGTACACTGGGAGAAGCTTGCTACGAGCACTTCTTTTCTCATAGACTATTGGAATCAAGAAAATACAAACCATCCGTTGTTGTTTTGCAACTGACTAATCGAGAGCATGGAGCCCAGATGTAGCACCCGACCCAAATCCGTCTTGAAGAGGAGTAATCTGGTTTTGGCTAGCCGGGCTCGTATGGTTGATGCGAAGGCAAGAGTAACAATGTCACGTAAAGTAAGGTTAAAGGCTTTACAGTCTAAATATAAGCAGTCAGAAGCCCACTCACAAACTCTCGAGTACCTGCGAGTAGAGATTACAGCATTGCTGTACTGCAGACCAATGTGTGAGTCCTGACTACTGGGTACGGCCCCTCGGGGGTATCGTGATGGATGTGGTTTTCCTCATTCCTAAAGCGAATAAATAAAGCGATAATGATCGGTCTCTACATTCCCCAGAGTGGGTTGATTGGGCCACACACAACAAATATTTCTGGTTCTACCGGGGCATTTCAGGCCCCTAGCTTATAGGGATGGTCTAACCGTCTGGGGGGCGCCGGTCACCCAAAATAAACCCGTGCATCATCGGGTTCCTTGAGGTAACGTTTTATAACAGATACTCACGTTAAACAAAGGGAACATACATCTGTCCAAGACACAGTGATTCGATTAGAAACCGTTTTACGCCGTCGTTGTGGTTAACACTCGGAAATATTTTTGAATCTCCTGTAAATTGCAGCTTACAGGTGTTTTGTATTGTCGTTGCATTCAATTTAATTACAATATTTCTGTTAAAGTTTTCAATGGGTCTTGTTAAAGCTTGTACCACTCACTCCTGAAATATGATGTGTTTTCAAACAACAGAGGGCAGACTGGAGATAGGATGATAAACAATTAAAAGAGCAATTTCAACCTATATGTTGTACTTGTACATATACGTATATGCATAACACATAAATTCTGTGATGTGCATTTTTGGACGCTATAATCGGCAAATAAATCGATTTCGGTTTATTATCGATAAAAAAATGAACCTTTTCCGCACCCCCCTCCACATTCTTCATGTAATAAATTGGAATACAATCATCATGATCGCTTCCTTTTTGCACTGGATGGGCTTAATTTTGTAGGTACTTCAACTCATCTTCTTCTTCTTCAGCGATTTATATCATTATAAGGAAGTGGGAGGCAAATTGCACAAGTTTACTCACTTGATATCCAAGAGCTGGAAGTAAAACTGTGTAATAACACTTCATTATGAAATACGTGAAGGATTGCATTGTATACGGTTGGATACTGATGCATACAAAAGAATCTTTGATGAACCGTTGAACACACTGCTGCGCTAGTGGCTCGATATATGCAAGCGGGGCGAGTGTGTGCACAGCGCTTCCGTAAATTAAAGCAAAACAAATTCAAATTCAAAAGTAAAAAATTTATATTTAAAATCCCTCAACGAGCATTTGCTTGTTGTAATAAAATTCAATACCGAATGTAATTCGCTTAACTCGAATCCACCTAAATCTTCCACTGAACAGTTGATATTCGCTCAAAGGTTCACAGTATGACCGATAGTTTTCTTAACATGAGTAAACACTATCTAGAATGCAAATTATATTCAAAATCAAGTTGAAGCAAAAAAAAAGATTTTTTGGAAATTACTCATGAAATTTCGTATTCATTAATTAATGGCTTTTACTTTCATGAAAATGCCTACAAGACAAGAGTGTGAAGTTATCTTTAAATATAACTAGCAAAGACACAAACCAATTTTTTTTTACAGAACTCTGTTAAGCCCTTAACAGAATGATATAAAACGCAGTCTCGGAGGGATTTAACTCAAAATTCAGCTAAAATACAACTTTTGGAAATTTTTTTTACAAAATATAATAAACAAAACGTGCATTTATGTAAATTAATTAATATTTGTAAAGTCAGTATTTTTAAACTATGTATATGTAAGTACATGTAAGTACTTGCATAGGTACTTGCATCGATATACTATTATGTTTAGTAGTATGTTAAGTATGGCAATCTTCAAAATCCCATAAAAAAATTCTCCGAGCAAAACTGAATATAACCTGTACATCGTTGGAAAGGCTAT
>KK502512.1:585462-615461 GCA_000688735.1 Glossina austeni
ATTTTAACTGAATTTTGACTTAAATTCCTCCGAGACTTCGTTTTATAGCACTGTTTTACGGGCTTAGCAAAGCTCTGTAAAAAAATTTGGTTTGTGTCTTTGCTAGTTATATTTAAATATAACTTCACACCCTTCTACAAGACACACTCGGATTGATGAAATTACAAAAAATTGATATATGACTTGAACATTGCTCTTCAATTATATATCGCAAGCATCTTTTCTTTTTCGCCAGTAAGATCAACAAGAGGAGCGTCCAGCCTGCTTTTATTTAAACCTGTTAATAGAATCCTTGGCAAGAATATTAATGTCTATCCATACTGACAGCAAACAAATTGTGAAACTTAACCTTAAAAGCAATTGCTAGGGTTTATAGTGGGCTAAATTTTTTTTGATTTGTTTCTTAGTTTTTTGAAATATCCGAAGGCAGTTCAATATCAACGTACGAACGATATCTGTTTATAAAGGTTGCACTAATAATCAATATCTATATACATTAAAGTCGGTATGTGCGAATGTGCGTCTTTAGGATCGTGCAAATGCTAATACAAATTCCATTCATCACACACATACATGTTTATTGTACGTATACACATACGTAACATGGCTATTTGCATACGCATGTATTGAAATAAAAACCGAAAAACCATAAACAAGTGAATGCATTTGAAGCAAATCTGTAAAAATCGTTTTCGCATGAATTTTCAAATGTTCTTTCTGTTTTCTTTTTGTCCTGTTTTTCTTTTTTCTTTTTTGTCGTTTATGAAAAGACAGGGAATCCATGAAACCTATGAAACATACCAGACACACACACAAGCACGCAAGCAATCACAGCTAAAATACGAAATCAATGGCTATTAGGCTCACACTTTACCTACATTCCCCTACACACAGCCATTTGTATGTATGTGTGCATAGTTAGCAATTCGTATACGCGCTAGATATGTGCTGCGTTATGTATGTTTTGTGCTTTTGTGGTGTGTTTCTTAACGCAAAATTATTTTCGGCATTTCTTGATCTGATGAAACCGCCCGGTCATAGCTTGCAGTACCAGTGCGTTGTTGCACTGCAATCGTTGTATGTATGGCTTAACGTTTGTGAGTGTAAGCTTGCCTTTCTTTTAACACTCATTGACCCAAAAACCACATATGAATACGTCCAGGTACACGAACATGTTATAAATACTGTGCGTGTATTCACTTGTACACCCTATGGAGCAGTTTTAAGAATCGTTATACGATATTGTTCCCATACATTGGCGGTAAACAAGTAAATTAAAATGAATTTTTCGTATACGTATTTATTTTCGTGTATGCGTATTTTCAGAAAAATCATGTTTTCCTTTTCCTTTTCCTCGCATACACATTGAGCCGTGGCTCGAAAATTTTTAAAGGGTTTTTATTAATATTGAAATTCGTTCGCTTTTATAGTCAGATGCGTGAATATGTGAATGGTTAGGTCTTGCATGTACACACTTTAAATTGTTTGTCTTTACAATGCAAGAGAAACGTAAGAGAAATTATCAGTGAAAATATTGTGATTGATATGTACACTCATTAAAAGTGTTATGCGTGTACAGTCATGGCTGTGAATGTTCGAAGGAAGCCTACGATATTTTTATTTTTATTATATTAATATTTACAAATTATTATATGAAAATCATTACATGCAACGAATAACTGAAAATTTCTTATCTGCGGACATATTCGTAAGCGTCCACAATATGGCTTAAAAGGGAACCCTTAAGCTTTCTCATCCTCCACCTAATATGAAAACGCCTGCAACAGAATACTACTGCAAGTCTCTTATATCAGCACATATACGTGATTCTACGCATAACATCCATCGGTTATTCTAAAATGCATTTACTTCAAGATGCATTAAAATTTTCTGAGTTATAAGTAAAACTTGAACAAATGCTTTTACACACATAGAAAAAAAAAAACTGATACTTTAAACACGTGAGACATGTCTGAGCGTAAATAAATATGCGCTTAATCTTGTACCTCATATTTTTTTGTATGTACAGCCTGATAAGGATATAAAACTTTAGTAACTGAAAGATGCCATGCGAGGAAATAGTTTTTCAGGCGACATAACATGATAAGCCGTATACGTTGCCTTCTTTCTATCCTTTTTGGAATTCCCATGGTAATAAAAACGAAGACTAAATGCAAGAGATTAAGATCTTAATGTGTGTCGGCGGATAGGATTTGAAAACGTGATCCTATAATTGGAAAAATACTAAAAAAGCGAAAATATATCAATTATACAACACATCAACATAGCGTTTGGTACTAATGTTCATCCGGATATTGGAAGGATACCTGATGTCAGCAAACATATCATAACATAACTTTTTTATTTGCTTTCAATATTTCTTTGAAGAAATCGCCTAATTTTCAGATTGAAGTTTTCTCCAACAATTTATCGACAGACTGGGTCCCTCATCCCGAGAGTGAAATATTCCTTTCAAGAGCCAAATTCATCGATGAACCTTCGAATGAATTGCGCGTCAGAGTATTACAAATTTCTCCATTCTATAGAGAGTTCTTACTATTATTGCTGTTACTAATCTTCCTAGCTGGCTTTGATCCCCAACGAGCAATACACTTTTCTTAAATCTAATTATGCGTTCCATTTCATGATACGCACTTCTATCTATGAAGATTATTTATTAACCTCTTTGTAACCTTCTTTGGGTTAGGGCGTCGCTTGAACTCGCTTGACTTGACTTAGCAAAGACTTCACTTATCCTAATGCTTGCCTTCCTTCGTCTTGTCCACGGTACGAAGGGGTCTTACTAGTCGTATACTGACATAGGTGACCGTATTTCGTTACGTTTTTGTAATTGTGTTAAATTATTATACAAAATTTTTGTTTGATTTTAAATTATGCAAAAATAACTTGTACGCTCCCCTATCTTTGACGATTTTCTGACGATGAAATTTTAAAGTTTCCGGTCTTTTTTTGCAGCAACACATCGTTCAATTTGTTCAATTGCCGTCTGCAGTACCAATTTAGTTGCAGCTCGTAATACACGGTACCTTGCTAATCATCATTTTCACCAATAAATGTCACTGATCAAAACATATGCAAGCACCTATTAATTTAAAATTCATTGTAAAGAAGAAATAGAAAATGATTTAATTTTCAATTCTTTTTGAATGAATTATTTACAAACTTACTTAAGAATATTACATTTTGGCTCAGGCAAAGAAATAAACGAATGTTAAAGTTCATGCAATACATATAACAATTTACATAACGAAGGTGAGTCTGCATCAAAAAACCTTCGATTAAAATTAAATATCACAGCTTGGCTTGTCAAGTAACTTATATATTAGGACTTACTAAAAGTTGACTTACAGGAATGATGTTACTAAACGATAATGGAATATGCCCTTTTTCTAAGGAGCCTAAATGTGTGTGTATTGTGTCGCTTTTTAGAAGAAAAGATCCTGGGCAAATTTACCGTCATAGTCAATAGTTTATTTTGGCATACTTGCAATTTTTTATGTAGGTTAGGACACAATACAGCATATAACTGTAAGCTTAAGGATGTTGTATTTGTTTTTGAAATGCTGAACAAAATTGTGGAAGATTAAGATTTCATCTGTTATAACTCCGAGCTACTGAAGGTGATCGGCAGAAGAGATGTCATGGTAAAGGAAGAAAGTAGGATTTCCTTCCTAGAGTAAACAGAAAATGATGAGCGATGATTGATAAATGCGTTTAACTTAATTCGCTTTTTATTTAGATAATTAGAAATTGTAATAATCGCCACTTGCAACCTGTTTACTATTTCACAACAAAGTTCATGCGATGAATAAATATCGACGTCATCGGCATGTAAAGCAATGCGACAATCATGAAGTTTTTCGAAGCTAAAACAGAAAATTGAACACACAATTGCACACAGAATAGATCCTTACAGAAGTGCATAGTAAATCGGTAGCGAAGAAAACATAGAATTATTCTTGAGACAAAAAACTTTAAATTCAACTTCAAGAACCTTTTCTTTTTCGTAAGAAGGCCAATCACTCATGGGATGCCCCCGTTCGTGTCTGTCATGTCTGTCAGAAAGAAGAGAGGAAAGAGAAACAAATAGACAGGTGGTTGGTGTGCGCTCAATTGATAAGTGTTACGCCTTTACCGACTGAGCACTCACTACAGCTACCCTCAAAACAAATAATCAACTGACGAAGTATTGAATTGATCATCGGTCAGTGAATGTCGCATCGTCGCCAACATCGAAATTACTTTTCATTCTTCTGATATCTTAATTATAGAGGTTTTTACATTTTTCATGTAACTAGCGCGTACATCGCAGTAATACTAACTCGGTTAATGGGAAATGTTTCGGAGCTCTTTCCTGGACAAGTGGAAGTCTTTGGACGTTTATTGCCGACTAAAACAAAAAAGAATTAAACTGACAGTCGTCAAAAGTCATTTCGCATTTTCTCTTCTTCTTAATGTGCAGCAAATATTGACCGTCGATACATTCACTTCACGAGATTGTCAACCGCCAAGAAAAATAAAGTTTAAAAAATGGCTGAGCTTCAGCAGTTCAATGGTATTTTGGTATCTTAATTCTTATGGCATAGGGCGAAAGAACGTAAATTCGCGACCAATAAATTGCATAAATTAAATTTTGGTAGAAAAACATCGCGTTTTCGAAATATTTTAACGAAAAGATCTCGTTTTAAAATATATTCCAAATATCGATTTATCATAACGAAATTTGATAAAAACTAAACTAAATGCTTTTTCATGGTTGGAGGAACTATTGATTTACTCTTCTCTCCGTTCGTATATGTTCTTTAAAAATCCCTTCCTATTTTCCTCGCACGTAGTTTTAAAAAAATTCAAGCACTTAAAATAAGCGATTTAACCGACCGCAGACAGTGTCTACAATAATTACCGCAACTATTCAACCATTGTGTAGTCATTCAATGGGAAATAACAACATCAACCAGCACCGTCAAATACCGCGCCATTTATTAATATCCGTTGGATGTATCTATGCGATTGTAATTGCAAAGAGCGGGAGATGAAAGAAAGGAATGAATTTTACTTGTTAGCGTCGCGTCCGTTCTATGAAAATGTAGCTTGCATTTATTACTCACTTCGTAACACAGAAACATTAATAATTTAATTTTAATAAAGGGAATCTAAAATTTAATAAGACGATTAAAAATTCTTATGCACAAAGGAACAAAAAATATTAATAATAAATGATAATGATGTTTATATATTTAATTAGAATTTATATGTTATAGGGCGATGTAAAATTTAGGCTATTCGATAAACGACCTAAACATCACGCGCGTACAACAATTTTTACTAATCCTTCATACACCCGTTGTGCATGTTGCAGATGCATGCTGTTTGCTTTTAAGCTGTGAATAATATCTCATATATTGGGTTGTCTGAAAAGCTCTCGCAAATTTTATAATAAAAATTGATGTTAATTTTTCTCGTGAAATTTCCCTGAAATATAATTTTTTATTTACTAATTTGTTCATATTATAGATGATGACTTTAACTTAACTACAACTTAATTAAGGAACGTTTCCGATCAAACTATAGGTAAAAATTAGAGAATCATGCAAGGAATCTTAAAACTATGAAAATCTCTATACGAACATATAAAGAGAGGAATAGAAACCAAAATTAAAAAATTAGCAAGAAAAATATATTCGCCTTTGGCTGAATATTTTACATCCGCCACTTTTACGCTAAAGAAGATCGAACCAGACACGAGAATACTAAATTTTCATACTTTGTGCTGTTGGATGGGCGCGGCTAATTCCTGCCATTTTTTCTATGATATGCAGCGAAATTTTTATGCTTATCGTAATTTATGAGTAATTAGCGAAAAACTCCAAAACGCAGACGTGCTCTCAGTTTATATTGTGCTATAAGAGTATTATTTGCCCGACTTAAGCCATTTTCAATGGCAGCGTGTGCAGAATTACTTCTATTAAAATGTATAAGCGATTTCTTTATATTTGCGAGCGGGAAAATACTTATCACAGATATTATATAGATAAGCAGATGGGCAGGCAAGCAGACGGACATTTTTAAATCGGTTCTGAATTTGATACTGATCAAAAATGTATATGCCTTATGGCGTCTCTGAAGCCTGCGTTTTGGTAAAATGAATCTACATTCTTGAGTGGGTGTAGAGGAAAAACATATTCATCCGTCCAGCGCATACAAATCATGATATGCACCAAACTGAATATATATTTATAGATATATATATTTATAGATATATATATTTATAGATATATATATAGATATACATAGATATACATATATATATAGATATACATATTCATACATATAAATATAAACATATAAAACATATAAACATATATATATACATACATTAACATAATGCAATAGGTGTACAAAAAAAATCTGCAAGTTGAAATCAGTTACTTCATTAAACGTATACGGTGCGTTTATTTTTCCCGAAATTGTGGATATAGATAACTTGGCTGGTGGTGCCTGTGCGGCATAAGTTTCAGCTGTTTAAAAACTGGACTGAAACTATAGGAAAATGGATACCATTTACGACCCTCCTTTTTTTTGCTCTTTGTTTTACTTGGATTAAATTGGAAAAAAATGCAGCTAAACTTGCGGAAATACTTATACTGGCGTGAAAAACCAATAGGCTATGAAACAGTTTGAAAGTGGTTTTCGAGATTTCATGCAAAAAATTGTAGTATTGAAAATGATGAAAATTCGCATACATTTGTCCACTTGCTGTAAAAGCAACCCAAGAAGTGATCTTCAATTTGAACTGGGAGATTCCCGAGTGCGGATTATTTCCTCCTCGTAACACCAAATACAAACAAACGCAATTCCACAGAAGTTTGGGACCTTATCATTACAACACTATTTATGAGACCGATAAAGAGATTAATATATACACACATCCGCCTGAGTGGCCAAGTAGGCAAAAGTCTCGACTAGCAATTCAATGGTCGTGGGTTCAAATCTCAAGTGCGATAGAGTTTTTAATAATAATAATAATAATAATAATATTAATAAAAATAAAGTCGAAAGCCTTAGATGCTAGCGCTTTAAGACTTTAGTCTTACAATTTATTCTCTGACTAAATTTATATAATAATAATAATAATAATAATAATAGTATATACACATCACTTATATTTTTACAAGTTTTATGTCTAGGATAATCCTTCCGCTCTCTAGCATAAGGAAGGAGATAACTAATAAACTATTGCTGGGTACCAATCAAAATTTTTCACCATAGACAGGAAAAATTCGAAGAAAATCTTCAGTAAAACCTTGTTGACCCGGTTAGGCTTGAATTGGTGTTAAAAGTTCCATACAAACGCGTTTTCAATTTATAGACCTAAATTAATCAGAGTCGAAATTATATATATATATATATATACATTGGCTCTTGTGTGTACACATAAATTGTATACTTGAATATTACTTTAATTTATTAACTTACATTTAAGGGCACACACGGCATTGCTTGGCCTTAGAACTGCCTTTTTCTTATCTTTCCGTTTACTAAATGCCACGTTCTTCGTATTCTCCTGTATATTCGTACCTCATATCGCATTTGACCTTCAAATTTAATATTAAAATATCATAAACATTTCGATTAAGTTGACTTAGACCGAACATTTCAACAGTTGTTGCAACGTTTGTCTCAATTGCTCACCGTCATCAATTGGCATTTAAATTGCAGGCTCTTAGCCAATCGATGCATCTTTTTTCGATCCTCATATTGTGCAAAGTTTTTCTAATTCTTATACTAAAGTGAGGTGATTTTATTAGAAACCAGTTTTATATCCGTTGCAGTTCCAGCCTTGCTTTAAGTTGTTTCGAAACTGGGAAATCCTTGCTATTTAATTCATATTTCCTCTTGTTTTTTCTTATTTCATTTAGCATGCAACTCTGCAACTCTGTATATTGTCCGACATAACAACCTCCTCTGCCCACTTAATTTATCTTAATATGAACTTTCCTAAAATTTTACATCATTTGTAGGTCGTAAGCACCAGTGTACCCCCTATCAGTACAAGCGTAGGCAAGCGTACTTTGTCTGTAACTCGCTCACCGTTGTTTCATGCCACTTGATTTTCTTTTTTCTTGCTTAGCCTAATTAAAAGCTTACTTCCACTCTACCATACGTACTGTAAACTTAACCTAATTCATAAGATCAGAAGCCCATCGATATACTAAGGCAATCGTTTACTTTTTACTTTTTTTAGGCAAACCAAACAGCAGCGATTGCTTGGAAAAATTAAGACATTTCATTTTAACAGTTCTTTACTGTTTGTAAGAGAAACGGAAACGGTCGCCTTGATTGTGTATTACATTAAAAACGAAAACGAAAACGCAATCCTCCATCAAAGTAACACTCAGTTCTCGCTTATATAAAAATGTTTGCATAAGATAAGAGATATCTGCTGATGTCATGTTAGATGTTTATTTATTTTAAATGCTTCGAAAGCATTCGACACACAGAACGATGCCGGCAAAACACATCCGCCTATTATGAACGGAAAGAGTTTCTCTTGTAAGTGTCAGATTCATTCAGATAAAATCAATAAATTCCAACCAAAAGTAATCAAAAAGGCAGGGGCCACTCATTTGTACGCTTTAACTTTTCCGACCCTCCAATGCACACACATATACGAAATCCGCCATAATTTTTTCGACTTTCCAACACATAAGCACACTTGTACGTAAACGTATAAACAAATAGCAAACGAATGTATATGTTTTTGTACGTATGCAATTCACACACACACACACACACACACACATACGCGCGCACACAAATTTTTATATTATATGTATATCGTTAATAAAAACAAAAATCTGTATAATTTGCAAAAATTCCAGTAATTGCTTTAGAGTGGTTTGGCAACTATTTTCGGGAAAAAAGAATATAAGCAAACAAATTGCGAAGTCAAAAATTATAGCGCTATTGTATGATTTATTGCGCTTGGGAATGAGATAAATTTTTGTATAAATTTTCCAGAATATTCGCATCAAGTTTTTTTTTTCATTTTTCCTTTTTTTTTTTTTTTTTTTTATAAAATTATTGCCAAAATTTGGAGAAAATCTGTGGACTAAAACAGTAGAATAATTACTACCAACCAACAAGAATAGAGAATTAAAAACAATGTGCATTTTGAAATCCATCTCTAATGATTTTTAATGCGGAATATAAGTAAAAATGTAAAAAATTGCAATAAATTATTCTCATAAATGCTTGCTTTCGAAACTGAAGAGATATTATCACATTGAACTTAGACGAGGAGAATACGATATTCTTCTAAGGTTTGCCATAAAAATGTTCGCAATGCATAGAAATTTGTTCGCCTCTTTTGCGACAAATCATCATTTTATTCAAATTTTTGCACAAACACTAAAAATATTGTCTATTTAACATTTGGTATTTCACGTAGCACCGCTGCAAACAACTATGCGGGTGTATCACCCATCATCGAATTGCACATCACAATAAGAAGACCATCATAATAAGAAGACCATCACAATAAGAAGACCATCACAATAAGAAAACCATCACAATAACTTAACACTGCGCTTGTGAATTTAATTCGTATGTCGCGTAAGTTTATTGTTCTTAGAGCAAAGCTTTAATGGCACATATGATAGCATATTTAGAAAAGCGAACTATATCTCGTTCGAAGTGGACAGCGCACATTTATTGCCAAAGAATAAAGAACTTAACACAAAAGGACTTTGATCAGCGACGTATACTCGCGAAAAAAACATATTAAAGCGAAATATCAGTGCACACAACTCGATTCGTGAAATTCGATGATTTTAACCCTTCTCCACATAAAATAACAATTTCCAATTTAGTATCATTGAGTTATTCAGCGTATACAGGCGCTAATTATGGAACGCTTTAAATTGCATTTTCGCCATTCATTACTTTTGTTGTTTGATTTGAACAAGTCTGCTGCCGAAGCCCATTAAAGATTATTCGAAGCTTGTGGTGATGCTGCTCCGTCATACCGCAATTGTCGGTTGTCAATGACAAAGCAGGGCCTGGAGGACCGGCAAAGGCTCCAATCCAATGAATTGCAAGAAATATTGTACGAAACCCCCGCATAAACTGTCAAAGAACTTGAATTGACTTGAATTGAATGGCATTTCGAACCGTTTCAAGATCGTATCAACAACATCAACATTTCATTGCTCGCCAAGAAACAAAGGAAAAGAGTTTTCTGTACCGTATTGCAACAGTCGATGAAAAGCGAGCCTACTACGACAATCGTAAGCGCGAAAAGCCCTGCGATAGTCCAGGAGATCCATGCACATGAACACCGAAGCGGAATTTTCATAGCCGTAAACCGACGACAATTAAACAAATTGAACGATGTATTGATGCAAAAAAGACCGGCAATAGCCCTTTTGCATGGCAATGCTCGGCCAAACCTTGCAACACTTGTCCACGGTACACTGTTGCACCCCAGATAGGAAGCTCTACCGCACCCAGCATACCGTCCAGATATAGCGCCTTCTGATTATCAGATATTCACGGTTTCAAAATGCAAAAATGGGTCGATGATTGGATCGCTGCCAAAACAATATCGTTCTTTTGATACCGTATCGCCATGTTGCCGGAAAGATGGGAGAAAGTTGCAGAAAATGATGGAAAGTATTTGGATTAATTATATATTGTACCACTTTTAGCCTTTTTCAAGTGAAAAATGGTCAAAATATACGCGAGCACTTAATGTTCCTATAAGAGATTAAGCAAACAATACTAACATTAAATATTAAATTATTAGTAATATAATAATACTATGGTATCATAAATAATATAACAAAACAATAATACGCTAATTGTTCGCAAGTTCGTCTTTGTATATCATTTTAGCTGATAAAGGATTGTTTTCTGCAGAGATCGTCAGTATCTCGGTAACCTAGTGATAAGCTATGAGCAGTATGCGGTGCGTGCTTCTGTGTGATCCAACTGAAATTTTTTCATATTTCGGTGCCATTTAAAGTATAAATTAAAACTTTTTTTTTTTATACCCATCACCGAAGAATGAGGAATGCATCCATGTTGTCAAACCGTATCCAACACCCAGAAAGAGGCTTCAGAGATACCATAAAGTATATATATTCTTGATCACCATAAACTTCTAAGCATGTCTGTCAGCCCTTCTGCCTATCTGTCTTCTTGTCTGTGTAGTCTCTGTGGTAAATATTTCCTTAGTCGCAAAGATGCAGCGAACGGGTTCCAATTTGGCAGAAAGATCGGATGTTTCCGGAACTCAGCCAAATTGTTTAAAGGACGCGACTACTGAGCGAAGACCTAAGACCACCCCTGTTTTCAAAACTAAAAAAAAATTTGCGATTTGCTTGTTACTTATAAAACACAACATGAAAGTTTTTATTCTATCGGTGGTCCTGCAGAACCTGCACAAAAATGGGTAAAATTGGATAAAATGAATGTCTTGAGGAGCAGATATAGGTAGAAGATGTACTTTTGCCCATAAGTTACAACAGACACATGATATGAATTTCGGAAAATAGAAAAAATCAGCCACGCCCATGCAATATTATATAGTATGAAAATGTAGTTTTTTTCTTTTTTTTACACCAATTTTTCCTTTTTTCTTTACAACGAAGAAAAGCTCAGAAAGTGTAAAATTGTTATTATAATTAATTTAGCCATTTAGAAATATATTGAAAGACTAAAGCCTTAAGCCGATAGCATCTAAGACTATCGGCTTTATTGATACCTCTACCACACTTGAGAGTCGACATCCTTTGCATATTCCGCCACGCAGGCAGATTAAATGTACTAAAGGTGTAGTGTCGCAATAGCTCTGCTAATTATGTTTTCCACAGTTCCATAACGCCTTGGCCGAGTGCTAATTAGTTGACGAACCCGAAGTACTGAATTAAATTGGGATTGTCTGTAATTTTTACTTACATATGCGCACGCAATGATAATATAACCGAGAAAGATAGCGTTGACAGATGTTTTTTGACGCAATCCCTTTTGTTCTTTGTTTTTAGAAAACTTTCCAAAATCAATTAAGATAAAACAAAGAGAATTTTGAAAAGCAAAACGAAAATGATGGAAGCATCGATCTCGTTTCGTATCATTGTGATCGCTTCTACGCGATGCACATTAGGAAAGCTTTTAATGAACTTTTGTAAGTAACTTACACAGCAAAAAGTTTGAGTTTTATAGAAAAAGGCCATCAACGAACTATTTGCTTTTTTTAGTTTGAAATAAAAATGAAACGGTACAGGAATTTAACTCTGCTCCTTCATTTTACACATTGGTTCATAACACTTGTATTTAAAAACGGTTCCATATAAATGGACTTCTCTTAGAATTTATCTTTGACCAGCAATTTTTCTCGCTTTTCCATAAAGTTCTGCTCTTATTTCACCCATGACACGAGATCATTGGGAGTTCTTTGTTTATTAGACATAATCAATGCTCGGAGACAAAATCCCAAGGAAAGAGATCGCATCGCATGATCTCTGTGACTTGCTGATATAAGAATTTTTGGAGATTACATGAATTTTTCTCGTAATAAATTGATGGTCCCACGAGATACTAGTACGGCATGTTGCAGCGTTTTATTGGAGACACATATCGTCTATATCGAAATGATCTAATTTTTGCCACAAAAAATCAATTTCTTATTCAAAAATAACATTTTCAGTTTGCAGAACCCACCGATTTTTCTACGCGTAAGAGCACCTGAGGAAAATCATATGTGTTTTCTTTAACCCAAGGGGGCAACAATGCTTTTTTACGAAGTCATTCAGCCACATATGAGCTTCATCCCACATGAATAACACCTGGCCATGTGGGTTCATTGTTTTCGTAATAACTACTAACTATGTATGATTTCCATTCCAAAATTAATGAATAGGTTCCACTAAAACATTGATTGATCCAAATCTCTATTGGAGAAGTGTTTTATTGACATTTCCTCTCGGAACCACAAAATAAATGTCGTTATATTATCAAATGAACGAGGGACAAATGATGGCGTGACGTCTCCTGCTAATCAAATATTCGCTGATTGCCTTTTTTTTTTTTGAGTAAAATAAATAAAATTTTTGTTTAATATTATCCAACATTGATAAAACAATTCTCTTTAAATTACTTATACATAATAAATGACTGAAGCTCTGGCAAATGGAATTTTCAATTTATAATTAAAAGTTTTCTTTTCGCTTTTAATTGCGGCGACGTTGAAGGAAAGCGTGCCTTTTTTCAGTTTTGTATTTATTTCGAGATATTTAAGCACTCATCACGGTCTTATTACAATATGCAAAAAGGTATTCTGCTGCTTTGACTTCAAGCACAAATAGTTTGTAATTTGGCATTTCACACCACTTCAAAAAGCAGAAAAGACTCTAATTAAGATATTAATAAACCATCAACCATAACTACACCTGTAATTCACCTAATGACATAAGCTGATCTTATATTGCTCACCTGCGCTGCACATCGATAAACAGAGCAATTAAAAGCAGACATGCGAACACAAATATTGATGTAATACTATGTATGGGTGGGTGGGTGTATCCGCATATTTACGACAATGTAAAAATATGTGCAACTTCGCTATAAAAATACGCATATATATGCAAGCATATATCTACATAAATACACACACACATACATATATATATGTATATATGCGGATGTATGTGTGCTTTTCATAACCATATTTACCATTCATTTTCCGCCGCTTCTTTTTTGGCATATGTTAAGTTATACTTTAAGATGTGTTAAATATGCATTATGTTCAAAAGGCCACGGAAAACACACACACACACACAGGCATACGCAAGGAACAATTTGCCGTTGTATACAATTAAAAGATAAATGATGATGATTGTCGGTGTTAATTAAATTCGTTTACATGAATTATTATTTAAGTGATTATGTCAGCAATTACAACTGATTTATGCTGACAACTTGAACGTAAGGCAATTCGGCGAATATTAAATTCGTGGAAAAAGAAGGCAAACCTAAAAGTTGAGGTTTTTTTTTTGTTTTTTTTCCGCGCTTCAATAAATCATAGTGCACACACATACGTACACATTTTTACGATGGATATAAGAATAGGCTCAGTCTCGGCTTGTGAAATATACTCAAAAAGCTTTGCTCCACAATAAATAAGCAATAATGCTTCACATCGACAATGTGAATATTTTCAAAATTCATAAATCACAGGTAAATGATATGAGAGTGTTTCCCTCTATGTGCGCAAATTTTTACGAGCATATGCATCCTTCTCAATTCATCAATCATTTCGCCCTGGAACGGTAGAGCAGCAAATGCCAGAGACAAAAAAATAATTCATATCGTGGTGTATGATTGCATTTGTGTGTGAATGCTATTGTAGTTATATTAATTTGAAAAACAAACATTTGGCCCAGGCTGTTGGGCTCTTCATTACCTCTTGTTTATGAAATTTCTCTTTACATGAAATAATTGAACTTTATATGCTACGATTCCAATCCCTATCGAGGAAGTGCTTAGCATAACTAATTGAAAAAGGTTACAAATGCAGCTTACGTAACACATGTAGTAAGTGTGTGGTAATTATTGTTATCGCGCTTTTAATATATCGTATCTGAAAACAACGAAGAACAAGGGAGGCATCAGTTTTTTCAAGACATGCCCTGTTTTTGCGCAAAGGGCAAAAGCATTCATTTGAGTTTGAAATGTTAGTTTGGAAGAAACCATCACTTGACTTGGATACGAGGGCATGATTAGTTTGTGCGACTTTGTGCAACAACCAGAAATGATTGGAATAGACCCACCTTTTGTGCTCCGAACGACTTTCCGAAGTAATTTCGATCGGCTTTCGATCGGTCTGTCCGTTTTATTTAATTCCATTCCATCCACAACTCGCAATTTTTGATGAAATTTGTCGCACTGACTGGATTCAAGGAGGAACGCTATTGAAAATGGTTGGGATGGGACACTTTTTCGACCACTTCCTATATAGCGCCTATCGTAAGGTGATTTAGGGCATTTAATGGTATGCTATGATCCACTACAGTGTTCTTACTTGTTTTGCAATCTAAAATAAATGATATAAACCACACTCATGTCTAAAAGATTTACCTTATGGTAGACGGGCGTTAGTCAACGACACTGAATGCAGTCAACTAAATTTAAAACTCACTTATTTGCAATTGCGACAAAGCACGTACGCATGACGCACTGCATGTTATGTGATAAAGTTCTTAACATAATAATCTAAGACTTATGTCTCGCGCACAACATGAACAAACAAAAGTGTCTGTTTGTAAAGCAGTTTAAAGCAAGTTAAGCTGTTACCGATTGAACGGGCTGCCTATAAGTATTTCATAGGATTATGTAGATTCGATTTCTTATCTTTGTTGGTCTAAAAAAACACGTCTACATAATTCCAATTATTTGAATGTTGGCGAGCCTGAAAACTAACTTTCTCTACTTACTGTGTTTATGCTCACCAAAGAGAGATGTGACTTACCCGTCCAAAGTACGTTTATTACATTTATACTTTTCATAAAGAAATGAATCGGTTTCTCTTGCGTCTATTCTTCTATCCGTCTACCTAACTATAATCTCTTGTTGGAACGTTTTTGATCGCAAACACTGAGAGAAAAAACCAGAACTTGTCTCCTACATACTCTTAGCTATCAATGGCCACAATTGGAGTTAGAAAATTGGCAACGGAATCTTGTCTACAATGGCCAGAATCGGGAAATTGGGATCCATAGAAGATATCGAGCGAAGACTTGGAGCAAATTTTTTCAAAGCCCTTTAAAATTCCCCATGAAGTAAGAACTTTTACCATATTCCTAATACAGAAATTTGATACGCAAATCGGAGCAATCTTGGGGAAAGAAGTTTTCTCCAGTCAACCCATACGCTTGTAGAGAATGAAATTTTTCAACTATTTTACTGCTTTTGAACGAAATGCGACTTGTTCGAGATTAATTTCTCTCTTGATCTATTTGGTTTGCAGTAAAAGGCAGCAATTTTATTAAAAACAAATGACTCAACACTAAGTACAACACAAACTAGAATGATATCCACTATGCTTATAAAGAGGCCGCTCGCAGTTACACTGTTTGCACAAGGTCTACTAACACTTTCCTGTGCCAGTTTAAAAGTAATGATGCCTTGAGTGGTTATGTTTTAAACGAGCTTTGGTTTATATGGGGGAGAGGAAATGGCTCTCATCCATTTTTCCATCCTGGCACTTCGAGGGGCTTGAGATCCTCTAACTGTTGCGAATTGAGCTGCTCCCTGTCGGCGCCAGTTATCGCTTCGTATTTAGCTCGTGTGTTATCGAGCGCACAGCAGTTACTTTAGGTAAGAACGTGCAGCGAACAGTAATAGTCACTCCACTAACTTATTGTAGATTTTTACTTTTCCAACATAAAATCTACGTGGTATGGTTATGAGGTATTTAAAAATCCATTATTAACATTTTTTTCTATTAAATTTTAGTAATTTTAGTTGGACGGACTGTGTTTATTAAGAATGTAAATAAACCACAAGCTGAGCCACCTTAGAGAACTTTTGCAATATTTCTATAACAAAAGGAATTTGCTGAGGACAAGTTTATGTCTGTTCACAATCTCAAAAAAAGGGGGGCTTCGAAGATTTAAAGTTACAAAAACTCTCTCGATGAGAGCCGTGCTTGGTATTGAAAAAATTGTGTAAATATTATTAAAAGAAATTTCTTCAAATAGAAAAGTCAGCAGCTAAAGGAAACAGACAGATGTACATGCTTTGGATTACGGGGAAAAACAATTTTTTTTTTTTTTTTTTATCGTTCGTTTTGTACGTTATATATATGAAAACTTATTGACATCTTCGGAAATAGACTTTTTGCCATGATTTATAATAGCAAAGTTATTGAAATAAAATTACACTGCTGTGTATGGCAAAGAGAGAGAGGCGCACACAAGAAAAGTTTTAACAGATCTGCTGCTGCTGCACACTTACTAATGTTTAAAATAATGCAGTAAACTTTAGCTTTGCTTGTCGGGAGAAAAGGAAACTTTGCACTGAAACATATACATACATATATAGATCGATATACATACTTCTATATGTGTATATACATACACTTATACAAATAAATACACGTTCACATACATTTATAAATCTTGTGGAAATGTATAAATAAATAATTTCTACGAACTAAGCATTCAAGTGGATGGAGAAATGGAGAAATACGCGGGTAAAAAGTAAATCTCTATGCAAACAAAATACAAACAAAACTCTTCATATCGCGTATTGGAAAAAGACTATATATACAGTATTGATCTTGCGGCCACTATTGCACTTAGATATAGGTTTGACGCTAGAGGTCGAATACCAGGTCGGTGAAAATTCTAAGGAAAGAGGAGAAAAGTGAAAAACCTCCATATATATATATATACATATATATATTGGCAATGTTGGGTATCAAAGATTCGCCTTAAGGTTTGTATAAATTTCTTATTTGCTTTAATGATGAACTTTATTTGTTTTTCACATTCATTTCGCATAACTGCCTAATGAATTTTAAGGACGAGTATTGATAATTAGTAATAGTTCGTACACGTGTACATGTTTATACGTATACGTTATGTATAAACATTAGTGATTATCGCATTGTTTAATTTACCACATCATAAATTACAATTATTATCGCATTTTTATGTTTTCTGTGTAGATTTTTCTTTTTTTTTTTTTTACCGTCAAAATTACATATAACTATGACAAGTGTAAATTATAGCAAATTATAAATGATTTTCTATAGTTGTAGTGTATGCACAATTCAGGAGGTATATTAACTTTAAAAAATAAGTATAACATTCGATAATTCCGGGTATTACGTAATGTACACTTCTACTCCAGTTTGTCGTTGTCAACGTTAGACGGCAAGTTTGGAAAGATAAACAAAAGCTTTGAAATAGAGTTTCCTTCCATCGTTTCAAAAATTTAGCCAAGTATTCAAAATCAATTATATCTGCCTGAAGACTCTTGGTCAAGTTTGTCGTTGAATCGTCAGACGTTTTATTAATTGGAACTATCTTTGCGTTGAACTTTTACCACCGCAGAACTTTCTATTGTTTTTAATCGCTTCAACTGCTGAATTAGGGTTAGTTTTGCATTGAATTTTTATATACCTCAGGTAGATGTGCATCAGTTGTTATGTATACAAATATTTCTTTTACACATATGCGTTGGATGGTAATTCAAACTGAATCCAGAAGAGCTCTTGGAACAGAATTTAGATGGACAGACGCATAGGGGGCCACTCGCACTTATTTAGGCAAGCCCAATACCATGCTGATGATAAATACATCTGCTTTTAGGCGTCGTGTTGCGAACCACTTAACAATAGAAAGCAAGCAAAAGGAGGGAAGGGATAGGCCGCCATAGTTGAATTTCTACTATATCACTACTATATTAATAGAGACCCTGGTGCCTGTTAGAGGCATTTATAAGCCATGTGATAATCATGTGATAAGCAAACAAAAGGAGGGAAGGGATAGGTAGCCATAGTTGAATTTCTACTATATCGGCTTAATAGAGACCCTGGTGCCTGTTAGGGGCATTTATAAGTAATGTGATAAGAAAAAAACACTTCATTTATCCATTTGGGATAATATTCATCCTGGTCAGCCCAGTAGTGAGTATTCAAGATGGTTCTTGTGTGTTCAGTTTTTTGATTCAATCCAGTTTTTAATATTTGGTAATCATTAGACATGAGTTCCTCACTTAAATCTAAATAAACCTAATAAAAATTTTAATTACTTTGATTTCATTTGTGATTCGAGCTCCTTCAAGTGTATTTAGCTTATTCTCAATCTGGCGAAAAATAAGCGTAAATTTTCAACACTGAGAATACCGCTCACAAGCGGGCAAATAATGGAACTAAGTATCCAGAGAAATCTTAGAAGGTAAGGTATTTTGTTTTTTTTTATTCAGAACACTGCTAAGAATCCTATGAAGATATTCAAAATAAATTATTGCTAGTGTCCGTTGTTCACTTTTCAGAAAAATAGTACGTGTTACGATTTCATTTCACTTTAAATCGCGGCCATTCAAGGTTTGCTTGTGTTTAACGAATTGCCGTCTACGGAATAATCTATCGCGTCGAACGCCTTTTGCTGATAGCTTTTCACAACAGTTGTTGTATATTGTGCTTAAAAGTCATTTATTAAATAATTATTCTCTTAACTACACGTTCGTTTCATTCAGTCTCTCTTTCAAAAAAGTACATGAAATTCGTCTTAAACAGTAATCTTCCTGTTTTTTACTATTATTATTATAATTAATGTAGATTTGTTTTTTAAAGTTGGGTAAACAATCGGATTTAATTAATTAGTGAGAATGCATTTTCAATTCACATACGAAAAAACCTTTACAGACAGCACATATAGCAAAAGATTGTTTCTAGCAATTAAACATTAATTACTTTATGTTTGTATGTTAAATTATTGATAATAAATTATGAATTTTTATTATAATAGTTTCGGTCGGTTTGTCCAAAGGAAACGACAAAAACAAATGCATCGATCCATCTATTTAATTACCATTATTAAAGTCTCTTTAAACTTGAAATTTTTTTCCCCCTTTGATTCGACGAACTTGTAATTGAAAGTAATGGGCGACAGTCAGCAATGCAAAGAAAAATAATATGAAATCTATGCCGAATAGATGATCGGTAGCCAAAAGATGTGTAAATATGAAGCCGGAATTTGCTCCAGAGACGGCAGCTAAGTCGCATGTGGATGATATAACTGTTTTAAATGGGTTGGGTTTTTTTTTTACACTTTACATATTTGAAAACAATAATTAAGCGTAACAGTAATACATACCGCAGTACAAAAATACTTTTCCTAACAAAGAAAATGTTGATTTTTGTGCAAAAGAATCGACGATACAAAAGTAAGTCCTTTTGGCAACGTATTCTAGGTGAAGGTGAAAAGTGGATCTAGTGTGAAGATTCCAGGCGAAAAAAATTATAGGCAGATCCAGGCGTACCAACCACATCGGCTGCCAGACTGGAACCCTTTAGCAAGAGTTCGACGCACTATGTCTGGTGCCCATTATTGGCTGTTACAGTTTAGTAAAACGGGTTTCACCGAACACTAACAAGAACAGTTAATCGATTTGAACCGTTCGTGGATCAAAAAACGAACGAAATACCAAAAAAGATAAAACAAGCTCACTACTCTAGATAACATTCGTCCGTCATTGCGTATACCTATGCGTATAGCTATGCTAGCCCCTGTGGCTTACTCCATAACTCCGTGTCCTTCAGATGACTCCTGGTTTGCAATCACGTTACCCATTTGTTGAACAGCGCTCAACACATATACAATAGACAAACGTGTATTTTCTACACGAAAATTCCGTTTTCGTATTTACATAAGTGGTGACCAGTCAGTACGAGCAATACTTGAAAAATCGGACTTCCGTACTTCCGATGCCATAGATTTAGCAATCTTTAAATGTGATTCCTTTCACTTTTTCTTTAATACATTTTTTTTATTTTATTTTCATCTTTCAGCCGTTAATCTTTATGTTAATAAATGCTTACTCGTATGTATTATTTCCTATCCTCATTGATTCACTGGTTAAATTGAAAAATCTTTAATTCGGTCGATGTATATAAATGTTAATGTAATTCACTTTTATAGAGCAAAAGTCCTTCCCATTCATTGTTTAAAAGGTTTTATGTAACAGCTTGGCGCTCTTTTTTTGCTTTAGCCTTTGTTTTTAAATCTAATACACCGAACTTTCGTTCTAGATGCTGAAATGTTAGCATCATTGTCACGAAGAAAGTGTAGGTTTGCGGCTACGAAAGTGTCAGCAATGTTTGCCATTTCGCTTATAAGCTTCAAATATCCTTCACAGAACATACATATACACGCACATAAAGGTTAGTAGCACTATTGCGGTGGCATATCGTCGTGGAAACAATAATAATAACAATAACGATAATTCTAATTGTCATTGCTTCACATGGACCACAGAGAAGCGAACAAGTATTTTTGCGTTTGGGTTGATGTTCGCTCGTTACAAAACACATACAAAGGATTCTTTTACGTAAGCAGGAAATGAACAATTTTTGCACATTCATATCGCTGTTCAGGTTTTCCTAAAACATATTAAAACACTTTTACTCGCTTCGTAATTCGTAATCTCCCGTTCCCATCGATATGTCAGACTTACGAGTATTAACTTCGATGGATTTCTACATTTCATGAATGTCTCTGATTGCATTAAATTGTTCTCGATTCGATTCTGGTTCAAGAGTGCATTAACCATTGAATACTTCTGTCATCTCGCTGAACGTTGGGCAGCAAAGAAATTTGTTATGTTGAAGCTTCAAATTTTCAACCCGCTATCACGGTGTGAAGCAATCTACAGCACGAAAATGAAATATATCATCAGTTGACAGGTAAAACTCACGAAGTACATAGGAATTTATAAGCACTTAATGCATTTTACTTGTCAATCGAGAATAAATGAACACCTGGTCTTCTAGTTTAATTTGCGAATGATATTTAAGTTTGAATCTTCGATATAGTTACTAACACTCCCAAACTCAAGTCAACTTCTAATCTTGCTGCGGTGTGTCTTTGCGTCATATTTGATCTTTCTTTTCGCTCATTACCACATGCATCAAACAAATCCTTTTTACTCTTATACCCTAAACCAGTTGTGGTACAAGGCTGCAATAAATTTGTCCGTACGACTGCAACTCCTAAAAGGACTTGAGATAAGCACCCACCTTTTATCATCATACCGATCGATTCAGGACCATCTTTCATCTAAGATTGTCTGTCTATCTGTCCGTCTTGTTTTCTTGCGTTCAATTGATTGTGTGATGCACTGATTTTTTCTTTTACCTCAGGCCGAACATTATTAAAAAGAGCTTTAAGCGGACCACTTTTTGGATCAGGCACATTTAATTTTCGATACCTTATGCTAAAAACTAGTATATATTAGGAATTTAACTAAAAATTGTTTGCTAAAACCTGATATATAATAGGATTTCGAGATAACCACTGGCAGTGTCAAATCGAAGCCATGTAATTTAATTCTTTGAAACCTTTCTCTTTTACAGGATTTCTAAAAACATAACTTTGTGCAGCAAAACGATATGACATTTAATATTCATTCATTAATGTCTTTTTTCCTTTGGTAAGTCCACCCCGCGTAGGAGTTCTAATGAAAACTAAGCTTTTATTTGGCAATAATGACTATCCTTATGACGAGATTAGGTAAAGAATGAAACATGAGAAAATTAAATTTGCTAAAGCTGTGCTACGGCAGTTCAACTTTTGAGACCATTTACAGATAAAGATACGAATTGTGTTAAGCAATGTGGTATAAGGTGTGGCCTTGACAGACTATAATGTTTTTACTGCTTGTTGTTTATAGAGCTGTTTCAAGCAATTATTGCGCTTTCACTTCAGTTTAATAAATTAATTTAAATATTTCTCAAGGTATTTTCACTACGCGTCCAAAAACCTTCAGCCTTTTTTTTTTATTCTTCAAGTGTGACTATGGAAACGGCTGTCGACAAAAGAGTCCCGCCTAAAAGAGATGCAAATAAAAAGAATATCGTACTTTTACCTTTCCCTACGCTCTTATGAAGGAATTAATGATAAATTTAAGAAAAACAATTGAAGTAGAAAAGCTTCAATCAGCAGTATACAGCAGTAAGTTCTCGGAGTTAGAAAAACAAAGCTAAAGCGGGATATAATCTTTCTTTCTTTCAGCTGATTCCCACGGACTTTTTTGTGTTTTTTTTCACATAACGAAATGAAATTTTATAAAAAAGAAATTATAAAAAAAAGATTACTTGCTTTGTGCTGGGTATTGTTATAAAATTTGAGAAAAAGTAGGTAAAAAAAATCTTGGGAGCGCAAACGTTATTTCTGTCGAAAAAAGGTGCATTTATTCTTGGATATCTAGAAGAAAAGTGTTTCATAAAATACAACAATTTTTTTAGAAAAACACATTGAAAGAAAAGGTTTGTTAGAATAAATTAATTAAAAGCATCGCATAAGTAATTTCTTAAGCCACAAAAATCAACTTTTCTTACGATGGTTTCGCTAAGCATACACTGCTCTTCTACTTTTATTCGTTAAGAAGAAATTTTTTTGAATTTTAATATTTTCTCTGCCATCGGCAGATAAACCATCGAGAACCGGCCATCAGTTTTTCTATCTTTTTGTAATTTTTGTTATTTTTCTAAAATTGAATTCGGAAGTTTTTACTCCCATTCATTTTATGAAAGATGCGATTTTCATAACAACATTTAGTAAAAAATTTCTTTGCTAATTAATCTAACGCATATCTATTCCCTTCATAATTTTTCTTTAGAGTTTTGTATTTCAATAATTCACTAATCGTTTATATTAAACACCACAACTGCATGAGTTTAATTTCATATTAGCAGCACTCGTAAGCAATTTTCTTCAGTAAAATGGGAATGCAAAGCCAACAAATCAATAGACACTTGAATTTGCTTAGATTAGAAGCTATAGACAAATATAAATTGGAATCCATATAGGGGGTAACCGTGCTGGCTGCGCAATGACATTTTGCAAATTTACTTGTATCTGGTACGGGAGCGCAACTAGACTGGGGTCGTTCAATAAGAGCTGCATAAGTTGTTGTTTTAAGAATCAATCACACAATAAAGCCGTTGTTTAAAGTGCTATGCGGATGGATGGTGGAGTCTGCCCGCTAAAGATAAAATTTCTTCTGATCCATAGCCTTAATTGCGATCTAAAAGAAAATCACTTAATATCGTTCGGCAACACATCCGTTCCCCAACCAACAGTATTTTCGAATAAACGTAATTCAGTTGCATGGCCAGCACACACTCGCTCGTTGGGATTGAAAGAATCATTCGAGTGTTGGTGACAATGTTGCGATAGTTTTGCTTGTTTACATACATAAGTAAATTGAAACGATTCTTATCGTTTAGAATAATTTGGCCTAAGAAATCAGGATCGTGTTTGCCTATTTCTAGCGTTCAATCAGCGAATTTAAAGTAAGGTAAAGAAAGTATCCGAAAGCCTATTAATCCTTATTTGTAATTATGTCGTCACAGTGGCAGTTGTTGACAGTTTAAGAATGATGTGAAATTTAAAGTGGCAACGCTTGGTGAAAGCTAAAAGAAACATAAGCACAAGAGCGCGATAGTCGGCCGAGCATTAGATATCCTACACCACTTTGCTTGATTAATAATGCACCAAAAATTATACATTATTTTTATACGTACGCCTCATTTTCATGAAAGCCCTCACATTGGAGGATAATCAAACATCAAGGTGGTCAAAACTTGGCAAACGTAATTTATTTGTCAAAGGTGTTTTATTTTCCAAGTGCATTAGGCTTTGTCGCCATAGATGGATTTGCTTTGATGAGACCCCTATTGATAGTGACGCTTAAAGAATAGATTCAGATGATCGACATTGCCTATGGTTGATTTATTGAGGATAAATTTTCATCATAAAATATTACAATTTAGACACTTTTGGCGTATAATTATTTTTCATTCGAACCCTTATGTAGGTTTTGATCCAAAGAATAGACTTACAAGGTCCAAATTCGGTAAAGTCAATTTTTTGTCAAATTATTATTATTAACGAGTTGTCATCGCAAAATATTGAATACTAGATCTTTTTATCCTATAAAGATTCAGTTTACGTAGGAACGACGCCTTATCAAAGCAAGGCCTTATATCAGGAGTGGGGCAAAGTAAGTGACGCCTTACTTTGAAAAGTCGTCATATGTGGAAAACGAAAGGGAGGCACGAAAAAGGCCGATCCGAACCATTTCCAATAGCATTTGCTCTTGGTTCAAAGTACGTCAGTGTACCAAAATTGCTTAAAATATCTCAAAAATTGCGACCTATACATCAAGAAGATATGGACTGACATCAAACGGATATATGGACAGACCAGCTTAGTATGTGATTCTGATTTCCTCGGTATAATAAAAGGTGTGTCTCTCTCAAACTCTTCTGGCTGTTACATACGTCTGCAAGAACGTAACGCATCCTGCACGACAAGTGCTGTAGGGTAAAGGAAGAGTGTGTAATATTCTTTTATTAACACTTTTGACTCCGTTCATCGGCTTTTGCACTTCACTGTTTATTCAATGCTAACCTATTGTTTTAATATCAAGCTACAATAAAGTCTTAAAATAGAAGTTAAGGAACCGTTACGTGTTATGTATACCATGTTCGCTCCCTCGTTGAGATAGAACAAGAGAAGAAGAAGAAGAAGAGTTGAGAAAGAACAAGTCTAAAAGAATATGTTAAATAAGCGAAATGTGTGGGATACTACACGTTGTTCTGTACATCCTCAGCCCCGGCCGCTAACATCTCTCAGGGATACAGGAGTTATACGAGTGTCTTTAAGGCTTGTTGGCTTTTTAGTCGAAAGTCGTAGGCACTTACTCGGCCATCTCAGACTAGGTATGTTTGTTTGACCACTCCTAACCACCACAACCAACTTGGCTTGTCGTCTTCATGAAATAGGACGACGTCCCTATCCTTAATGCTTCTATATGAACCGTTCCTGTTGTGATGTGTGGATTTTAGTTGACATGAGTGTTCACTACATCAACACTTCAATAATTTTTAATCAAAGAACGCCGTAAAGACCACGATTGCGCTATGGCTGACGCATCGCTTTTCGTCTCTAAGAAGGACAAGATACATGTACAATTACTTAAAAAATAAGATAGAATTGAGTTGAGCTGGTTATGGTCGCTGGTAACGTATGCAATTAGTTGAATATTTACAGTACGTACAGTACGGTCCATTGCTCTACTGCACTCTTCCCCTGAAGACGTCAACACGCAATGCAATCGAATTGGCGAAATCGTTTTATCAATTGCCATGCCTCTCTGGTATTTGTAAAGTTGTCGTGCCTCTCTAGTATTTGTATAGTAAAAAAAACCAGACGGAATGTTTAAAACATTTTGTGAAGATATATTATCCGCCTAAATCCTAAAATGAATATGGTAGACACCGTGACCCACAATTGTTTCATAATAATACCAGCGATATGGATGTCTAATAAACGAGCTTGGAGAGTAGAATGCGGAAAACATAATGGTGAGTATGCGAGATTCGGACCCCGCCGTATATAACTTTCATACTTGTTTTCATTATTTCCGAGTGCCACGATATTTCAGTTTTCTACGCAATGGAATTTTACATTTAGAACTCCTTTTGAATTTTTCTGTCACCTACTGTCGCTGACAATTATTGTCCATTATTATTTTTGAAAACACTTGATCGTTGTTGTTAACGCTGCTTATTATGACTTTCGATGTTTGTCAAAATATACTTAGATCTGTGTTCCCCACAATGTTTAAAGTTGTGGCTGCTACATTAGGAGCTTCATTACGGCTTCCAGTCGAGGTCGCTACTTGTGTGTGCTGATGTGTTGATGTTTCGCATTCGCTGTTCTGCTCTAACTCATCACGCTTTTCATCCTTTTGCACGTATTCGCACATTGACGTCACATGTCTGCTACGACATTCTCCACATTTTGTATTTGGAATTATGATTTTCGCTGGTCCGTCTGAACCATCTTTCCTCTTTCTTTAATATAGACTTCTTGTGCTCAATGCTATGTTTACTTCTACACGCCGCTGTTGAGTGATTGTGGGTTTCACGTTACACAGTATTGACTTATATTGTTATTTACATGTAGAGCAGATGATGTACAATTTTTTGCTGTTACCTCTCGTTTACTAGAGAATTGTTTGTCGCTCTCCGATAATTTCGCCATTTCTAATGTTTCTAATTCTCCTTTGATGGAGTTGAGTAAGAAAGTTGTTGTTGAAGAGTGTTGTTCCCTTCCTTGACCGCTATATTTTAACTGTTCTGTTGCAATCTTAACGCTTAAATTTAATATTGTACTTACATTACCTATCTATTTAACTTCCTATGGAATTCTATGTTCGTATTGTCGTTGGGATAGACTTTAATGGAATTGGCTTAACCATTATATCGCTTTGAGTAGAGGAAATGACATAGAAATGACATTATTGTAAAAGTGTCGTAGGCCACGAGTATCGTTATTGGAGTTAACTGATTTTATTACCATATTCATCCCGCAACAATTTGAGGGCTTCGTTATAGCACTTTTCTGTAGGCTCTTCTAGCCGGCGATTAGAAAATTAAATTTTGCCGCTACTGATAGCTGTCTATTCCCGTGAATCCACTCGCTTAAATAGTTCCCGAAAGGGTAACCAACTCTAAAAATTCCCATCAATCTTTTTCTTTTTCAATTGGAAGGATTTAAGTTTTACTCCACTGCAAATATTTTGTTTGTATACTGTTTTTACATTTCGCTCTCCATCCCCGCTAGTTGTGGCTGTTGTTTCGCTGATTTGTTTAAAATGTGTGCGTAGAATATTTTCTAGCTGGGCTATAATAGTGATGGCTTTACCGTCGTGCTCAATGAAAGCACTCGTCGTACCCTTGTGATTTTATTTGTGGTTTCATAGCCTCACCAGCTTTCTTGCATATACAAATTTCAGAATCCACACCGAATGAATCGGTCATTTCACGGTATTCTATTCCTTCGAATCTTTCCGAATAATATGTGTGCGTTACATACAATGTGTTACATAATTTTGTAACTTGCCTCCGCGACGTAACGGGATACCGCATCCATTTTCCGGTCGTCGAATTATACGCTTCGCTATTTATTGTGTTAAAATTAAATTACAATAAAGACTTAAACTAGAAGTTAAGGAACCGTTGTCTCTTTTATTGAGATGGAACAAGAGTTGTTTTAAAAGAATATGTTACGTAAGGAAATGTGGGGCATATTGTACATGATTTTCTACAGTGTGTTTAGATATGCTGCGTTGAAGTAAGTAATTATCCGAAATATTTCGAATATAAATTTAGTAATACTTTTGATGCGTTCTTTTACGGAGGTAGTTTACGTACCTTTTTTATGCGTATTTGACAGTGAAATAGTAATAAATAAATCATTCAAGTTCTCGCTTCTTGTCTGTATAGAATTTCCAGAGAAAGATTTTAATTAAGAATACATCAATTAAGTTGCTTTGAAACAGCTAAGCCATGCAGTTAAAGCAAAATAATACAACTTTTCTTTTTGCTTCGAAAAAATTTTGAGTTGATTCTGTAAAAAAGAAAATGGAAAATTAGGAGGGCGCAATTTTTAAGGTATTCCTAAACGAATTACAAAACTTGTACACCTTACACAGACCACTTTTCACTCTCTTTTCGCAGACGTAAATCACAAACATGGAAAATTCATTGAGAAAAGCCATTCTATCAATCCGCATGTATCGTCTGTAAAAATGTATGTTCAAAATTTATTTTATTTATTTTAGTTTTAGAAATTTTGGCTGGAAATAAACTCCCAATGCAAGCCCTATACTTATTTTAGTATGATAAGAAAATACTTGTGTAAGGTAACAATCAATCTTAGGGATCACTTTACAGGAACATGACACCGTATTAACCAATAGGGAAAACAGCCTTGCTTTCAACCCTTCTATGCTCGACAACTGTGTAGAAAACTATCTGCATGAAGCGCCTTTTAATCCGCTTAATAGGCGTCTTTTCGCACCTTTTCGACCTTTTGCGTTGTCGTATATGCGCCGACAATATGTTGACACACAAAGTTGCAGGAATGTCTAAATGACTTAAAAATTACATTAATCTACTTTTGGTATACCCTTTAAACGGCGAACAAAAGAGTATCCTTTTCATACTTGTGATAATTGTGTTTATTTATTTTAACACAGCTTTAACTTGTGTGATTCTGTGATTCTATGCGTTACAATGAGACTCTTGCGTGTACAATTTCCACGAAAATTGCTAATTAAAATTTTACGTTTACTTGGTTGCAAATTGTTTTAAATCTCTAGGGATTGTCTTTTAATGAAAATATATTCTTTACTTTCTTATCCATATATATTTTAAATCTTTCTCCATATTTTACATCTATACGTAGAACGTAGACTTTAATAGAGAACAAAAGCGAGAAAAAAATATATCAATAAAAGAAATTAATAAATAAATGGTAGCATTTTTATATTAACTCACAGCTAAACTGCCGAATGAAGGGTTTGCGTTAATTGCTGCCATTAATAAAATTATGAGCCCATTATTTTAAGCTGCACATGTTTCTTTTTAATATAGAGAGAATGCTTATCTTCTCTCTTATACATTGTTCCAGTTATTTTTTTTTTTTTCTCACATATATCAACAGAATAAATGTCTTTATTTTTCTCTTTACTTTTTCTTCCCTTTACGGATTGAAAAAAAAGTGCTATTGACTCAAAAAGACTAAGCAGCATGTAAGCTGATGCAAGTTTTTTCACACGATATTCATGTTTTATTCGGTGTGGACCGTGAGCGTGTGCTATATTAGTTGCTTTAGTAATTTGCTAGCTACCGAAAAGGAGATCGTCGTGAATAATTAAAGGTTAAGCAAAGGTATAAACTTTTCTTCTTTAGTGAAGTATTATATGGTCTCGTATCGAACACTGGCCTTTTTGCGGCGACGTACCAGTGTCGTACTTCGACGTGTTCAGTCGCTGGAACCCAAGGAATGACCGGCTTCAGATGCTGCAATGCCAGTAAACGAAAGGGTTGCCTTTCTATAGACTTTTCTTAGGAATTTCACTCCACTCCCAGTAAAGGCATACCCTTTATCGATTGGGCACACATTCGCTAAGATGGACCTACTACTTACATTGTCTCCTTCTCTCCCATCACTTCTATGCAGCCGTCACTGGTCTACAGCAATAAGGAAAGTAACTTCTGAGCGAATGGTTATGTATTGTGAGGCCGTTTCGGCCCTATCCTCTGGCTGGGGCAGCTCAGCGGCCGAGGGGAGGAAAGAAAATACAAGAAAATTTATATTTGCAGGCACTTG